>CM076581.1:1006301920-1006544237 GCA_034641835.2 Pinus albicaulis
CATTAATCAGCGATGGGAAATCGGGAGGGTGAGGGCACGCAGTAATACGGTGAAGGCCAAGAAGTCTCGGGAAAGGCGCCTTGGGGGTGCAATGATGACGGGAAGAAACCGACCAAGGCGAAAGGGACAGAATCAAGGAAGGTCAAGGGCAGATAAGGTGCAGTGACAATTGATTTTAGAGTCTTTGCCAGGCGGTGTTAACCAGGCGCTTCTTCACTTAGGGTCAGTGTGTGGCGTGCGTTAATTTTAATTTTTAAACCCTTTCCGTTGTTGAGAGCAAGAAAAAAGTGTGCTGCGTAGCTGAAAATAAACCTACAGAGAACAGAAAATAATGCTGAAATGACAGAAAAATAACAGCTACATATGCATCTATCTAACCCAAGAAGGTGGGTCTCTCACAACTATGCTGAAAAGAAAGGGAAAAACTATGTAACACACACATACAGGGAGCTCAACAGATCTAGGGTCAAAAGGGACAGGGATCTGGAGGATAAGGCTGCAGGCAAGAGGTGCAGATCACAGCCAAGAGACAGAGGCAAGGTGGCTGGAAAAAGGGAAGGAAATCAGAAAAAACCAGAGGGGGTGAGGCGGAGGCCATCAAAAGGAGGTCCAAACAAAACGACAAGAGGTGATTTGAAAGGAAAAGAGGTTGATTTCAATGGATCTGAAAGGGAGGTAACAGATCTGGAAAAGAAGGGGCTGAAGCTCTGAAACCGATGGCTGAAACAGCTAAAACTCTTCCACAAAAAGTGGAGGGTACTAAAGCCCTAAGGGGTTGGGTTCCCACTTAGATGAGTAAAAATAGATCAGATCTTGGTCAAGGCGGGCGGAGACAGAGGCTGGAAGACCCTGACAGAAGCTGCAGCAGAACCCAGAAAAATTGCAGAAAAAATGCTGGAAAAAAGGCAGGTCGCAGTTTCTGACCTGATCTGAGTTCAGGTCGCAGAAAATAGGCTGAAAAGTGCGACCTGGAGGTCCAGGTCGTAGGTTTAGGGCCAAAAAGTGCGACCCCCCTGTTCCGGTTGTCTCGGCGGCAGATTTTCAGAAAAGTTGCCGTCTCAGTTGCGGCTGGTGTCGCTTACCTGCGCAATAGGGCCAGAAACACACGGAAGTTAGAAATTTTAAGTTTTAGGGTTTTATGTGAGAAAAATGACATAAAAAGAGGAAAACTAAGCAGCTGAAAAGAAGCCCTAGGGCCTGAAGTAGCTGGATATGCAGGAATATGAAAAACGACAACGGTCGTAATTTAAAACCCGTGTGGAGTCGCCATTTGTTAGTATGAATTCTTCGTCGAAGTGTACGAAAAAGAACCACTTTAGCTACGCATAACTAATAGCCCTAACAACAATAGAGGCTGCCAAACATCTTCGGATCTGCAATTAGTAGTTAAAATGCTGCAACAAACAGATCTATAAATGGAAAGACATTAAGCAGTAAAGTAAAGAGTTTGCTCCATGCATCCAACAGACAAGACAAGAACACGATTTTGAATGAATTTTTATATTACAGGGCACCTGGGAGGAAACAAGAAGGTGTATCCAGATCTCCTCAATGGGATGGGTTCTTTGTAGTCCTCAGCACTTCAGATCTAAGCTTTCTCTCTCTTGTAGATGTAGAAAACCCAATGCATAAAGTATAGCTCAATGGGAGCAAAATGGTAGAAATGAGACCAAGTGTATAGATCCAGAGTGATCTAATAGGCAACAAAAGGTGAAGAATGATGGGGAAAACCCTCCTATTTATAACAAAATATTGGGTCATTCTAGATCTTGGTGCATGATTAAAATAATGTTAATCAAATCTAGATTCACCTCTATGGAATATTTTATTATTATTTGTTGGAGGGAAAGGGTGTTTGACTTGGGTCAAATCCCTTGATTAGTGAAGAATAAATAAATAAATGATTTATTTATTTTTTTAAGGAAGTGGTTGGGATATAATCAAATAAATAATGATTTATTTAATTAATGGTGGTTGATTTGGTCATATTTAACAAGGAATATTATCTAAATAAGATTTAAATAATTATTCCTAGAAAATAATAAGATAACTATGGGTTTATCTCAGTAATTTCTTTGTTTTTGGGTTAAACATGACTGGGAATAATAATTAAATTATGGTTTAATTAATTATTCCTTGGGGAAGATCAAACAAATATGGGTTTGTTTAATATTCCCTTTTGGGGTTTCCTAATTAACATAGTGAAAGCAGTTTTACTTGGGGTAAAACTGGTCTTACATGGTGTACTTGGGTCCATCTAATGATAAAAGGTTAGATGACCAAAAAATGGTGTAACAAAGATGATGGAGCTTAGTGAAATGAAGTCGCCTTCACTAAGTGGGCCCGCAGGCAAATTCTGGCGCAAAGTCTATTTTTAGACTATGTCTATTTTTAGACATACGGAGCATAATTTGGGAATTCTACTTGGATATTCTTGAAGTATGCGACATGTTGGTAAAAATAGATGAGACCCTTATTTTTAGGACCCGGGCTATTTTTAGACTGATCTCCTAAAAATATGGAAGTCAAATATTATTTACCCTTAATAATATTTTGACTATAAACAGCAGTTTACTCTCTTGGCGCACTTCGGTTTGAGTCATGGAGGTGGCTCATGCAACTGACACAAGGAATCACGTGGTTCCTAGGGTTTGATGGCATCTTGCATGGTTGGCTTCAGTTAGACTTCAGTGGCAGAAGTTTTGGAGGAGTTAACGGGACAGATAGTGGAGTTGTGTTTTGTTTGTTTTAGTTGAACTAGTTGGGATTAGTTAACTAACTAATCAACTAGATATGAGTGGAGTGAATTAAATAATATTTAATTCACTAAATATTAACTCATTAGTCAACTCAAGAACACTTCAGTTCACTACAGTGCATGATCAGTTCAGTGGAGACCAGTGGAAGAGGTAGATGAAAGGGTGAGTAAAGCTATCGGTTGGAGGATTAGTTTTGCATGGGATTTGCATTACACTTGGAGGAATTGTCCATGACAATTGCGCAGTCAAGCCAAGGGGATTCGAACCTTGGATCTCTTCATATACAGGCCATGATTGCGCAATAGAGGCAAGGCAATTGGCTTCGTCTATAGCTTACAAGGCAGAACAACAACAAGCTAGACGTTCCCCAGCGGAGTCACCAATTTGTTGAAGAGGTGTATCCCCTCTGCAAATAGAGGCGATCCCTACTAGCCCAGATCGGGTCTAGTAACAATCAAACATGCAATGGCGCAAGTTCCTAACTGCAATAAACCAGCTTGTGAAGAAGGCTTACCTTGAATCCAACGCTGTCGCTTGTAGAGAAAGTAGCACTCCCATTCCTTAGCTCGAACAGATCACGATCCTCACGATCTCCGTGATCGGACACCTGCACATGCGAGAAACAAAATAAACACAAGCATAAAATCCAATATATGCAACTATATGTTAGTCAGAGAAGACATAACTCATCATCATAATCAACAACAGGAGTGGAACCATAACCAATAGTCGTTTATCATTAATCAATCAAAGGAGGATACAACCTGGCTCTGACGCTGAATTCTCCTTCGGAGGGTCACCAGCGGAACACGTCTTGAAAAATCCTATCGGAGATGGGACAAGCCTCTCTCTTCGAATGTCTCGACAATAATCTCCTTGCCTAGATTTGGCGTTAAGGGAATGAATCAAGGCTCTTACAGCATAAGGATCTGATGGCTGTTGGGAACTAGCTTGCAAGGGAGATGAACAAGCTTTTATATATGGAGGAAGGGGAGTTGGGATCCCTATAATCATGGGATTGGCCCTATCCTCAAGGAAGCTTCCATGAGAGGTGGCAAACCACTTCCTCTACATGGAGATCTGGAGCCAAACCACCCAACTCAAATTAGATACCAGTTTATGGATTGGTTATGATGAAACTTCCACCATTTATTTTTGAAAAACACTCCTTAAAATGGCTGGCGCGAGTGCGACTCTGAGATAGAGTGCCAATTGGCACACCCTATTTGAATGATTTCCCCCATTAGCATGGGTACTGAACTAGCTTCCCGCGCCAATGCAAAAAGGGGTGTTTTTAGGGTTTTTTACAAGGAGCTGTCTTCAGGGAAATGAAAGATCCTTTTCAAAGGGATGTCATGAAAGTGGTTTCAAGTCATGTCACTGCTCACAGGTCACAGAATGAGCCCTCCAATGTGTGGGATGGGGAATTGCGGGGACGGTAACAAATTGCTATGTAACGGAAAGGTATCTGACCAGAAGGGTAATGACTAGGAGGGATGGCTCCAAGATGATTAAGGCCTAGTGGAACCGACCGAGGAAGATAGAGGGGTTCATGGGTACCAGCTGTAGGAGAAGGGCTAGAAGGAAAAGGTCTAGCTGGCTGAGGCGAAGGGCTAGGAGAAGGTTACGGCGGGCGAGGTTGAGGTTGAGGTTGCTGACTAGCCGGAGCAGGCCGCTTAAGGTCAGCCCGAGATGATTGCATCATGCAAACATTTGCTAAGCTAGGATTAGAGATAGGAGGAGGAGGAAGACTAGGGAAGGTTCCAAGAAAGGAGGAGTCTTTGTAGATGTTGGGAGAGACACTGGTCAAAGAATTGACAGTTTGCTTATTGGCTATAGAACAGATGGTCGACTCAGGGTAGGCTGAGATTTTGGCTCATGATATGTCAACTTGTCAATGGTGACTATCTTTCCATTATGAGGGAAAAACATCTTGCAATGGACTGTGGATGGGACAATAGACATGGCATAGGTGTGGCTATGCCCCAAAAGAATGTTATAATCAAGAGGGGCGTCAATGACTTCAATTTCAATGCAAATAGTCTTGCCCGCAATAGTGATAGGACAATTACAGAATAGGCAAATAGGCTGGGAGGCATGGCCATCCCTTGCACGAAGGGTGATTGTGGAAGGGGCTAGCTTAGGAGATCCGAGTTGTTTCCAAACCGAAGTGGACATCACATGGGTAGATTCCGCCTCATCAATAATACGCTGAGACACGTTAGTGTTCTAGATTTTGACTGGGATTTGGAAAGCAACGGAAGTAGGAAGGGGAGGATGGTCTGACTGACGGACGTCGAAAACAATCTATTGGTCATTAGTAGGATCTAAAGCACCCATGGTGGATAGTAGATCTTTCCATTGAGAAGGAAATGACTGAAGAGTTTCCAGTGTTGAAATGGCACGAGGAGACTACGCCAAATCATCTACTATGCTATACGAATGAGCAGCTCGTCCAGAAGGAACATTTCCGCATAATGGGCCCTTAGGAACCTTGGTAGAAACCTCAAATTTGGGCTGAGGGATCTTCAAAGGACCATTCGGTGTCAAAAGAGGCTCTGTAGAACCTAATGAAGGTGACTCAGGGATAGACGGAGTGGGAGGTTTGGGGTACTGATGAGACCTAGTTTGAAGGTTAAGGTCGACGGTGAGAGGTTGGTCAGAATTCATCCTGAGAATCTAGTAATTGGAGGAACCAGAAGGGGAAGGTTGAGTCATTACCGAGGCATGAGGTGGTTGAGTAGCCACGAATTCTTATTGAGGGAAAGGATTGGTAAACACAGCTGGTTGAGAAGTATCCGCATTGGGGGGAACAATAGGGGAGGCATGTTGTCCTCACGATGTGGCCTGAGACTCCCACATCTGTAGCATCTATGGTAATAGGAGACAATCGTGAGTATAATGATCGTAAACACCGCAACACGAACAAGGCTTATTTGTACGAAGAGGACTGTCCGGCTTGGGCTGAGTGCCCTATTGTTGGTTAGTAGTGTTAGATTTAATACCTGAAGGATTGGATCCATGATTACCAGGGGCAGATTGATTTTTATTGCCTTTCTTCTTTCTTTGAGAAGAAGGAGGATTAGTCGCGCCGTGCTATGAAAATACTTGCCCCGGGGGGGGGTGGTAGTTGCTGTAGCTGGGGTTGAGAACGCAAGGGAGGTGGAGGTGCAAATGCTAGAGGAGCTAGGGCACTAGGTTGTGGATAAGGATACTGGATAGGTTGGGCAACATTGAGGTAAGCAGGAGGTTGGGAAAAAGGAGGAGGTATGTCGTATCCTGGATACATGCTACCGGGAGGGGGGAAAGTGTTGGAGGTGTTGGCCCCTCCCGGAGGGAAACCATAGCCCATAGGAGGTTGAGCGTACAGATGCGAAAGAGCTCCAATGATACCATCGGCAGAGTGAGATGCCCATGGTGTGTTAGCACCACCGGGTCTGCAGAGGTCATGAAGGACGATATAGACATAACTAGATTGAGCATAGATGAGGTCATATTTCAAGGCGATTTGGAGGGAGGCTTCTTCAGTTTGAGTAAACTGGGATGCGACATCTTTGCCGATGGCGGGTAAGAGAGATCAAAGGAACTAGTCCATGTAGACTCGATCTTCAAAGGTGGGAGCTTGACATAAGCTCATTCTTCTCCGCCATTCCTGGACATGAGTGGAAAGGTGGGTTGAAGATGATTGATGGAAAGAAGTCAAGAGTTTGGTACCAGTGTTGTATCATAGAGGGAGCTGGAAATAGGATAAGAATGCTTAGGCAATGGTCACAAAGGAAGTATGGGAAGAGGCGGTCTAATCAACATACAACTTAGAAGCTTCACCTATGAGCATGCGTTGGAACAATCTGAGACAGACGGAATCCTCCGTAATGGAATTTGATGAACACCACATGTGAAAATATCTGATATGGTTGGAGGGATTTTCGCCAGCAAGGCCTTTGAACTTGGGAATGTTGGAGGGGAGCTTGGTGGGCATAGCAGGCCAACCAACATTGTGGTGGATAGGATCATTAATCAACTGATTGAAATCGGGGAGACTGAGACCTGCCATATAGGGGAGCGAAGGGACAGTCGAGGTAGTTCTTATGGCAGTTTTGCTAGTAACAGTCCCAGCATTAGGGCCGGGGTTTCCGCTAGCATTAGGCCCTTGACCAGACATGGTGAAGGTAATATGGGGAGAGCCAAAAGTAGGGGGAGGACCCAGAGAATCAGAAGAAGAGTCAGAGGGTGGACTCAGGGGAGGACAAACTCGATGATGGCGGGAGGGAGTAAGTTGACCAACCGAAAACTAAGGGTGAAGGCCAAGAAGTCTCTGGGATATATGCCTTGGGGGCACAATGATGATGGCACAAAGGGAAGAAGAATGACCAACAAAGGCAGGGAGGTGTAGAATCAAGTGATTACAATGTCATGACAAGGGCAGAAAGGTGCAGTGTAAATTAATTTTAAAGTCTTTGTCTGGTGGTGTTAACAAGGCTCTTCTTCTCTTAGGGTCAGTGTGTGGTGTGTGTTAATTTTAATTTTTAAACCCAAATGTTTTGAGATTAAAATAAAAAAGTGTTTTGCGTAACTAAAAATAAATCTGTAGATAACAGTATATAAAATTGGGATAACAAAAAATTAATAGCTAACAATGCATTAATCTAACCCAAGAAGGCGGGTCTCTCAAAACTAGTCTAAAAGAGGGAAAAAATCTAGTCAAAACACACTAAAAAAAGGGCCAATAGATCTAAGGTAGGTAGCGGCAGGGATCTAAAGGAGAAATCTGCTGGAAAGAGGTGCAGAAAATACCAGAGAGGCAGAGGCAAGGTTGTTGAAAAAAGGAGGAAATCAACTAAAGGCAGAAGGGACAAGGAGGCGACCCTAGAGGCAAACCCAAACAAAACTATAGGAGCTGATTTGTAGGGGAGAAGAGTTGATCTAAAAGGGATCTGAAAGTGAGGTATCAGATCTGAAAATAAAGAGGCTGAAACTTTGAAAATTTAGACGTCTGAAATAACTAAAAATCTTCCACAAAAAGTGGAGGGTACTAAATCCATAAGGGACTATATTCCCACTTATTTGAGTAAAAAAGATCAGAAACGGGTCTAAATAGGCTGAGACAGAGGCTGGAGAACCCTAACAGAAGCTTTAGACAAACCCAGAAAATTTACTGAAAAATTGCAGAAAAAAGTGAAGGTCACAGGTTCTGACCTATTTTCTATCCAGGTCGCAGATTATGGGCTGAAAAGTACGTCCTACAGTCCAGGTCGTAGGTTCTGGCGCAAAAAGTGCGACCTGCAGCTCCAGGTGTCTCGGTGGCAGATTTCAGAAAAAGTTGCCATATTTGTTGCGACTGATGTCGGTTACCTATGCAATAGGGCTAGAAACACACGAAAGTTAGAAATTTTAATGTTTGAGGGTTTTATAGGGGAAAAATAGAAAAATAGAAAGAAAAAAAAGTTGAAATGAAACCCTAGGGTTTGAAGCAGCTGGATATGTAAGAAAATGAAAAACAATAGTGGTCGTAATTGAAAACCCGTGTGGAGTCTCCAGTTGTTGGTATGAATCTTTTGCCGAAGTGTACGAAAAAAGACCACTTTAGCTATGCATAACAAATAGCCCTAACATCAAATATGGCTGCCAATATCTTCAAATCTGTAGTTAGTTGATCAAGATAAATGCTGCACAAATCCAGATCTATGCATAAAAAGACATTAAGCAGTAAAAATAAGATTTTTCTCCATGCATCTAATAGGAAAGACAACAATATTTTTGAAAGAATTTTTATATTAAGGGCACCTGAGAGGAAAACAAGAAAAGTGTTTCCAATTCTCCTCAATGGGATGGGTTCTTGAAAGTCCTCAGTGCTTCAGATCTAGCATTTCTCTCTCTTGTTGATGTAGAAAACCCAGACAAACATAGAACTCAAAGGGAGCTCACAAAGAAAATAATAGATAATGTGATAATGATAATGGCTCAAAGTCAGACCAAGAGCATAGATCCAGAGTGATCTAATGAGAAACAAAAGGTGAAAAATTAATGAGAAAACCCTTCTATTTGTAACAAAATATTGGGTCATTCTAGATCTTGGTGTATGATTAAAATAATATTAACCAAAACTAGATCCACCTTTTATGGAATATTTTATTATATTTGTTGAAGGGAAAAGGCATTTGAATTGGTTCAAATCCCTTTATTTGTAAATAATTAATAAATAAATGATTTATTTATTATTTTAAGGAAGTGGTTGAATGATAATTAAATAAATAATGATTTGTTTAATTATTTATAAACGATTTAGTCATATTTAACAAGGAATATTATTTAAATAAGATTTAAATAATTATTCCTAGAAAATAATAAGATAAATAAGGATTTATATAATTAATTTCCTTATTTTGGGTTAAATATGACTTGGAATAATAATTAAATTATTGTTTAATTGATTATTCGATGAGGAAAATCAAACAAATATAGATTTGTTTAATATTTCCTTTTGGGGTTTATTTTTTAGACCATAAACAACCTAATAAATGTGTTTTATTAAGTTATTTTACATAGTGAAAGAAATTTTACTTAGGGTAAAATTGGTCTTACATGGTGTACTTGGGTCCATCTAATGATAATAGGTTAGATGACTAAAAAATGGTGTAACACGTAGCTTATACACAAACTTTGTCTAGACTAGTAGGATTGAACATAAGGATAGTATGTCTAAGGTAGTTGTGCAAACCACCTATATATTTCAGCAAAGTATCTCGACTCTGTAAGTCTACCCCTAATAAGAGTGCTCTTCTCCTAAACTCTTTGGTGTATTGGAAATACTGAGAGGGGGGGTGAATCATTATTCCTTTCAATTAGAGCATTAGTTAATCTTCAATTATTATCAATGTTTATACAATGATAGCAGAAAACAAGAGGAACACAAATGCACACAGCTTTTAAGGTGGAAACCCACTCAGGGACAAAAAACACCTAATGCTTTTCTAATAATTATTTAATATTCAACTCCAATTGAAAATAAACCTCCAACTTCTTAGAATCTAGAAAATAATTCTTCTCCAACTCCCACTAGATGGACGGTCAAACGCCCGAGATTCTTCATTAGCAACTGAATGGATGCCCCAACACCCAATGAGCTACAACTCACCCTAGCACCGCTCTACCACCCTATAGAAGAATAAAAGAAGAGTGGACTCCCATACCAGGGAAAATGGTCCACTTTACAATGATATAGAATGATGCAGAAGAAGAAGATATACTAGACCATAACCCCAACTTTGACACAACCCCTAATAAGAGTGCTCTTCTCCTAAACTCTTGGGTGTATTGGAAATACTGAGAGGGGGGGTGAATCAGTATTCCTTCCAATTAGAGCATTAGTTAATCTTCAATTATTATCAGTGTTTGTACTATGATAGTAGCGAACAACAAGGACACAAATGCACACATTTTTTAAGGTGGAAACCCATTCCAGGACAAAAACCACCTAATTCTTTTCTAATAATTCTTTAATATTCAACTCCAATTGAAAATAAAGCTCCAACTTCCTAGAATATAGAAAAGCATTCTTCTCCAGCTCCCACTGGACGGATGGTCAAATGCCCGAGATTCTTTAGTAGCAACTGAATGGATGCCCCAACACCCAATGAGCTACAACTCACCATAGCACCACCCTACCACCCTATAGAAGAATAAAAGAAGAATGGACTCCCGTACCAGGGAAAATGGTCCACTTTACAATGATATAGAATGATGCAGAAGAAGAAGATATACTAGACCATAACCCCAACTTTGTCACAACTACCTAATGATGATCCTAGACGTCCCAACACTACCTCTTCAACCCTTGGCAGATAGACACTAGTACAATTTGTACAATAATGTATTTACAATGACTAAGTACAATGATATGTTTACAAAGATTGTATGCAGTGCTACCCACTTGAACACTTCAGATGATGAAATTATTGCTACTATTATGCACCTTGGTTGTTGCTCTTGTCATTCTAACCTCTGCTACACCTTGCTTTGCTTTTCTGCTGTAGAAATTCTAGTCCTTTGCAATCCTTGACAACACATGATCTAGTTTTTTCTTTCCTTCTAGGAGATTGATATTGAATCTAGTGTATCTCTATTATTTCATATCCTCAATATTGTATTTTCAGTCTTGTAGTATTCCTCTGAGTCGTATTTTCAATGCCATAGGTCTGACCCAATTTGGATTCTTCAAGAGAGAGTTATACATAATTTCTCACAATGCCCTAATTATGGACTGTTTCAGCAGAGTGCACTTGTATTGCATGCCTCTTGTCACTTTTTCTTCATTTAGTTCTAAAATTGATAGAGCAAAAACTAATACTGTTCACTATCTGTCACCTTTTATAGAATTCCAATCCCATACTCAGAGAGAGAGTTATGAGGATTTTACCAAGGTCACTTCTTTGAGATTAATTTCAAGAGCCTGCAAAAACCCTTACTTGCACGGATCATATCTCAAAAAATATTGTGCAACTTTATCTAAAATTTTCACTGCCACTTCCTTAGGATTTCAGCTTCGCCTCATAAAAATTTCAGCTTTTGAGCCTTCGTAGAAAAAACGTTATAGTGAAAATTCCAAGATGACCTCTTTCAGATGGTCGAATCCCATGCATAAGGAGAAAATGAGGATCACAATTTATATAAGTTCTTAAGTTTAAAGAGGCTTCAACAAGTGAACGTGGGAGGGATTTTAGGAGATTAAAAGAAATTAATTATGACTTTTCAATGACCCATGGCCCAACCACATGGGGTTTTATCCCACTAACTAAGGGTACAAATTTCAAACATGAATATCTCTCAAACTATGAAGAATTACATGGCGTGCCATATATCAACGAAAAAATCTCGACAAGTAGAAAACATCAAAAGCATTATTGACCCAGAATATATTAATTTTATAGGTAAAAATCCCCATGCAATATTGGGTTAGCCCCTAGTGCTTCTTGGGTTGAAATCAATGACCACTGCTGATAAAAAATCTCCCCCTTTGGCATTGATGACAACACAAGTACTCCCCCTGTGATCATGACACCTCTTCCTACAACATTCTCTCCCCCTTTGACATCAATGGAAAAGGGTAACTCCCCCTGAAACACAACCATCCTACAAACCTATACACACTTCCACTCCGCCTGACATATAACCGTCCTACAGACCTATAATCTAATGAGAACTTGGGAGAATCCCAAGCTTTTGACAAAGATATTAAAATGCTTCACGAGGTAAAGGTTTAGTGAAGATATCATCAATTTTTTCTTTTGTACAAACATACTCAGGTTTGATATTCTTTTTAGCGAGTTGTTCTCTAAAAAAATGATATTTGATCAGAATGTGTTTTGTTTTTGAATGCATGACAGGATTCTTGGAGATACTAATGGCACTACTATTGTCACAGAATATGGAATAGGCTCACTGAATTGTACTTGAAGATCTTGCAAAATTTTTTTCATCCAAAAGACTTGAGTACAACATGATGCTACTGCAATGTATTCTACTTCCACTGTAGATAACGATATTGAAGTTTTCTTTTTGCTCAACTATGATATGAGGCAACCACCTAGATAGAATGTTGCTCCACTAGTATTGTTATGATCATCAATGCTTCCTGCCCAATCTGCATCTGTAAAGGCTTGAATAATGAGATTGTTACCCTTGGGATACCACAAGCCATATTCTTTTGTGCCTTTTAGATATCGAAGAATTTTTTTGATGGCAATAATATGTGATTCTTTTGGTGTTGCTTGGAATCTTGCTACTTGTCCACCTGCTTACATAACATCTGGCCAAGAGGCTGTTACATATAGAAGACTACCAATCATAGATCTGTACAACCTCTTATCCACATCCTTAGATGAGTTGTCTATGCTCAATTGCAACCTGTTACCATCGGAGTAAGGATGGGTTTGCAATCTTCCATTTTGAATTTCTTGAGCATCTCCTTGATGTACTTGGCTTGACATATAAATATTCTTTTCTCTTGCTGAGATATTTGAAGCCCTAAGAAGTATGTCAACTCACCAAGTAAAGACATCTTAAACTCACTTTTCATATTTGTAGAAAATTTCTTACTTAGTCGATCATCATTGCTACCAAATATTATATCATCCACATATACCTCAAAGATTGTTAAATTATCTTTATCTATTTGTACATAAAGATTGCTATCAACAGTACCTTTCTTGAACCCTTGTTGAAGTAGATATCCATCAAGACGAGCATACGATGCTCTGGGAGCCTTCTTGAGACCATATAGAGCCTTCTTTAACTTGTAGACATAGTCTTATTTTTGTGATAGTAGAAAACCTTTAGGTTGTTCGATGTAAACTTCTTCTAATTCTCCATTCAGAAATGTTGACTTCACATCCATTTGGTAGAGTTTGATTTTTCTTGAACATGCATAGGCAAGAAACATTCATATGGCTTCCATTCTGGTGACTAGTGCAAATGTTTCGTCAAAATCAATTCCTTCCACTTGTGCATAGCCTTTGCAAACCAATCTTGCTTTGTTTCTAGTAACCTGCCCATCTTCATTAAATTTGTTCCCGAACACCCATTTAGTCCCAATGAAATTTTTATCTTCTGGTCATGGTACTAATTCCTAGGTTTTATTCTTCTCAATTTGATCCAATTCTTCATTCATAGTTGCTACCCAATGTTCATTCTCGCTGGCTTCCTCAAAACCACTAGGCTCAAAGTTTTCTAGAAAAAAGCAACGTGAGCTTGTTGTGATGAACGAAGCTGTCGACCTTCATTTATGTCACCAATGATTTGATTTGATGGATGGTTCTTTTGAATCCACTCTTTTGTTCTCCTTGGATGAGCTTCTTGTTGTTTTTCTGGTATATCTTGATGATCATTGTTTACTTCTTTCTCGTTGATAGTTGCTTCTTATTCTAAAATTTTATCTGTCTTCTTCAGCCTCTGTCTCAAGATTCAAAGATTCTATATCCTCATCATTACTCGCTAGAACACCATCTTCATCAAATGTAACAGTTATGCTCTCCACTATCTATTTTCGTCTTAGATTATAACATTTATAGGCCTTTCTTTTGCGTGAGTAACCAAAAAGATACCTTCATCAACACGTCATTCAAACTTACCCAAATTTTGATCTTCTCTTTTGATATAACATTTTCTTCCGAAGATTCTGAAATATTTTACATTAGCTGGGTTTCCTTTCCATAATTCATATGGAGCCTTGTTGCAATTATTTTCTGAGAAGACTTTAGTTGATAATGAAGATTGTTGTATCAATTTCTTGAACCCAGAATTTTTCATCAAATTTTGAGTCCTTCAACATTGTTCTACCTATTTCCTATATAGTTCTATTCTTCCTTTCAACAACTCCATTTTGTTGAGGTGTTTGTGCTGTTGAAAATTGCTTTTTTTTTTCCATTTTCGTCATAGTATTGCTGAAATAATTTGGAAGTGAATTCTCCACCATTATCTAATCTTAAACACTTTATTTTCAAATCAGTTTCATTTTCGACCAACTACTTGTAGATCTTAAAGCACTCAAATGCTTCATATTTTTTCTTTAGGAAACTGACGGCTGTCATCCTGGTATAGTCATCTATCATTAACTTGAAATATAATTCTCCATCTAAGCCTTTTGTTCTCACAGGACCACATAGATCAATATGTATCAATTCTAATGGATGTGATGAAAAGTGTTCTTTTGTTTTAAATTGGACTTTTGTCTGCTTGCCATGCTGAAATGCCTCACATAGTGTGTTGGAAGGTTTTGATATTTTCAGAATTTCTCGTACAACTTCCTTTTTTCTTATCCTCACAAGATTGTCAAAGTTTATGTGACCCATTCACCTGTGTCATAACCAACTTTCATCTTCTTTAGCTAGTATACATGCTTTATTTTCTTTATCTAGAACATATATGTCGTTTGGAGCTCGACTTGCTATAGCTACAATTTTACCATACCTGCCTTTCCTGATTTCAAATTTTGTGGAGTTCAATAGCATTGTGTGTCCTTGATCACACATTTGGCCAACACTGAGTAGATTGTGATTCATGTTTTTGACCAATAGAACATTCTTGGCTATAACATCTTTACTTCTAAGAGTGGCGGTACCTGATCCTATAACATTTGAAGATCCATAATTTCCAAAGGATATGGTTCCATCCTTATTCTCTTTTAGGGATGCAAATTTCTTTCTATCTCCAGTCATATGTGTTGAGAAACTGCTGTCAACATACCACACATCTTTATTTTTTTGAGCCTTGAGAGTGAGAACACAATTATCAGTCTTCTTCTTCTTCCATGTTCATTCATTTTGTGGTTTAGAAGATTCTTCTGGAGGATTTTCAAGTCTGCAGTCTCTGGCTATGTGTCCAAAGTTTTGAAATTTGTAACATTCCATATTATTTCTTAAATGTTCAAATCTATTGATATTTCGTTGAGCCTTGGGAGGTTCATATTTGAAGAATCTCTTGGAATTGTATTGGTTCATAGGGTATGTGCGACATTCTACAGCTTTATGACCAAATTTTCCACATGAATAACTATATCCATGAAAAATATGTTGGTACCTGGATGCTTCGTCGAGGAATCATCTTCCAAGGATGTGCTTGCAAATCTTGTCCAATGAAGTCTTCATGTATGTCAGATCTCATAGGTTCATTTGTATTTTTTTGTACAAGGTTCTGCTTCTTCCTCTTTTTAACTGAGGCTAGTTCTGTCGTTGTAAGATTGTTGGTTTTTTATGAGTTCTTGCAATGCCCTTGAGCTGTTGGCATAGTTTTGGACATTTTTTCCCTTCTTCACTTCCTTACGCAGTGAGACTACTTCTGCTTCTAATGCTTCCATTTCTTGGTTTCTTTCTTCCAACTTATTTTGAAGTGACTCTTCAATACATTTTTGTTCTTCAACCTCAATTTTGAGACCTTGAACTTGTTCTTCAAGAGTATTGGAATGGATCTTCTCAGCATTGAGCTCTTTTATAAGCTTGAGTGCCTCCTCATAAAATTCTTCTATGGTCAACACTTCTTCTTCATTGTTTGATACTTCTTGTTTATTGTTCTTGGCCATAAACAATACTTTCTCATTGGCTTCTTCTTTGCTGTCACTTTCTTCATCGGATGATGAGCTATCTTATTTAGAGAGAAAGTTCCTTTTGGATCCTTTCTTTTTTCCTTGCTTGTTGAATTTCTTCAAGCCTTTCTTTCCTTTTGAGTTGCCATCACTTTTGTTCAGACATTTTGCTATGAAATGCCCAACCTCACCACAAACAAAACATATCAATGGAAGTTTCCCTTTGAATTTTCCCTTACCAAGTTTTATTTTTCTTGTAAAGTAAGGATATTCTTCATCTAAAAGACCTTGTCCATCATCTCCCTTTTCTTCATGTTGGGGTTCCAATGTTTCGGCCAGATTGGAAAGACCAAAAGATGAGACAACATCATAACCACTTTGGGGCCCTAGGATCTAGCCCTCCTGGACCTGGAGAGGGATATCTCCAATAAAATAAAGAATGATATATCTTTGAAAGCTTAATGATATGTTAGGCTAGTTATGAAGCACAAAGGCGGTTTTAAAATGATTTGGTTGGTTGGTTGCTGGGTTGGTCATGAGATCATAGACTGAGAAAGCAATGAGAGAAAAGGAACAAAGCAGCAGGATGTTCTGGCAAAGAGGATAGGTCAAAAGAGTGCCATCCATTGGGCCATGGAGTCATGAAAGGTGATTACATCCAAATAAATAGCGAAGGCTTTCAAAGGGCAAGTCATCTACACTAAAGGATATTTTTAGATAGATGGTGGGATGGAACATTAAGGAAAGAAAGTGAGAGAAGGAAAGCAACCCAATTTTCTGTCTATAGATCAGGTCAGAGGTCATTTAACTCTAGACTTGCTTGGACATACTCATAGGAAACTCTCAAAGGAGAGACAAAGGGGCAGGTTATAGATCGAACCAGAGGTAATTTAACTCCAGGTCAGTGTTAGCATGCTCCAAGGGAAAAGATAGACAATTTTGATAGAGCCAGGGTCTGTAGATCAGAGAAGGACTTTGGACCTTCAATGCTTTGACACTAGCAAGAATATCCAAGCATCCAACCCCAAATTCATACATCAGCTAGCAGCATATCAAACCACTACACTGGTTAAATTAGATGAATTTACTCTTAGATAACACATAGAGCAGAAAACATTGAAGGCAAGGAGAGGAGAGACATACGGTCCCTAACAAGGGTAAATCCTATGCCATATTTTTTATGCGAGCCAGAAGACCAATGAACAACATGAAAATGTAAATAAAATATACAAATAGAGAAACATCAACCATAGTAATAGACTAGGATCCAAAGAAATGTGCTTGATTAATTGATGCAAAACCAGTCACATACACCAAGCTCAATGGCTAATACAGTCCAGACTTTCCCCTCCCAGCCTACTACATACAAACCAATCTGTTACTCCCTCCCAAGACTATTCTAACAGTCAAAATGAATCCCTCTAACAGTAATCGGCAACAACCGAACAACAACCATTACAATATGTTCTCGGGAATTCTTATAGGAGAAGAGAATAACAATGGTAGGTGATATTCATTAAATGGATCTCATTAACACAGAGTGGCGGAAGAGTTCGAGCCCACTCTACCTAATGGAAATCTGCATCGCTGTAAGTACTTTGGGTATGGTCTGGGAGACTCTATCAGGCCAAGATTGACCTCTAAAGTTTCTTGAATGTCCTTCTAGATATAAGGCCCTCTGTTTTGTCTTCTGAAGCAAGTAAGGTGACTGAAAAGGTCTTCAGGTTTCCATGCTTCCATAACTGCGGTCCTGACAGTCTTTAAGAAGCTTCTGTCAGTGTAATTAACTGATTCTGGGCTCAAGGAGGCATGGAGACTGATGTAGGAAGGTGTACCTCTAGAGAAAACACATTCTTCTGTTACGTAGCATTGATATGACTTGCTGGTGCACTGTTTGGTCCTGGAACTGTGCCTTAATCCTTTGAATGCAGGATCATAGTTGTTAATCTTCAATTATGGGTGTAAATCCTGCATTTCGGCTCTGCTGCTTCACTCGGCTATTGTAATGGTCTCTTTATAACCCATTTTAATGTAAATTGAGAAGGTTTGGAATTTGGCGAAATAAAAAGGAATGAATGGGAATGACCGAAAAATGTTACGGAATGGATTTGAGTGGTGGGACTGGCCAAGGTGGAGGGCGATTAGCTTTGGACCATTGATCTCAAGAGGAGATCAACGGCGGAGGTCGAAAGATGAAGTTAATAAGGGCTCCAATGAAGAAAATTGATGGGGGGTGCGATCAGATCCCAGTCGTCGGATCTAAAGAAATGGACGGCTGAGATCGAATCAGCGGATCGCAATTAGGGGCATAGGGGTTGACACTTTTAAACTTTGCGATTGCGATGGCATGATTGAGCGCTGGCCGTTGGATCCGGGGACCAGATCAATGGCCCACTTTCAATCGGAGGGAGATGGAGAGGGGCGACGGGGCGATGATGCAATTAGTGTCGAGCTGTTGGATCTTGGACAAATCGGACGGTTCAGATTGGATCAGGGAAATTGCAATCGCAAAGGGTGGAAGGTGGCAGCGATTGGAACATGCGATTGTGATTGGAGTGGGAGAGTGAGGGCCATTAGATCAACAGGCGAATCAACGATGGAGATGCAATTGGTAGATCGCAATCAGGAGGCACAGAGGAGGTGATGCGATGAGACTGGCACGATGCAATGGAGCGCCAGCTGTCCGATCCATATGATAGATCTACGACGGAGATTGCATCGGTGGAGGAAAGCAATGGAGAGACGGGAGGGGAGCGGGATAAATCTAAGCCACTGGATCTGGAGGGATGGATTGCTCAGATCGGATCAGGGTATCGCAATCGGAAGGAATGGAGGGGTTTCACGGCAAAAGTTGTGATTGTGATCAGAGCAGGAGTGCGATTAGCGCCAGGCCATTTGATCCAAATGATAGATCAATGGTGGAGATCACAGCGGAGGTCTCAAAAACCAAAACCCAATCACATCAGAGCTTTTTCTATAACGAATAAAAGTGCTTCTCCATAAGTTGCGATTGCGATTAGTGCCCAGAATATTAGCGCTTGGTTCTGGGTGCGGGTCATGTGGGGAAATGGTTTGCGGGGCCAGGCCGAAAGGGGCTAGGCCTAATATAAGTTAAGAAGTGGGTTTTTTGGCCTATTTTATTGCATTTCAAGGCCAATGAAGGCTAACGATAAGGGCAGAAAGGGGCAATTAAACAACACCAGGGGTGTGTGTGGGATTTAAAGGGTATTTTAGGATGATTTAAGGGGGTTAATGAGGGAAGAAGAGAGGGGTTCAAGGGAAGAAAACAAAGGTCAAATGGGAATGGAATAAGAGGAAAAGGGGGCCTTTTGGGAATTTCTTCACAAACAGAGAGGCTTTATAGTGGGAATCAGCAGAGGAGATTTATTGAAGGACAAGGGCATAAGGAGGCTTCAAGTATGATGTGTTTTTAGAGGGAAATTCATTCCTTGAAGGCTCAAAAACATGTTAGCCACCTGTTTTCTTGTCAAAAAATTTATAGGGGGCTAACAGTGGCTCCACCTGGGGATGGCTTCTTCTTGAAGGAGTCAAGAATTTAGAGGATAATCTTTGGTGTAGGCCAGATGCCTGGTACTTGACCCATCCATTTTCTTTCTAGGATCAGCTGCCACAAATCCTGAAGACATTATATCAGCAGTAAAATTCTCCCAAACAACTACCTACACAGACTATATTCCTAACATTTTTCTTCTAGGTGCTTTTGGACTTGCAGACCCTTTACATCATCAATTTTTTACAAACAGGAAAATAAACCTATTATACTTCTACCCTTATTACTCCATGAGACCAGATTAGATTGTTGGCCTCATAGCTTCTCTACATAAACTATATCTGCTAGGATTAAACTGTCTAGTAGACTTCTTCTCTATATTCTAAGACAGAAATTGAAAAATGGTCAAGCCATGGTTAGACTGTCTGACTTGCTGGAATTTTGCAGGAGTTAAAAACAACTAACTACATGCTCACCGACTGAGATTTATTCAGCTTTTCCTACCTACTCTACTCTAACCTGGAAATCTCTGATGTTCTAGGTGATACAATAATGCCAGTGCAACCAGTCAAGCAATAGCACAAAAGGATAGGAGCACTGATTGCCTTGTAGAGATAACCACAAGGTGCTCTGCATGTGGTTCTTCAAAATTGTGGTCACCATAAGTGGTGACCACCCCTGATGAATTTGGCCCATGCTGAAGATCAATGCTGGAGAATTTGGACTGATCAGGGCCTCCATGTATTCTGTCACAGGATCAATGAACAGATGATGTACATTTTCTTCTTTCATGCCTGCCATGACTGGTAGGATGTTTTTATCCTGGGCAGCTTTGACTATTGCTTCTTCCACTGCATCCTCAAGGTGGCTCTTGAAAATCCATTCATCTTCTTCTTGCACATCAAAAAGCAGTGGAATTTCTTCTTTTTTAGGATGAGGAAGACTTTCCAAAAAGGCCCTCGGGTCTCTGAACTGATATGATTTTTCTTGTGAGTTTAAAAGTTCAATCTCAGCTTCATACCTTTCAACTACCACTTCTAAGAAAATTTTCCTGAGCATGGGTATGAATTTTGAACTGAGAGGAATAACCCCGGGAAGATCCTCCACCTTCAATTTTGCCAAGTCACTAGATATTGTATCACGACACTCTGTTATGAAATCTGGATACATTTCTGCAAACTTCTCAGAGTCTTCCATTAGTGATGTGACTTGGTCTTTAGCATGTATGATGTTGTACTGCGACATGGTCTCCCAATGGATTCTTGTGAAAACACGGATAATCAGTGGCCAACTGATCACTAGTGGAGTCTTTTAATCATTTAGGAACTATGGATTCACCAGGTGGATGATTCAAGATCTTACTATCCACCACATTGATTTACCAAATCAGGCTGATTGGTCTTTATTCCCCAGTGGAGTCACCATTATGTTGGGGTTCCCATTTTTTGGCCAGATTGGCAAGACCAAAAGATGATACAACATCATAACCACTTTGGGGCCCTAGGATCTAGCCCTCCTGGACTCAGAGAGGGATCTCTCCAATAAAACAAAGAATGATATATCTTTGACAGCTCAATGAGATGTTAGGCTAGTTATGAAGCACAAAGGGGGTTTTAAAATGATTTGGTTGGTTGGTTGTTGGGTTGGTTATGAGATCATAGACTGAGAAAGCAATGAGAGAAAAGGAACAAAGTAGCAGGATGTTATGGCAAAGAGGATAGGTCAAAAGAGTGCGATCCATTGGGCCATGGAGTCATGAAAGGTGATTACATGCAAACAACTAGCCAAGGCTTTTAAAGGGCAAGTCATCTACACTAAAGGATCTTTTTAGATAGATGGTGGGATGGAACATTAAGGAAAGAAAGTGAGAGAAGGAAAGCAACCCAATTTTATGTCTATAGATCAGGTCAGAGGTCATTTAACTCTAGACCTACTTGGACATTCTCATAGGCAACTCTCAAAGGAGGGACAAAGGGGAAGCTTATAAATTGGACTAGAGGTCATTTAACTCCAAGTCAACTTTAGCATGCTCCAAGGGAAAACATAGATATGTTTGACAGAGCCAGGGGTTGTAGATCATAGAAGGACTTTGAACCTTCAATGCTTTGACACTAGCAAGAATATCCAAGCAGCAAACCCTGAATTCATACATCAGCTAGCAGCATATGGAACCACCACATTGGTTAAATTAGCTGAATTTACTCTTAGATAACACATACACTAGAAAACATTGAAGGCAAGGAGAGCAGAGACATAGGGTACCTAACAAGGGTCAATCCTATGCCATATTTCTAATGTGAGCTAGAAGACCAATGAATAGCATGAAAATGTAAATAAAAGATACAAAGAGAGAAACATCACCCGTAGTAATAGACCAGGATCCAAAGAAATCTGCTTGATTAATTGATGCAAAACCAGTCACATACACCGAGCTCAATGGCTAATACAGTCCAACTTTCCCCTCCCAGCCTACTACATACAAACTACTCTGTTACTCCCTCCCAAGACTGTTCTAACAATCAAAATGAATCCCTCTAATAGCAATTGGCAACAACCGAACAACAACCATTACAATATGTTCTTGGGAATTCTTATAGGAAAAGAGAATAACAATGGTAGGTGATATTCATTAAATGGATCTCATTAAGACAGAGTGGCGGAAGAGTTCGAGCTCACTCTACTTAATGGAAATCTGCATCGCCGTAAGTACTTTGGGTATGGTTTGGGAGACTCTGTCAGGCCAATATTGACCTCTAAAGTTTCTTGAATGTCCTTCTGGTTGTAAGGCCCTCTGTTTTGTCTTCTGAAGCAAGTAAGGTGACTGAAAAATTCTTCATGTCTCCATGCTTCCATAACTGCGGTCTTGACAGTCTTTAAGAAGCTTTTGTTAGTGTAATTAACTATTTCTGCGCTCGAGGAGGCATGGAGACTGATGTAGGAAGGTGTACCTCTGGAGAAAACATGTTCTACTATTACGTAGCACTGATATGACTTGCTGGTGCACTCTTTGGTCCTGGAACTGCGCCTTAATCCTTTGAATGCGGGATCATAGTTGTTTATCTTCAATTATGGGTGTAAATCCTGCATTTCAGCTCTGCTGCTTCACTCGGCTGTTGTAATGGTCTCTTTATAACCCCTTTTAATGTAAATCAGGAAGGTTTGGACTTCATCAAAATACAAAGGAATGAATGGGAATGACCGGAAAACGTTACGGAATGGATTTGAGTGGTGGGACTAGCCAAGGTGGAGGGTGATTAGCTTTGGACTGTTGATCTCAGGAGGAGATCAATGGCGGAGGTTGAAAGATGAAGTTAATAAGGGCTCCGATGAAGAAAACTAATGGGGGGCACGATTAGATCCCAGTCATCGGATCTGAAGAAATGGACAGCTGAGATCGAATCAGCGGATCGCAATCAGGGGCACAGGGGTTGAGACTTTTAAACTTTACGATTGTGATGGCACGATTGAGCGCTGGCTGTTGGATCCGAGGACTAGATAAATGACCCACATTCAATCAGAGGGAGATGGAGAGGGGCGACGGGGCGATGATGTGATTAGCGCTGATCTGTTGGATCTTGGACTAATTGGACGGTTGAGATTGGATCGGGGAAATTGCAATCGCAAAGGGCGGAAGGTGGCAGCGATTGGAAAATGCGATTGTGATTGGAGCGGGAGAGGGAGGGCCGTCAGATCAACATGGGAATCAATGGTGGAGATGAAATCGGTGGATCGTAATCAGGAGGTGCAGAGGACATGATGCGATGTGACTGGCACGATGCGATGGAGCACCAGCCATTCGATCTGGATGATAGAACTATGATAGAGATTGCATCGGCGGGGGAAAAGAATGGAGCGACGAGAGGGGAGCGGGATAAATTTTAGCCGCTGGATCTGGAGGGATGGATGGCTTAGATTGGATCAGGGTATCGCAATTAGAAGGAATGGAGGGGTGTCACAACAAAAGTTGCGATTGCGATCAGAGCGGGAGTGCAATTAGCGCTGGGCCGTCCGATCCAAATGATAGATCAACGGTGGAGATCATGGCAGAGGTCTCAAAAACCAAAACCCAATTGCATCGGAGTTTTTTGTATAACAGAGAAAAGTGCTTCTCCATAAGTTGTGATTACGATTAGTGCCCAGACCATTAGCGCTTGGTTCTGGGCATGGGTCATGTGGGGAAATGGTTTGCGGGGCTAGGCCGAAAGGGGCTAGGCCGAAAGGGGCTAGGCCTAATATAAGTTAAGAAGTGGGTTTTTTGGCCTATTTTGATACATTTCAAGTCCAATGAAGGGTAACGATAAGGGAAGAAAGGGGGAATTAAACCACACTAGGGGTGTGTGTGGGTTTTAAAGGGGATTTTAGGATGATTTAAGGGGGTTAATGGGGGAAGAAGAGAGGGGTTCAAGGGAAGAAAACAAAGGTCAAATGGGAATGGAATAAGAGGAAAAGGGGGCCTTTTGGTTATTTCTTCACAAACAAAGAGGCTTTATAGTGGGAATCAACAGAGGAGATTTGTGGAAGGACAAGGGCATAAGGAGGCTTCAAGGATGATGTGTTTTCAGAGGGAAATGCATTCCTTGAAGGCTCAAAAACATTTTAGCCCCCTGTTTTCTTATCAAGAAATTTATATGGGGCTAACACTTCACACTTGCAGGTGCATGTCATTTCAATTGAAGGTTGTTTGTCCTTATTGGTTTGCTTATATACAACAAATGCAGTTTCTATATTTGAAGTACCCTTTTCTTCATCAAGTCTCATTTCATATGCTATGAGAACTCCATGTAATTCTTCCTTGTTGAGTTTGTCCAGATTTGCACTACATTCTAAGACCGATACCTTCGGGTTGAATCTCCCTCATAATATTCTAAGAATATTTCATATAATAGTCTTCTCTTCAACTCGCTCTCCCAATCCTTCTAGAGTATTGGTTATTTCATCAACGTATTGGAAGTATGCAGCAATGTTGAAATCTTATTTCATTTTGAGTTGCTCAAATTTTTCTCTATATATTTGAAGCTTTGCTTCTTTGACATTTGAGTCACCTGCATATATATTCTTAAGCTTGTCCCATACATTTTTGGTGGTTTTACAACCCAACACCTTATGATAAACAGATTCAATAAGTCCACTGATAATAATATTCTTTACTTTTTCATCATTTACCAAATTCTTCTTACCTTGTTCATCATCGGCTGATGTAAATCCATTTCGAACAGTGTCCCATACTTCATAACCTTGCACCAAGAGATAGACCTCCATTCTTCCTTTCCAAAGTGTGTAATTATTTTCATTGAATAGAGGTACACCATTCTTGGTATGTTCCATGACCTCCTTCCAGCTGTTAAATTGTTATTGAAGGAACCAAGCTCTGATTCCAATTGTTGGAAATACTGAGGGGGGGGGGGTGAATCAATATTCCTTTCAATTAGAGTATTAGTTAATCTTCAATTATTATCAGTTTTTGTACAATGATAGTAGAAAACAAGAGGAACACAAATGCACACATTTTTTAAGGTGGAAACCCACTTCGGGACAAAAAAACACCTAATGCTTTTCTAATAATTCTTTAATATTCAATTCTAATTGAAATTAAAGCTCGAACTTCCTAGAATCTAGAAAATCATTCTTATCCAGCTCCCACTGGATGGACAGTGAAACGGACGAGATTCTTCAGTAGCAATTGAATGGATGCCCCAACACCCAATGAGCTACAACTCACCCTAGCACCACCCTACCACCCTATAGAAGAATAAAAGAAGAATGGACTCTCATACCAGGGAAAATGGTCCACATTACAATGATATAGAATGATGCAGAAGAAGAAGATATACTATACCATAACCCCGACTTTGACACAACCACCTAGTGATGATCCTAGACCTCCCAACACTGCCTCTTCAACCCTTGGTAGATAGACACTAGTACAATTTGTACAATAATGTATTTACAATGACTAAGTACAATGATACCTTTACAATGATTGTTTACAGTGCTGCCCACTTGAATACTTCATATGAAGAACTTCTTGGTAATGTTATGCACCTTGGTTGCTGCTCTTGTCATGCTACCCTCTGATGCACCTTGCTTTGCTTTTTTGCCGTAGAAAGTCTCGTCCTTTGCAATCCTTGACAACACATGATCTAGTTTTTTCTTGCCTTCTTGGAGATCAATATTGAATCTGGTGTATCTCTATTATTTCAGATCCTCAATATCTAGTTTTCGGTCCTATATTATTCCTCCAAGTTTTATTTCCAATGCCATAGGTCTGATCTAATTTGGATTCTTCAAGAGAGAGTTATACCCAATTTCTCACAATGTCCTAATTATGGACTGTTTCAGTAGAGTGCACTTGTACGGTGTGCCACGTGTGAATTTTTCTTTATTTGGCTCTAAAATTGATAGAAAAAAACTACAGACTATCCACTATCTACCACTTTTTACAAAATTCCAATCTGATACTCAGAGAGAGAGTTATGATTATTTTACCAAGGTCACTTCTTTGATATGAATTTCAGGAGCCTACAAAAACCCTTACTTACACAGATCATATCTCCACAGATATTGCACAAATTTATTTGAAATTTTTACTGCCACTTCCTCAGGATTTCAGCTTCACCACATAAAAATTTCAGCTTCTGAGCCTTCGTAGAAAAAACGTTATTGTGAAAATTTCATGATGACCTGTTTCAGATGGCTGAATCCCATGCATAAGGAGGAAATGAAGATCACAATTTATATAAGTGCTTAAGTTGAGAGGGGCTTCAACAAGTGAACGTGGGAGGGATTTTATGAGCTTAAAAAAAATTAATTATGACTTTTCAATGACCCATGCCCCAACCCCATGGGGTTTTAGCCCACTAACTGGGGGTACAAACTTCAAACATGAATATCTCTCAAACCATGAAGAATTACATGGCGTGCCATATATCAACGGAAACATCTCGATAAGTAGAAAATTCAAAATCATTATTGACCCAGAATATATTAATTTGATAGGTCAAAATTCTCATGCAATATTGGGTTAACCCCTGGTGCTGCTTGGGTTGACATCAATGACAACCGCTGATACATTTTGTCGCTTAAGATATCTGAATTTTTTCCAGTTCATGACTGCCTTTTGTAAATGAGCTAATGGATAAAATTTATTTTTAGTTGTAGTAATAAATGCAGCCCATGATGAAGTGATCTTACCATGTTTTTCAATTTCATCCTTGGTCTTGGCTTCCCACCATACCAATGTTGCTCCATCCATTCTCAAAGAGGCTAACTGTATCTTGGTGTCGTCATCATGAAGGTTATGTATCCTCAAGTAAACTTCCAACTGTCTTATCCAATTGTCAAGTTTCTTGGCATTGACTTCACCGTTAAACATAGGCAACTCAAATTTAACATAAAGCTTTAAAAATGGAATTTTACCAGTAGTTTTAGACTTGTGAGATTGATTCACCGAAGTTGAGGATGACAATGTAGAGGAAGAGGATGAAGATGGGGATGGTGGATCACCATTTCCTCCGTGTCCTTTCTTTGAATTGTCATCACTTTTCTTTCCTCCTGAAGAACCCTCTCCTTCTTTTTTATTTTTAGACCCTTCTCTAACAAGCCTATCATTCATTTCTTGGTAGAGTATCCTCACCATCTTTGTCATGTCCAAGAAAGCCGTTCAGAACACTCGTTCCTCTTATTTGGTATCTATATCTTCAAGAGCTTCTCCCTCTCTTGAAAACATGCTTGAAGCTACTTCTATGGCTCTTGGATGTGGCTCTCTGGCCCTTCTTGGTTGAGGATTACTTTGTGCACTAACCAAGTGTCCTTTACCTCTCTTAAGTTTAAGCCTCGTAAGCATCAAAACTTGCAAACAATCAACTATATATTTACACAAAAAAAAAATTGAGTAAAAATATAGATCCTAAGGCTCAAATCCTTAGCTCTAATACCATCTAATCTAAAAATTAAACTTTGTATGTTCTGTTCAAAGTATCTGTTTCCATTTAATTAAGTGTGCAAAGTGTTTATCATGTCTTGCAAATTAAATAAAGTGTTTTTGGTAACTGTTTTTGAATTTATGTGTGAGGGAATGTTAATTAAAATTACTGTTTAACATCTTAAATTAGAAATACACAGTAGAATAACTTCACCATAACAACACAGCAACATGATGAGGCAGTTCACCCCTCCTGGGCTACATCTGTCGGGTCCAAGGCTCCCAATGGGCATGTTCTTGCTCTATTAAGTTGCTCAAATTGGTCTTACAGTGAGAAATAAGACTAAATAGGTTCAAAAAATTGTGAAATTGAATTTATAAGATATAAATAAGCTAATAATGGCTTTTATTTCACCTAAAACAGTGAAGTGTAGCCCAATGCAGCTCCATTTCCCTCATGGCGCTGATGGCTCTCCAAGCTTCCCTGAAGCAAAAATGGCTAAAGAACACCGCTTTTGGCTCTCTACACCTGTTCCAATGAATCAAGAATGTTTTTAATACCCAAAACTGACCAAAATTTCATTCATATTGGTTCAACATTAGAGAAGTTATGACCTCCACAATTTTCTGCTCAATGTCTCTTGGAAACCCCGCCAAATCTAGATGAACTCTAGTTAGGCACGCTAGAAATGGTGGAAGGCCAAATTTTTTGGAACCGCACTCTAAATTTGGGGGAAAAATTAACTTTAACTATCACTGGTGGTGCCTTCACATGCTGAAAAGGCGGGGTAGTTTACCGCTGGCGGTTAATAGTTTAGCCCCCACCCATGGTCACAGGCGGAGGTCCTGTGGTGAGGGCTAACCACAAAGCAGCTAAAATTGAAACTTTACTGTCCATTCAACAAGGTTTAACAAATGGTTATGCATCTACTTGTGGGTCTTTAACCCATAGCCCTGAGGGCTAAAATCCACGTTTTATGCCGGTTCAACAAACGACTCACTCGATAGTGACCCATAGGCGTTGAGGTCTGGTCGACCTCCGACTGTTTAACTGACACGAATTGTTTAGGAGCTCGCTATTTGTTGAAACATCAGCATCCAGGTCTACATGAGGCACCGTTCACTACTACACAAGTTCACTGACCCATAAATGTTCAGGTCAAGTCGTGCTCAACTGACCCAAACACATTCAGCTTGGGTCGGGTCTGCCCACCAAACATTTTTTTTAAACAAGATTTGAACCAACCATTGAGCCAATGGCCTGGGGCCATGTGGAAGCCTCTGGGTAGGCCACATGGAATCCTGTAATAGGCCTATAAAAACCATATAAAAAAATGAAATTTTTCCATAAAATTTTTCTGAAGATGACAATTTTTTTTTTTTTTAAAGTCATGTTTTGAAGGTTATTGGAAATTTCAAACTTCAATATATTTCTCATACGATATCATATTTGAGTCCTATTCACGGCACCAGAATCATAGTGACGAGGTCTATCCGGTCGTTCAGGTTGCAACCAATTCTAAGCAGCTCCAATTTTGAGCATTTTTTTCCTCTTGGACATAATAACTTGATCACTTCCCTCCATTGTCACCTTGGGAAAAATCTTGAATGTTATGGCCAATTAGGTCACCAAATGAGACATTTATACCTGGGGGAACAATCTTAATCCCCCTGAAGGCTTCTTTATAGAATCCAAGGTTTACCAACAAGTGACCCCAGGCTCCTCGACAATGGTCTATATGAGGTTTATCGTTTTTAGTACGTGCACATCTGCTATCTTTTCCAGTGAGATAGGTATGATTACCTCGTTGGTTCCGACATGATCTTGTGCTTGACTCTTTTAAGAAGAGCTTCCCAGAGCACAATTGCAATAATTGGAAATTTTTCTTACCGCAAGATACTATTTCTTGTTTTAACTGCTTTGGAAAGTTGACTACAACCTATTCCAAAGCACTGGCCTAAGCTAAATTGGTGGAACGAGCCCTAAAAAATGTAAAAATTACTAGATGAATTTTAATTAAATGTTGTGTTATTTGGACCGTTATTACTCAAAAGGTGAATGGATATGAAACCAGTGGTGTTATGACATGACCCAAAACTGAATGTAATTGAATATGATAATGTAATATTTTCAATTCGATGAATCCTAACTAAGGTAAGGAGAGAGGTTCCATTCACTTCCAACAATGCAAAAATTGATAAATAAGAGAAAATATAACAAATTCTCTAATGCACTAATTTCATAATAAAAAAAAACTAATGCTAATCAATTCCAATTTTTATTTTTATGTTTTTAAAACAAGGATAAAAACATGTAAAATCAAATCAAAGAAATTGATCTAAATCTACGATTGGTTTTTCCAGAATGTAAACTATGCAGTTGTAATCTATGCACAATTCACTTGAAAAGTATGCAAATGTAATCTATGCACATTTTTCATTCATATTCTAAAAATGAGAATTCTAATTATGAAAATGTGATCTATGGAAGAGAATTCTCAAACACAAGATGATTCCAATGTAATCTAAAGAACCTATTATCACCCAAAAATTTTCAAAACATCATTGTGTCAACTTTGTTTTTGATTAGTGTCTCAAAATGGGTTTGAAAGTAATTTTAGGTTTTGGTTAAGGGTAAGTTAGATTTTTTATAAGTTTAAAGGTCACCATTGATTTCAAAAAAAAGTCTTTAGAGGTCCATTCCATGCTCAAATACTTACATTTTCCATTTAGAGATCATTTCATAAGGTTTCAGGTTAAATTTCTAGAATTATCCAAGAATAATCTATTTTGTAGCGCCGCTAGTTCAAAAAAGAGGATTTTCTCTATGAAAGCGTTGATATTTTCATAGTGCAAACTGCGAAAAATACACTTGGGTGCCACAAAAGCGCGGTTTCTTAACTGTCTTGTCAATTAAGCTAAAATCTTCCAGAATCCATTGGGGAATGATAGGATAGGGGTATGGTGAGTCAATTAGAGATTAGATTCAATGTACTTACCTGTCTCACAATCATCATTGTCATGATAGGGCATCAGTGAAGCATCATTTAGTTACGAGATGAAACCTTAAATTCAAATTCTTGCTTAGTTTTTTCATTCTCGTTTTCATTTTCTTCCATACAAGTGTCTAAGTTCTGAAGTTGTCAAGCTAAGCCTGTGGGTGTTCTATAAAAAGGCTATCTTCCATATTCACAAGCGAGGTTGTTCCAAATCAAGCAAGCCTGATCATATATTCAAGCGAAGCTGTTTTACAAATTCAAGAGAAGATGACAGGTTTTTCCTAAGAAACATGGCAGAGGAGAAGAAATTCCACAGAGGGGGACATTTCTTAAGATATGGGCATAAAAATGTGAAGTCTATAATTGAATATCAAACAGTGATGGAGGCTTTTAGCAAAGTAGGTTGTCTTCAGTTTTGTGAAAATTTCCAGGGTTGCCACACTCAGGTGTCTAAAGAATTTTCCTTACACTTCAGTGTAACAACTGCTAATATTGGGATGTTAAATGTGCCAGTTACTCTTGATATCATTTCTTCTGTGACAGAAATATCAAGGGGGCAAGAGACTTCGTTTAAAGGTTTTAAGTTTGATATGGAACTATGCAAGGAATTCATGAAACCTGAGTGCAGATATGGACCTAAACAATGCAATACCTAGAATATGTATGAAAGAAACCTATGCCAAGTTGATGTTCAACATTCAAAGATATTTTACATGTGAAGGTAGGTACCATAAAGTTTATACTTATAATTTCAAGATACTTCTACATTTCGTAGGTATGAAATCGCTAGATTTTCCCTTCTACTTGCATAAGAGCCTTGCCAAAATGTCTGATAAACTATAAGCCAAGTATGATGGTTGTGAAACATATTTGTTTCACCATGGTTTGATAAAGTTATTGGTGTTAAATGAGGTTTAGAAAATAACCAAGGATTGGTATTTTTTTTTTTTTTAATAAATGGTTTTGAATTGGATAACCTAACCCCAGCTAGAAACCCTAAACCTAAAGGAACTCCTTCAACACCAGTAGCAGAGTCTAGCCAGCCTATGGTTGTAAAAGAAAAAAGGTTTGTAAAGTTGAAACCAAGGAAACAGGTTGAAGACAGGACAGAGAAGACACAAGTTCTTGTTCCAGCAACTGCATCACCTACAAAATAGAGGTCAAAAAGTGTCAAAGAGGAAAAAAAAAACTAGTTTCCAGAAAGCAAGAAATCAAGAGGGTGACAAGAAGCCAAGCAGTGGCATCAAAGGGAAAAATAGTTGTTTCAGGTACAGAGGACTACCCAGTGATAAAAGGAAATTTATATGACATCCTTCATGCAATTGATATAGAGGAATCGCCCATTATGCAAGATGATCTCATTGGAGTAGATGAACACAAACAAAAAAGGATTAAGTCAGTGAAGAAACTTGAATTTGAAGGAGAAAATGTAGCCTTTACCTTTCAGGCAAGGAAGCCTTTAACTATGCATGTTAATAAGCTCAAGGAAGGAAACAAGGAGTTCCAAGAAACTATTGAAATGGCCATAGTCCCTGAAGAGGTGGTTGATCTCTCATCACCAATAGTGGAGCATGTAGCCAACAAGACAATGAAGGGAAAATGACACATGACAGAGTGTCAACATCTTGAAGAGAGATTGAAGCTACCAAACAAAGAGATTTCAATGATGGAAAAGAGGGCCAGAAATCACATCATTAAAAAAATATATTTTAAAAGAGTGAAGGCACTTTAGGAAGGTCCAATTGGTTCTAGGTCTGATATTCGAAGCAGTACATAACAGTTTTTTACATGGACAGTTTCAGCCATCAAAGAAGCAAAATTTGTTAGAGTGATCGATACTCACTTAAGAGCCAGTAATAGAAGACTAAGAAAAAAAGAGGAGGATTTGGAGCTACAGCTGAAACTAACTCAGGATGAACTAAAAAAACAAAGGTGTAGAATGAAAAATTATTAAAAAATTCAAAGGCTAAATCAAAAGGAAAATAAAGAATAAATCTCATGAAAATTGTGTTTTTAGTTCATATGGCTGTTTTTTTTTTTATGAAACCACTGGTATTCCAGAGTTTTGGCACATTTTTGTTTCAAATTTTGAACAAATCTAGTGAAAACTGCTCACTCAGAAGTTTCGTAGTGCAAATAGTGCAAAAAGGGTGAAATATGCTACGAAACTGTTGTAGCAGCTTTTTTCACCCTTTCTTATAACTTTTTGGAAGGAAAACGTATATATTTTGACCTAGAATTTCTAGGGAAGCTATGTCAAGTGAATATGAAGATAACCCTGGAGGAAAGAAACCAAAATCTTGAAGGGAAATGAGTTAAAAGACTAAGATACGAAAAGCGCTACAGAACTGTGTTGTTTTCGTAGCGCAAGTCTATTTTTTCTATGTTAGATATTTTGATGGTGATTTTGTACATCTGGCACTTAAGGATGATTTTTGGCATATTTTATTCAGTTCCTGATAGAAAATAACCTCGAAGTCATGGGTTCATAGTGGTCAAAGTGTCTCAAGAGCACAAAGAAACCTAAGCCTAAAAAATAGGGGACAGTTTCCTAGTTTGCAAGAGATCGACATTAGGGTCATAAAGTGTTGGAGCCTATCATCTGGATTCAACCTTATGGGAATACAGTTGGAAAATGAAGTAATCTAGTTTAGATAATTTTGTTATGAGTAGAGTTAAGGAGTTTGAGTCTTATTTGTAATAGGACTGTTCATTAGGTTTGCAGCTGTCATTTTGTAATAAATACCGTGTTATATGGTTAGGAAAGGTGTCAAACAGTAGGAATTAGATGTATCTAGTTGGGGTTAAGGTTATCCTATATTTTAAATGATCTATAAAAGATCAAGAAGTTGAATATACACGGGTTGGACATTTTTAGCAAAAGACTGTGTTTATTGTAAGTGACTGGTTTTCAGCTTAATACAAAGTTTTCTACTTAGCCAACTCAAGATTCATAAAGCATTTTAGCATGTTTTTGTTCTAATGGAATTGTTTTACTATCCTATTGTAGTTGTGTTTGTTTATGTTAATCATAATTCATCATTGATGCTCTGACTTCCTTTATAAACAAACTGACTATGTGTTTTACAGTTTCCCAGGTGTATCTCTCGACTGGAACTTTGATATGCCTTGACTTCCATGCTGAGTGGATTTTTTTGTTTTACTCAAGCTATTACAAATCCATAAGCCCAATGTGCACCTGCTAATGTGATTTACAACCAATTTCTAACATTTATCTGCTTATTACCCCACATAAAGTTAGCCATCTATATTTATATCAAAAATCATTAACCCTTTGAGAGAGCCCTCTCAGGTTGAGGAGGATAAGCGTCAATCAAAATATTGGTTTGAAATAGTTACATGATATTGATTTGATTGGCAGCCTATCACCTTTGATTTTGTGATAACATTTTGGTGCATCTGCCGGGAGCCTGAAGATTATACTTTCCCGAGATTTTGAAGCTCAACTTCTGAAGGTAGCAGAAGCTCAGAAATTTTTTCGAGGCTACAACTACCTTGGTGACTCCATTTAAAGTTTATATGATTAAAGGTGGATTAGAAAAGGAGATACACGAGGAGTAATCCTGAGCCAGACCCACCTACCATCGTGGACAATCCAAACACCATTTCTAGAGGCACTAAAGGCATTTATTAAATATGAGGTACTCCATCACATTTGAAATCCTTGTCCTCTGAAAATTTAAGTAGTCCTAAAGATAAAAGAGTTGATGATAAAATTCAGGAGGTTTTGTTTAGATTAGAAAGTGAAAAGGAACTAATTGAAATTACCTTAGACTTGCATAAAAGAGGAATTGACACCTCATCTTTGGTAACATAGGAAGACAAAGAAGAGTTTTTGGAAGCTGTTACTTCTAATTTTTTATTGGAAAAAGAGTCGTTAAATAAATTCAAAAATATTGATCCTTTTCAATTATTGTTGAAAAGTAAAGCTGTTTTACCCCTTCCAAATTGGAGTTCAATTATCAATGAACCAAAGACACCAAATGGTCCTCCTCGGATCCATTTTTCATCCTTTTTTTCTCCCATCCCTAAAGCTACTACATTCCCTCTGACCATGGCTAGAAATACACCTGCTGCACCTTCTAGATATGCCACTCTTGTTCTTCCAGCTGTCTTACATGACCTCCCTAGGAAATATGCTGCTAGAATAAAAAATAGGGGAAGTGATGAATAAATTAAAGTAGAAGACCATGTGGATCAATTTAATGATTTTATAGACAAGGAGGAGGTTGATGATGAAAATGTTAAGTTAAGGCTATTTTCTCAGATTTTTACTGGTGATGTTAGGAAGTGGTATAAATCTCTCGCTCTTGGAAGTATTCATAATTGGAATGAATTTGAAGATGTTTTCCTAATAAAATGGGGAAATAGAACCAATCCAGTAGAAGCCCTCACTGAGTATAGTACCTTGAAGAGAGCTGCTGATGAATCTATTCAAAACATTTGAAAATTTTTTTAATAAGGTATTAGACTCCTTTCCTACTCATTTGAAACCACCACAAGCCTTAGCTCAAATGAGGTATGCTAAAGCTTTTGACTATGAGTTTTCCATATTCTAGAGAGAAAGGGAATCTCTTACACTTGCTGAAATGCAAAGTGATGGAATGAAGGTGGAGGTTAACTTGATAGCAGCCAAAAAGTCAAAAATGGGTAAAACTAAGTTGAAAGAAGAAGAGAAGCCTTCCTCCTCTACCTCTCAGGATAAGCTAGATTCAATGATGAAAAAAATGGAAAAGTTGATGGATACATTAGCCCTTGGTAATACCTCTGCTCCTCCTATGCAACATGAACGTCAGTTGAGAAACCCTCAGTTCAGGAGACCTCAAAATCAACAAAGGCCAACGGAAAATAGAAATCAGCATCCTGATCCTCCAGTGCGACCTCCTTTTCAGCAGAATTTGATTGATGAACAAAATGATCTTGAAGTTCCTCAACAGTCTATTCACTGTTTTCATGAGGAAATGTCAAGAATTTTCTTGACTAAAGAAGAGCATGGTCAATCAGATCAAAAAAATCATGAAGAGGAAACATCAGACTATCTAAAAGGGTATCAACATGCTATTTTTGAGATGCATAAAGAATATAAACTAAGAAATAGGAATGTGCCTATCTTTCCAAACAAAACATAGCCTAAGAAAGATACACCTAAGGTTGTTGATGGCAAGAAGGATGCTCCTAAGGTTGCTGAAGGTAAGAAATATATGCCAGTTGTTCCTCCTATCAAAGAAGCTGAAAAATCTATTTATGTTTTCAATCTTGAGAATGAAATTTCTAAGATAAAAATATTAGTCACTTTTGATGAGATTCTCAAGGTAGATTAATATAGAAGAAAGATTGTTAAAATGTTAAATTCACAACCAGGAGCTGTTGATATCTTGAATGTATTAGAAGATTATCCAACCATATATCTGGGTCCAAGACTAGAAGATGAACAGAATGAGGAGGTCCCTCATTTTTATCTGAGCCTTAGCATTCACAACATGAAATTGCATAATGCTATGTTGAATTTAGGGGCTTCTCACAATCTTATGCCCAAAGTAATCATGGAAGGAATGGGGTTAGAAATAACTAGGCCATATAAAGACTTGTTTTCATTCGATTCGAAAAGAGTTCAATGCATTGGTTTAATGAAGGATGTTTTTGTTGGTCTAACACAAGTTCCTTCTAAGACTGTAGTCATGGATATCGTAGTAGCAGAAATTCCACCGAAGATTGGTATTTTGTTTTCAAGGTCATGGGCAGTGAAAATTAAAGGTACAATGCAGATGGATCTTAATTACACTACCATTCTTATTTTTGGTGATAAAATAATATTATATCGAGAGACAAGGATGGCCTACATGGTGAGTAGTAAAGAAAAACCCCAAAATTTTCCAATTTATGCTCTTGATACTGAACTTGGTTCTGCTATTCTTTCCAATGAGTTGACTAGTGAAGCAGAAGAGGAGAAGAAAGTAGAAGATCATAGTTCTAAAATTCAGCAATCTGAAAATTAGCAAACAAAAGATCAGCAGGAAGAGAAGGAGCAGGAGTAGGGATTTGGATTAAAAATCCAAGTGATGAGAGTAAGTTCATTTCCTATAAACTGAAATTTGATTGCACAAACAACATGGCTGAGTATGAATCCTTGATTTTGGGTCTAGAAGCTTTGAAAAGGAGGAATGCTCAAAACATTTCTGTTTTTTAAGACTTAGAATTAGTCATTAAATAGGTTGAAGGTGTTTATCAAACAAAAGATACAAGGATGAGAGCATAGAGGAAATTAGTCTTGGACATGTTAGAAAATTTTCAAGCGTATATATTCATAGTTGAAACTAGAGAACAAAACTCCATTGCTGATTCCCTTGTTGTGTTTGCCAGTGTTTTCACTATTCCTATGCATTCCATAGAAAAATATGAAGTTGAGATTCATCATAGACCAGCTATCCCCGATAATATTTCTCATTGGAATGTTTTTGAGGATGATCAATATGTGAAAAAATTTATTGAGCTGAAAGAAGAGTTTGAAAATGTACAAGTAGATCAGCAAAATATGTTGGCTGAATCTAAAGGGAATTCTAAAGTTTTTCAATTAAAGAACAATTCCATACCAAAGGGACTTATACCTCTAGAAAATCTTTTTGATCAGAATGATGTTTTTAAATCCCCTAAGTTACAAGCTGATGATGAAGAAGTTGAGAGTTGTAACGTTGGTACCATAGGTATGCCCAAAATCATTAAAATTTCAAAGTTTCTTTCAACTGATATGAAGTTTAAGTATGTTGAAAAAATGAAGAGATTCATAGATGTCTTTGCTTAGAACTACGCTGTTTTGAAAGAATATGATCCCACCATTATTCAGCATTCAATTTCCATAAAATAAAATGAAAACCCCTTCAAGCAGAAGTTGAGAAGGATCAATCCACTTTTCATTCCATTAATTGAGAAGGAGGTCAAAAATATTTTTGATTCTAAAATAATTTTTCCAATCATATTTTCAAATTGGCTTGCGAATTTGGTTCCAGTTAGGAAAAAGAGTGGAGAAATCTGAATATGTATTGACTTCAGAAATTTGAATAAAGCCTCCCTGAAGCACAATTATCCGCTCCCGAATATGGACCAAATTTTGCAAACTATTGTTGGTTCTTAGAGAATGTCTATGCTTGATGGTTTTTCAGGTTATAATCAAATTCTTGTACATCTTGATGATAAAAAAAAATAGCCTTTACTATGCCATGGGGCACTTTTAGGTACACCAACATGCCATTTGGTCTCATGAATGCAGGAGCTATCTTTCAGAGGGCAATGGACATTGAATTTTCTAAAGAGAAGGACAAGATGGTGGTTGTTTATCTTTATGACATAACAATCTTCTGAAGGAGGGAAGAAGATCACTTAAAACATTTGGAAAGAATTCTGCTGAAGTGTAGAAGCTTCGGCATCTCTCTAAATCCCACCAAAAGTGTTTTTTCTTTAACTTCAGGCCAATTACTTGGACATATCATTTATAAATATGGGATGAATATTGATCCAAGCAGGGTCAATGCAACTCAGAAGGTGAATTTTCCAAGAAGTAGGAAGGAGATTCATTCTTTCCTTGGAATGGTAAATTTTGTAAGGCATTTCATTCCAAATTTTGCTGAGATTGTGAAGGACATAACAAGGATAGTGAAGAAGAGAGTTGATATTAAGTGGACAGAAGAAGAAAGAAACTCATTTGAGGAAATCAAAAGGGCACTCACACAAGCACCAGTATTGATCAGTCCAGATTTCTCAAAGGAATTTCCGGTTTTTACTTTTGCATCAAGGAATACTATTGCTAGAGTTCTGCTAAAAAATGGACAACAAGGTATTGAGCAGCCAATTTCTTTCTTTAGTAGGACATTAGATAGTTCTGAGCTAAATTATAATATCTTAGAGAAGTAGGCCTATGCCTTGCTGAAGGCTATCAAAGATTTTAGAATTTATATTCTGCATTCTCATATTGTGGCATTTGTTTTGAATACAGTTATGAAAGACATCCTCAATCAAGCCGATCCTTATGGTGAGAGGGGGAAATGGACTACAAAATTTCTAGAGTATGATATAGAGATTAAGCCACTAAAATTGGTAAAATGGAAAGGCTTAGAAAAGATGATGGCGCAGTCAAACTTTGATTGTCTTGAGATAAATTTGATTGCAAAAATATCAGAAATTTCAAATGATGAAGAGGAACTAGTTCCTATCGAAGAAAAATACATCACTTCAGTTTGGTACAAGGAGGTTGTTAGTTTATTACAGCATAATAAAGCACTTGCTGATCTAACAAAGTCCAAAGCAAGGTTTGTTAAGCTGAAATCTTTGAGATATTTTATTTTTGACAAAAATTTGTTTTGGAAGGATACTGGCGGAATTTTGCTGAATTGTTTGTTGGAAGAGGAGGTTGATAAAATAATTGAAGACTTCTAGAAAGGAGATTGTGGAGGTCACCATTATTGGAAGGTGACAATGAACAAGATTCTAAGAGCTGGGTATTATTGGCCTACAATGTTTAAGGATGTCTACAAGAGGGTTGCTGTCTGCCATGAGTGCCAGATTTTCAAGGGTAAGAAGAAGCTTGTACCTTTAACTTTGATGCCTATCTATGTAGAAGCGTCATTCCAGTGGTGGAGGCTAGATTTTATTGGGGATATTCATCCATCATCATGAGGAAAACATCATTGGATTGTTACAACGACTGATTATTTCACAAAATGGATTGAAGCAATCCCAACTAGGTAAGTAAATGATTCTATGATTATCTATTTCTTAGAAAATAATATCTTTTCTAGGTTTGGTTGCCCCATGAAGATCATAACTGAGAATGCATAGGCATTTAAGTCTAAGAAGCTGATCAATTTCTCTCATCAATATCATATTACTCTTGGGCATTCTACTGCATACTATCCACAAGGGAATGGTCTTGTTGAGTCTTCCAACAAGAGTTTTGTGAGGATCATTAAAAAAAAATTTGTAGGAAAATAAGAAGGCTTGGCATTTGAAGCTAAAATATGCCTTATGGGCTGATAGAATATGCAAAAATAAGTCGATTGGAACTTCACCATATGAATTGGTATATGGCGTTGAGGCTATTTTTCCTACATCACTAGGGGTACCTGTCATGAAGCTGATTCAAGGGCTAGAAGAGGAACAAAATGCAATCCAAGGGAGAATTAATCAGTTGATAGCTTTGCAAGAGAAGAGGAATGAGGTTTATAATAGAAATCAACAATCTCAAAACAAGATCAAGACAATACAAGAAAAAAAAACATTGGTGAGGGTCATGCCTGTGACGGACCTTTAAGGTCCGTCACCAATGTCACATATGGTGACAGTCCTTAAGAAAACATCACTCTATGTGTATATAGTATGGTCCTTTAAGGTTCGTCACCAAAGCCATTTTCAGTGACACTTTTGGTGAGGGTCGTTAAAGGCCCATCACTAATTCTCTCTTTGGTGACACTTCTAGTAACGAACTTTTAATGACCCTCACCACTGCTATTTTTGTTACTTTTGGTGACGGTCGAAAAATTATCATCACCATTGATCATTCCAATGAGTTTTTTATGACGCTATATGCTTGTTAATATATTTTTTTTCAAAATATAACAATTTAAGGCCTTTATTGTGGATTATTTTTTATGATATTTCCAATGCCATAGTGGTTATAATCAATCAATTTTTTAAGAGGTAATTAGTGTGTATTATTTCTCTCAAGTAATTGCTAGTCGAATAGATTTTTCCTATGAGTCAACACATGATTCATATCTATTAATTTTATTATCTATAAAATTCCCTTTAGATAAAGTTCCACTAGTGCGTATAGGAAATATATTATTTAATACATAATCAAGCTCTGACAATTATATTAATGAGAAATACCTAACACTCCTCAACAATACGGGCACACCTTAAATTAATTCTTTGTCGAACACTAACATTTCTTAGCACCTCGCATGTCTTGGAACATATTTGTACCTAGAACATCTCTTCATGAAACTGATGCCCAAGCACATGGTGGCATGCGCTAGCACAACATGGAACTCTCCTAGCATGTGTTAGCATGCATGTAGTCCCTAGCATGCCCTAGAACATCTTGGTTGAATGCATTGACATACATTAACACTTGGCACACAATGCCACTATGCATGTATTGGGACCTATTATTAGTTTGACTAACATGCCCCTTTTGAAAAAGACAATGTCCTAACTTATTAACCCTCTTATGTGTTCATTTCCTTACATTTTGGTTTGGTTCTTCCTTTTGTTTCCTTGACACTTCTTGACACATATTGACATACCTTGGCACCCTGCACATCCTTAGCACCTGGCATGTATTGGCATATCTTAGGACTATTTGGAACATATAATTAGCACACCCTGGAACTCCCTAGCACACTTTGGCACTTCTTTACATGCCTTGATATTCCATAGCATGCCTTACCAATGCTTATCATACCTTGTCACTCCCTCCTTGGCATGACAGCTAACACTCATTAACACTAGTCCCTAGCACACATTCCTCAAATTCATTAAATTCCATGAATTTTGACCTAGTGCTCCATTAATTTTTTTTCCTATTACTCCTTAACACTTCTAAAGATGCATTAGCACTCTCTAGCACACCTTAGCATACTTCAACATGCCATTCCACTTCATATCATGTATAACAGTCCCAGACACATATTGGCGCTTGGCACTTGTTGATGCTTGGAAAGTCTTAGGATGTATGGAACACATTGAGATGCCTTGGTATGATTTGGCATGGTTTAATATTAAATTTATTTTATATCAATTTTTGGAAAGTATATGAGAAGAAAAAAACGAAGACTTGGCACTTAGAATGCACTAATACTTTGCACTTGACACCTATTGGCGCCCTGTAATGTTGGTGTGCCTAGCATGACCCTATTAGAAAAGGTAAATTGATGACTAATTAATCCTCTTATGTGCTCATTTCCTTGTATTTTAACTTGTTCTCCCTTTTTTTCCTTGACAGTCCCTGGAACGCATTGACACACCCTTGCACATCTTGGCATGCCTTATCACTTGGCACATCTTATCATGTTTGGCATGCCTTCACATTATTTGACACATCTTAGCATTCTCTAGCATGCCTTGGCACTCATGTCCTCACAGCTAGCATTTACAGTTTTTCACAACTTGGGAACCCAATCAAGTCCTTGGCTACTATAGTACATGTGAAACTATTGGCTTGCTTCAAGCCCAACAACTTGACCAATTGCACCTACTACAAGTAGATTGTGCCTTGCTCACATAAGAACTACCTATAACTCATATTATGCCACTCATGTCCAATATCAACTTGTCCCACTTAACGATTTACGAAGACATGGATCACATGATCTAGTCATGGTCATAAAACAACTAAGCAACATAGATTACATAGGAAATATTTCACATGTATGTTCATTTCATATAAACAATAGAAAATTAACTGAGATTTTGCAAGAACCACGCGATTCACAAGGCACACAAGATATAAGCTGACACAATCTGAGTGCCCCAAAAATTATACACAACAATGTACAATATGAAATTATCTACAATAGTTTAAAACATGACCATGTAGCCAAAGTGTGCCACATCTCATATAAAAAAAATAACTAAAGTAAAAACAATTTTGTGCCTTGCACAAAGTGATTTCCCTTTGTCTAAAATTGTTATGTCGAGCCCCTTATAACAACCATAGGCTTGCCTCCTGTAAATCCTATTCTAAACATCTCCTAACACATTTCATCTTTCGCACATTTGAATTCGCTAACACTCCCTTGCACACACTTTTATGTTTTCCTTTCCATGCATTTTGACCTAGTTATCCCTTGATATGCCCCAACACTCCCTAACATTCTAGTTCAATATGCATTCACATTGTCCGACATGTGTTAGCATGCCATTTCATTCCTTTGCATGCCCTGACCCTCTCTAGCTATCATGCCCTCACAAATACCCTTAATTAATTTTCGACTTGGGAACCCAACCAAGCCCTCACTTGACTACATGAGCTTGACCAAGTTATAGTTACTACAACAAGACTATATTTTTTAATTTTGTAGCATGGGAGGTACTCCACAAGCCTAGTGAAATGGCTTTGTGTGAGTTTGGTCACAAAAGGCTTTGTGGGAATAGAAGCAAAGAAAAGGGATTTTGGACCCAAGACGAGGTTTAAAATATAAAAGAAAATTAAAAAGGAAATTAATATTTCCTAAGGTCTAAGTGGATAAAACCCGTAAGTTCTAGAGGGTTCCTAAGAGGTCTAGGAAAAACTATTTAAGGAGTGCTTAGGATGAAGGAAATAACATCAAGTGAGAAGGAGCTCATTTGATAAGGGGGTGAAGAGACATGTAGTCCTAAAGAGGCCATGATCATTATCATGTATATTGTTCATTAAGATGCCTCAATATCCTTTGGCATGGTTTAATATTAAATTTATTTGAGATCAGTTACTGGAAAGTAGAAAAGAAGTAACAGAGGATGATTTGGCACTTAGAATGCACTAACACTTGCCACTTAACACTCATTTCCACCTAGTGTTGGTGTGCATAGCATGTCGCTCTTGGAAAATGTTAATTGATGACTTATTAACCCTATGATGTGTTCATTTCTTTTTATTTTAGTTTTTTTCTCTTTTTTGTTTCCTTGATAGTCCCTAGCATGTATTGTTACACCATTACGGATATCGTCATGCCTTAGAACTTGGCACTTCTTAGCATATTTTACATGCCTTAAAACTATCTGGCACATCTTAGCAATCCCTAACATGCTTTCGCACTCATGCCCTCACAAATTTCCTTACATTTTTTCATGACTTAGGAACCCAAACAAGTCCTTAGCTACTCCAGTTCATGTGACATTGGTCTTCTTCAGCCATAAGAACTTGATCAATTGCACCTACTACAAGTAGATTATGCCTTGTTCACCTAAGAACTTCCTATACCTCATCTTAGGCCAGTCATGTCCAAGCTAAACTTTTCTCACTTAAGAACTTACCAAGACTAGGATCACATCTAGCCATGGCCATAAAACAACTAAGAAACATAGCTTACATAGGAAATATTTCACATGTATGTCTATTTCATATAAACAGTAGAGCATTAAATGAGAGTTTGCAAGAACCACAGGATACACAGGACACACAAGATATAGGTCAACACAAGTTGAGTTCCCCAAAACTTATACATAATAATGTACAATATTGAATTTTCTAAAATAGTTTAAAACATGAGAATTTGGCCAAAGTGTGCCACATGTCATATAAAAATAATAGATAAAGGAAAAATAGCATTGTGCCCAACACAAAGTCTCCCTTTGTTTAAAATTTCTTTTTCGAGCCTATTTTCACTCTATAATCTAGAAGAGTTCCAAAACTAAACTGTAAAGCACAACATCAAACCGCTTTGGAGTCTAGGTCCTAGCCTTCTTAGACTCTGAGAGGGCTCTCTCTATTTTATGATTTAATCGATTTAAGTTGATGGTTATACATACTGAAATTAAGATAGTTAGAGTGATGGGGGTTGTTTGTTTGATTGATTGTGTGGTTGTACAGATAGGGATGTAGAAGCTATTCCATTGGGCAATGGAGTTAAAGGCTGGAATGACACATCAAAATCAAGAGCAAATAACAGGGCAAGCTAAATGTGTTAAATGGATTTTAAGAGCTGTATGAATTATGAGGTGAAAGAAACAGTAAGGTTCCATAGTGACTACAGAGTAATTAATATTTCTTTAATTAGACTTCAGCAGAAAAAATTCAGATTGTAAATGCAGCCAAAATTAAGGCACTCTAACAGCAAATCTTAATCTAAAATTTCTGATTTACAATTAGATGATCAGATACACAACAAAGAAAATAATGGAGACATTTAAACAAAGATGAAACACATCACCATTTTGACACAACTCAAGAATCTTGTAAATAGTCTTTGATTATTGATGTCTAGCTCCAAAAGTTAAAGTGCTCCAATAGTAGTTCTTACAATACAGGTGCTAAAATATCCAACCTTTTATAATGTGAATTCTAGTGGTATTTAATTAACAACTAAGTCATTTTGCTGTAATCTTCCCTGAAAAACTTTGATTGATTATAATTTAAGCAGAAAATGGACAAGTATGGCCATGCAAGGCTATGATGAGGTGAATTTGTTAGCCACAGTTGGTTGTATTAACTTAGATGACCCTTTGTGAATTATAAGGTGAATGCAAATGTGCTTTTAAAATTCCGAAAAGGCAAAGTGAGAAAAAATTGATGTCTGACCCAGCCTTTCTTGCACCGCCTTGGCTGGATCATTAACTCTACTACGACACTGATTGCTTTGTTGTCCTAATGTCATACTGTCTGGCACTATTTTTATGGAAAACAGTTTCCTAAATATATTATCCTTGTTCACATCTAAGAACCTTTTGAAGCCTGAAAAATTGCTGCAACAACATTGGGGATAACCACTTGGTATGGACCTTAAAACAACTCCTTATCCATTTGTAGTGGTGTCTCTAACTGGCTCAACTAGGTCCAGTTACCTTTTCCCTATCACTATTGGTTTAAAATTTATCTTTAACTACCAATAGATAGGGATATCAGATCACTTCTTCTTACTGATCGGGCAAGAGAATGACCCTTAAGCTAATTTGGGTTCAGCTAAACCACAACTAAGATTTTTCCTCTTTGAGAAGAGGACTTAAAAGAATGTAGAACTTAATCTAAATGCGAATTTATTCTATAATGCAAGAAAAATAATCTAATATAAATCCTATCTCAATTAGGTAGATATAGATCTAACTCAACTAAGAGCAAGATAATTAAATGATGAGAATTTAATTATGTCTGGATTTTAATTAATGTCAAGCTAACGAAGAAATTCAATTAGCTCACATTTGTGAGTACTAAAACACATTCTATTGAGACCATTTAACTGAAATAATAAATCAACAATACTTTGGAAGAAATTCACAAAAATGATATTGATTGTCAATTCAGTCAAGCCAATAATTAAACAATAATATGTGGAAAATTTTTGCAACACATTACTATTTAATAAATGAGTTTTATAAGACAGATTTTTGAATAAATAGTTACTTAGAAATCATATTTTAATTCATAAGAGCAGATATACATAACAATATTGGAACAAATTATCCATATCAACAGAAATGCATAAACATGAATAAAATGAACAACCATTTTATTAACATAAAAATGAAACTGATATTTGATAAAGAAATGTCAAAAATACCTGTTAATTGAATCCGCTTCTCAGATCCTGGTCTCTAATAGTCTTTTACATTACTTGAATTTCTTCTTTCAAAACTAGAGCTGCAGAAATGCAAACTCTGCCCATCATACATAATTCAAGATATAAAAAAAACCCTCAATAATGTTCAGATCTGAAATTTTTCTCTCCTCCCTTCTACAACTCTAAATTCCTATAACAAAAATGCCTTTCGAAGTCCAGAATTGCAGAGGAGAGCAACCTCTTTCACATTCTACAATCTTCCATTTATAATATTTCCAAAATAATTTTGAAATGAGAGTTTGTTGAAGAAAAAATTTCCTAATCCAATTTTAATTGCTAAAAAATTCCAATCTTTAATTGTTGAAGCATTCTCATTGATTGAGATATTTTTCTACATATCCCTTCTACTGTTTTTTCTGCCAAAAGAAATCAAAGTGAATTAAGATGCAACAATAAAATCAAAATATCTTTTTTGGCATTAAAACAAATCCAATCAAATTTTATTTGAATAAATAATTAAAAATAAAATATAAGCTCTATATTTATGCTTGGAATGGTTTAATTGACCAAGGATATCATTGATGAATGAAACTTCAATTAAAAGAGGCTTTCGGCAAATGAAAATGAAGAAAATAAAACTCAGAAAATTGATTTTGTTTTAGAAATTTAGAGCTTGATTTTCTGCCTGATTGTTGGTTCAATAAATGACCAAATCTGTTAGTGAAAACTTCTCAAAAAATTTCTCGTTGATTTTCTCTTTCCAATGAGCTGTACTGGGCCTCATTTGGCCAAATAAAACTCAATTTATGAGCCTCTAAAGTTGATAAGTCAAATCTGATATAAATCTGGAAATTCTATTGCTAGGCTAAAAATCATAATTTTAATTAAAAATTTAATCCTAAATTAGACTCTAATTATCAAATAATTAATCCTAATTTATTTGTTAATTATAAACTAAACTAATTATTTAAATTAATATTAATCTAACTAACTAATGTAATTAATTAAACAAGTTAATCTAATTAATAATTAATTATATTTTAATTAAATTTAATTAGATTGTACATATTAATTAATTTAACTAATTTAAAATTAATTTAAATTTTAAATCTATTATTAAATTAAAACTAACCTAACATTAAACTAATATAAAACTGAAATAACACTAGCATTAAACTAATATAAAAGCCACGACCTAAGACTATTAAATTATATTACCCGGATGCGGGTGACTAATATAGGAACCAAGTGGGAGCCAGGCGGCATTAAGGTTTGCAGATGGCCTCACCGCATGGCAACTGTCTGGCGAATGTACTCCGGCGTGAGACATTTATGTCTAAATTTAAGGGGCACGATTCACAATTCTCCAAACGCTATTCGAGATCATTCTATGCAAGGCAACAAAGATCTGGAAATCACTCCTTCAATGGCGCAGTTAATATGCTGGGACGGCAACAGCTTCGAGGTATTTGATAGCAGAATGGAGAACGAGCATGCTAATAGCAGCTTCCCTCGGCCTTATGCTGTGTATTGTTCGCCCACCGTGAGGCTCTCCTCCGAGCGCACCGTCACAGGCAAGCGCACCAAACTTCATGGCTGCATTGTCCTGGGCGACAATATTCATTTCTCCATTGCTGGTAACTGTATGCATCAGTCCGGGATTTGGCTTGAGAATCTGCTCAGCATCCCCATAGCTCCCACGCTCTCTCACTCCACCAACGCTCAGCTTGGTTCTCAGCATTCCCCAAGCTTTCCTGCTACGATTGACAGTATGCCTCGTTTAAGGCATAGAATGAGATGCCGTCGGGGTCCTTCCAGGAGGGTGTACAGGCGCTCCTCCCCATCTTCTAGTACCTCGGCTGCGGACTTTACTGGCTCGGCCAGCACATCTCATGTTGCCCGTGGTCGTATTCTTAGGTCTGAAAGCTGGAACACCTTCGGCCAGAATGCTCCGGCTCACTCTCAAACCAGGCATTTTGTTTTTCAAAGTGCTTTGAATCGCCCATGTATAACAGCCACTGTCACTATGGTATTCCGAGAGTCCCCATATGATGATGGGCGGGCTGGTCTTGGTGTGCAGATTGATGAAGAGCGGGCTGGTCTTGATGGGCAGAAGGATGAAGATATGCCCGAACGGAACAGAGCCAGCACAGAGGATGTTGATGGACAGGGCATTGGCATGAATGTGGATATCGAGATGATACAGGAAGGGCAGCCGAATGCAATTCAAGACCGGGGAAAGGCAAACGCTCTGCACCAGCAACATCCGGGTGATGGACTGCGCACCCCTGCTACTGACAAGATCATTCACTCAACTGCGGACCTCTACAATTCTGCTGGAGAACCAGATGAGTTTTGGTGCAGAGTCGAGGAAGAGGAACTGGATGAGTGATCTTACTCAGCCCCAGGTTTTTGTTTTTTTGCTATGGCACTGTCTTAAGTTTGCAAATTTGTCATTGTATGGTTCTAGACTTAAACATTGCTCCTGTGTGGGCCTTTTTGATGAAACTTTATCTGCACTGGTTTCCCTCAATGGGCAGTGCCAATTTTTTTGACTTTTTGCTCTACAGGCCTACTCAGGCCTTGTCCTGGTTTACTCCTGATGTACATATCTGTTACTGATTTTCAATAGATTAAACTTATTTAGAAAAAAAAAAACAAATATTAAACTAATATAAAACTGACCTAAGACTAATATTAAACTAATATAAAACTAAACTAACCTAACACAAAACTAATATAAAACTAAACTAACCTAACACTCCTCTACGATAAGCTAACATTACGCTAACATGAAACTAAAACTATTTACTTTACCACCTCACTCATACGGATGAGTTTTAAAAAAAACGAAAAACAAATGAAAACAAATCACTTATGATTCATCGCATCGGCATATCGGGGTTCAAAAGTCATCGGGGTTTTTAAAACTGTGGCATTTGAAAACTCTCAATGCGATGAATTTTTTTATTTATTTATATATATTTCTATATTAAATTTTAATTTAATTAAATTAATTATGTTTAATATAATAATTAACTTAATTAATTTAAAATTGAATATTAAATATTAATTTTTTGTTTTTTGGTTTTATTTTAATGATGTTAAGTTATGAATTTTTCTAAGGAATGATTTTTCTAAATAAGCTACAGCCGCTTTGATAATTTGGGTTTTCGAGATTAGTAATTTATTTGAAAATTGGAAAATTCGAATAAATGACTGAAATCTCGATGCTTTATGATTTGGCTGTATAAGTAAAAATGAAAAATGTTAGTAATAACTAACTAGGGGTTAATATTTAAAATAAATGCATTATTGAACTAATTTAATTAAAAAATGGAATATTGTACATTTTATGCATTTTTTAACCTAGACGACATAATTGATTAGACTTCAAAGGAGTGCGATTTACAAACCAGTTGACCAATCAGGTGAAACAAGCATCAATGAAAAGCTCATAAAAAACCGATTTCAACCAAGAAATCAAAACAAAAATATAAACAAGATGAAAAATCAATAAAATGAGGAGGTAATTAACTTAATAAAAATCTTAAAAGGCACTTAGCCAAAAAATTTATAGAAAGGGTCCCCATTATTTGAAGTGAACAAGTCAAAATGGAGGGGGTTGTGTTTTACCACAACAATGGCGACTCACGGGAGAAGAACCAGTTATCTCTATTTGATATGAATGAAATTTTTCTTAAAATTAAAGTAAAAATAATTAAAGAAGAGAAAACTATTTTTTGGAATGCTTGACTAGGTTCATTAATCTGAATAAAAACAAGAATTATCTTATTGTAATTTTCTTAAAATTCCTCATAAATTAAAATATTTCAAAACTCTATATGAGTCCTTAATTAGTTGTAGAGATAAAGCAGGGGTCATTTTACAACTTAGCTTTTAAAATGTACTCATTTGTCACAGTTAGAGCCACTGCTGCCAGCAAACATCTATAGTCTCGACAGGGTTACCTTTTAATCATGAATGATTCAGAATCACATCTATTTCAGAATTATTGACCTAGAGATAAATCCATTTATATATGTTTTAGTTTTTATTTATTTATTTATTTATTTATATTTTAATTTCTTAAAATCCATTGTCCTAGTCTGGTAGCCAGATAGTTAACAATGCCATTCACTGGTTATAATTGGACTGAAAAAGTTGGCTCGTGATGAGACCCCTTGTCTTATAATTGTTTGCAATCATAAGTCATTACCCTGGTTTTTTTAGCAGTGTTGGTAAAGTCAGCCTATTTTTCCCCTATGATCATGGTAAGCAAGCTCATGATGAGACCTCTTATCTTTTAAGTTTAAATATATTTGTGGATTACACTCTAGAAAAATAAGACTCTTTTAAATAGGGATAATTATTAACTCCTTAAGAATTCAGAATGACAATTTCAAAGTTAAAAGTGCGTTGCTATAAAGTGTGTTTACTTGGTTAAAAATAATTTTTCTTGACTGCTAATAGAATTTTGAAAGATCCTAATAAAATATTGAAATCTCAAAATAATTACAATTTTGATGAAAAAGAAATTTCTCAGATTTCATGATACTTCGTCAACTTCTCTTTTTTTGTAATCTCTTCCTTATGTATGTCTACCTTTATAATAAGAAAAACAAATTCTGCTAAGAGATTTAAGAAAAAGCTAATAGGAGACTATTAACAATTTTTCCTATGTATGCCAACCATTGTTAGGTAACAAGAAGGCCTTTCTTATAAATCATGGCAAAGTCACCAAAATAAAAACTGAAAACCAAAGGAAAATAATTCTTAAGCTAAAGTGAGAAAATAAATCAGCAAACAAAAATAAAAACGAATAAATTTAAAAGTCGAAAGGAAAATCCAAGTTTTGAAATACAAACTCTAACAAGAATGTTTATGCCAATGTCCCAACAACATGAAGTAAAATAAAATAATCATGTAATCATTCCTTCTTATGTCAAGATGGAAAAAAATTATACCTTGCATGGTTGTAAGTGTTTTAGGCTTTTGATAGAAGTGATCATAAAATTCAGCCACAATAAAAAAAAAATTTGGCTGATGGCAATTGTAATGTTCCTTTTTCAGGAATTTCTGCAATCTTGTCCTCAAGGACGTTGTATAAGGAAGACGGTGTGAAAATAAGTAGAAATGGGGCTAAGATGCCCTTTTTAATTCATAAAATACCTCTATTCGATAAGGTGAGCTCAAACAAATAGGCCTAGAAGGCTTATACAGATCTCCCCAAAGTGGATCTCTCAGAAAATGCTCAAATAGAGAGCTTACAACAATACATGAACATAATCATCAAACTCTGCGAAACTGGATACAACACAAGATGAAATATATTACAGCCATCATGTACATTAATATATCAGCAACCATATATAGAAATATGATGAGGAATGAACCCCTCATTCAATGAGAATCCTCCCCCAATGGGTAAACAATGAGATACAAGAGATGCAACAACTGCATAAAATGCTGGAGAGCAGTGATAGCACTATCTCTAGGAGTGTAGATACTTATATAGATATGGATAAATGAAATATGATTGAAATATAGAAATAAATACCCAATAATAGAAGAATGGGCTCCAATATAAGATTTCTAGCTAATGTAGGAGAGATTGCTAGAAATGCCGGAAAATGTACAAATGTGACAATCTGACTTGTCACTACAACTGAATCAAAATATAAAAAGAGGCTATGGAAGATCTAAAATAGTGATTCCCTCCTCTGATAATTCTCTTCAGCAGAAGGCTGATCCCTCTACCCAAGAACAATCCTCCTGATGAGCCCAAATGGCTCTCCCAGCAACTGCCTCTGAGAATAACGCAGTTTCTGCCCAAGACTACACTGTGGGAGATGGTGAGTGATTGGACTAATGCCAAATATCTGAAATGAAACCTCGGAGTCACCTCAGCTACCCCTCTAAAGAATATGTAAGATCTCCCCTGAAGAATAAGCCAAAGGATGGCTCTATAAGTTCCTCTGTTGCTACACCCAACAACACAATGTTAATCTGCTACAGAAATAATGTTGTAGCTGCAGAGAGAATATTGGCCAGATTTTGAAATGAGGAAATGAAGCTCAAACCCTCTCCTTTCTTGAGGAAGAGGTAGGGATTCCCGAACGGGAACACCCTTGGGTGAAGAACACCACAAACCCTGCTAAACAGCCCGGGGATGCAAGTCTTGCAGACCCAATGAAAATGATAAGCTAATGCATAATGAAAATTGGCTGACATTTCCTCCTTATGAAGCAAAGGAACCTTTCTTGCCATGGGTCCCATTCACACTTGCTTCTAGCTCAAGCAAGTGAAGCCTCCACTAAAACTGTGTTGTCCAAGTAGGTGCAATGTATCTAGACAATTTTAGTTGACTTGGTCAAAATGACTAGATCCTTCTTGATTCAATCATGTTCACACCATGTGGTGCTCAATCCAGCTTCTTTATTATCCCTCCTTTCACAGAAGGAGTGCTATTTCTCCATAAAAATAGGTTAAGGTGTCTCCTTACCCATTTTATTTAACAAAATAAAAATATGCTAACTATAATGTTCCATTTTAGCTTGAGGCTAAAATTGGGAACATTACAGTCCTCCCCTCCCACATGTTTCTTGTCCTCAAGCAACTGCATACAGAGAACACAATTTCTCCCCCCTCTTCTTGTGGCCTCCTCATCAATAGACCCCACCATAGCTCATCATGGTATGCAATAAATCTGTCCTCCATGTATCCCTCCAAGTATGTAGAACCAGAGAATACATCATGAGATAATAGAAGGTGCAAGTGGAAATATCCTTGTGGTTCAATGACCTCCTCAAGGTAGGAGTGATGAAAAACATGGGAAGTATTTATTCCCAATGAGTGACTCCTTCACCCATGCAATAATCCATATGAAATTAGCCATCCTAAGTAGCTCAACAAAGTGGTCCTCAACGCCGGATCTATGCAATATGTTGGGGCTTAATGGAGAGTTTAGATTTTTCCATCCAAGTAGTCTATCCCTCCATTTATGATAAGTGTGAGGGGGTTGCTGATATTGGGGTGAAATTTCATGGCCTCCACAATTGGCCCAAGCCTACTCAAAAAATAAATCAACCATGAAGTGCCTCCTCCAATAACGCATTCTCTCCCAATAGCTCCTCCTATGTGAAGAGAAAAGTAGTGACATGGCAATCATGGTATGCCCATGGTTTCTCCTAAAACATACAACATGTGAAAAAGGGAGAACCATAATCCCAATAGGCATCTCCAACTCCAAGCCCACTCTCCAATCAAAGCCTCCCATGAGTACACAAACATTAGCAACATATGGAAGCAATATACAATGAAAACAAGCTGCCACTTGGCAACCGGAGAGTTAATCATAGTTCCTCATGAGGAACTAGCGCAATGCACCTTTGGCCTGCATCAAATCAGAAATCAACAAGTGCCTTTCCAGCCACTTGCTTTCTACCACAAACATCTCATAAGGTGGAAACATGTAAGTACAGTTTGGTGCCAATGGTGCACAGCAAGAAGTATGTGACTCCCCCCACAAACCATCATAAAAATAGCCACTCCCATTGCTGCTATGGGCCACAAGTACATCATAATAAGGAGCATAAGGAGATGTGATCATCCTTAGCTCATCAAGTTTCTCATATAATGTAAAGAAAGGTAAACCAAAATGAGAACATATACCTTATTTACCATGTACTCCGGTTCTTGAGCTAAAATAGCTCATCAAAATGCTCTCCCTCGCCTCAAATGAGTAGGGAAATGGTTGTAAAAACCTCTTAAAAATCATCTAGGCTATGCATCTATCCATATGCTGATATAATTCATGTTTAATGCCCTCCCGAATGAACTCTTCTAGCAAAGCAAAGTATGCATCATAGTGCATAGCTAGAAAGTCCACATGTGCTGCATGTAATAATTTCTCCTTGAGACTAGAAAATCTAGCCAAGAAGACCTTTCCATAACAATAGATGACCACATCATCCATCATGTATCTTTCATCTCCCTCTTGGTCATCAAGAAACATGCATGCACCAAGATCCTGGGAATACTCAACCAAAAGCTAAGTCCTCCAACCTGGATCCATCCTCCTTATAGACAGCGCTGGTGATCTGCAATGTGATGCTCCCCTCATACTTCTACCTGCTACTTTGCAATCCCCTATGCCAAATTCATCCTCCAAAATGATTCCATGCCAATCATACAACTGCTCATGCTCAAATAATGATGGTGATCCTGGGAAACTAGTCTCCCATAAGAGACTGTGATCTAGAAGGAATCTCTTGATCCTGGGAAATGTAAGCATGAGTAACCTCCATCTACTCCCATGTGTGAAAGAGTCATTCCCCAAAGGAAGTATCCTCCTCCTCATCAAATATGGGGAGCAGTCATCCTGCATCATGAAGATGCAATCCTCCATCTTGGAAGCAAACTCTGTCAGTGTAGTACAACTGATGAGAGTGGGTGATGATGAAAATGAGAGAGTGTCTCTCTCCTCCCTGGGTCTATCCCAAACTCTCTACGCTATTCTGGACTCCTCTAATGTCTTCACCTCCCCGGAATCCAAAAGTGGTGAACCAAATAACAATATGTCTCTTATCAACTCTAGATCAGGTGGCCTCCCAGGTGGAATGCCTCCATATAGTGAGACATAAGAGGATTGATTTGTCCCTCTCTTCTCTACACTGTAGAATCTCTCCCTCATGTGTAAAGACCTTCTGGAATAGAGAAGGGTGCATCAACCCTTGATGTTGATCCTTCTCTTCCTCCTCCATTTCACAATCCCCATAAGTTGCTGCAAATAACTCTGGAATTGTGCCATGGTTCCCACATGTTAAAATACTTGGAATCCCTTGAATAGAAACAAGGACTTCTCTCACAAAATAAATGGCTCCCCTATCACCTCCATGTGGTGTTGGATATTCCTCCAATATGACAATGATGTGGATTCTGTCATGCACATTCTCTTTATCAATATGTGAGTATGTCTCCCCTTCAATGAGAGACCATGGATTTTGGTCTTCTTCTGAAAGAGGGATCTCCATGTCATCACAAATAGAAGAGTTCCCTTTGTATAATAAGGATCTTACCTTTATCATGTCACCATACACATTTTCATCCCTTTCAGAAATATGGAACGGAGTTTGTTTCATGGTTTTCTCCAATGCATGCAAAGTGTTTGATGTTTTGTTACAAAGAGATTCACAATGATTTTCATCAAATTATCTCACCAACCCTTTAATGAATCCATCATGTGATTCTACATTTGCATGATATCATGAAATAGAATTTCCAAACCATAAACCATGAGCCATACCTTTGGGTTGCAGCGCTGCTCCCCCAATGGCCTCATCTCCTTTCTCCATCCTTCTGGCAGTGCAAGTGGACAATGAACTGCGTTGTGGATCTGCATGTGTGGCTGAATGCTCACACTCATCATGATAATAGCTAGGGATTGTTTCATCCACAAACCCTCTCGGAAAATCTTTCCAATTTTCCCTTTCTTTCTCTTCAAGGTCTTCAATGATACCCTCTAGGGTCTGGAAAATAAGAAGGGAAACCTCCTCTTCCATCATTAATCTTTATTTTTTTTCTCTGTACATATATTCTTCCAAATGAGGAGCTTCTCCTTCTAATGTAATTTTATCTTGGGCTGCATAGCTGTAAAGTTTCCTTCTTAGGAATATCAAAATTCTATTACAGCGATTGGCTGCAGAGGCATTTACTGGATATGTCACCTTTGAACAAAGGATGAGATCTAGAGGTTACCTAACCTTCTACAAAATCTATCTATAGAATTTGAAATCTTCCTCCTTCAAGGATTCAGCACTTTGTCTTGAAGCCACAGGCTGAGCCAAAGATCATGCTTTGATACCACTGTAATGTTCCTTTTTTCAGGAATTTCTGCAATCTTGTCCTCAAGGATGATGTATAAGGAAGAAAATGTGAAAATAAGCAGAAAGGGGTCTAAGATCCCCTTTTTAATTCATAAAACACTTCTCTTCCAGAAGTTGATCTCAAATAAATAAGTCGAGAAGGCTTATACAGATCTCCCCAAAGTGGATCTCTCAGAAAATGCTAAAATAGAGAGCATACAACAATACATGAACATAATCATCAAAATATGCCAAACTGGATACAACACAAGATGAAATATATTACAGCAATCATGTGCATTAATATATTAGCAACCATATATAGAAATATGATGAGGAATAAACCCCTAATTCAATGAGAATCCTCCTCCAATGGGTAAACAATGAGATACAAGAGATGCAACAACTGCATAAAATGCCAGAGAGCAGTGATAGCACTATCTCTAGGAGTGTATTTGCTACTATAAATAAGAATACATGAAATATGACTGAAATATAGAAAGAAATTCCAAAAGAATAGAAGAATGGGCTCCAATATAAGATTTCTAGCTAATCTAGGAGAGATTGCTATAAATGCCAGAAAATGTACAAATGTGACAATTTGACTTGTCACTGCAATTGAATAAAAATATACAAAGAGGCTATGGTAGATATGAAATATGATTCCCTCCTCTGATAATTCTCTTCAGCAGAAAGCTGATCCCTCTACTAAAGAACAATCCTCCTGATGAACCCAAATGGCTCTCCTAGCTACTGCCTCTGAGAATAACACATTTTTTCCCCAAGACTGTGCTTTGAGAGATGGTGAGTGAATGGCCTGATGCCAAATGTTTGAAATGAAGCCCAAGAGTCACCTCATCTACTCCTCCAAAGAATATGCAAGATCTCCCCTGAAGAATAAGCTAAAGGATGGCTCTATAAGTTCCTCTGTTGCTGCACCCAGCAACACAATGTTAATATGCTGCAGAAATAATGTTGTAGCTACAGAGACAAGCTTGGAAAAATTTTGGAATGAGGAAATGAAGCTCAAACCCTCCCCTTTCTTGAGGAAGAGGTAGGTATTCCCGATCGGGAACACCCTTGGGTGAAGAACACCACAAACCTTGCTAAACAGCCCAAGGATGCAAGTCTTGCAGACCCAACGAAAATGATAAGATAATGCATAGTGAAAATGGGATGCCATCTCCTCCTTATAAAGCGAAGGAACCTTTCTCACCATGCGTCCCATTCACACTTGCTTCTAGCTCAAGCAAGTGAAGCCCCCAGTAAAACTGCACTCTCCAAGTAGGTGCAATGTATCTAGACAGTTTTAGTTGACTTGGTCAAAATTACTAGATCCTTCTTCATCCAATTCTATTCACACCATGTGGTGCTTAATCCAGCTGCTTTATTATCCCTCCTTTCACAAAAGGAGTTTTATTTCTCCATAAAAATGGGTTAAGGTGTCTCCTTACCCATTTTATTTAACAAAATAAAAATATGCTAACTGTAATGTTCCATTTTAGCTTGAGGCTAAAATTGGGAACATTACATCAATATTCTTGTTTCAAAACATCATCTTAATCATTTTCTAATAAAAGGAATGCTTTAAAGAAATAGATTAAAGGTTTAGAAACGTCGTAGTGTAGTTGTTTCAACGAAGACTATCACTGCTTCTTGAAAATAAAATGAGGAAAAGAGCATAGGACTTCATAAATATGATTTGGCAGATGATTGAAAGCTTTTGTGAAGAGCTGCAAAATAGATTTTTTTATATCAACATAATTTAAAAATAAAAAATGAAACTAAAGTAATGAAATGGAAATTAATGAAAGTGGGTACATGAATCTTACCATTGGATAATTTCATTTGATCTTTCCTAAAGGTATCAATTTCTCCAATACTAGCTGACCTCTTCTTTTAGTTGACATTAAAAATATGAAGAAGGCAAACTAACCAAAATCCTATGACCCAAAATCATTATTTATTTTATTTAAACTAAAGCAAGTAGTAAAATGTTAAAAATGTAATTCTTTGTGTTCAAGGGGGTTGAAATTAAAACAAATGCATCAGAAATGAGATTGAGAATTTGCAGTGATGAATATTCTCAAAATATTATAAGTTTTATACAAATTCCATGATTCTATAACTTGTTCGGAGTTAAGACCAAATTTAAGATAACGAAATTTAAAATAGAGAGGTCTTGAATTCTATATTTAATTATCTAATTATTTAAAACTGAAATATATGAGAAATCAAAATAATTTGAATATGCTACAAATTTGTCATCAATCGCTTTAGTATCATAGCGGTTACCCAAGATTGCTTTAAATTAACACAATGCCTTATCGGATGATTCATATTGCATGTAGAGGCATGCATTGGAGTTTATCGCATCGGGGGTCACAGTAGCAAATTGCTAATATTAAATCATGTGAAAATAATATGTGTGATGAGCTGGAGTGATCATATCATTGAAGAAATGTTATGTTGGGGACAATCATGTTGAAAATTGCACATCGCACACTACATCTCGCGATTTGTATTTTGCACATTGCACATTGTGCATCACAGATTCTGAGTAGTGACATGACCATGAATAAAAATGCGATGAAGCGATTTCGATATCGGAAATGAGATGGATGACGTGGCTTTTGGCATAATGATATGAGCATCAAAAATACGATGAGCGATATCGATATCAGCGTATCAAAATATTAAAAAATAGTCATGTTAGAAATGCCAATATGATTCTTGCAATAGCAGCGATGCGATCGTTATAATAATTGGTGATTGGCGAAGAGCGAAAAGTGATGAGAAATCGGGGACTAGTGAAAAGTGATAGCGATGAGCAATTGGCGATGAGTTATCGCATCACAACTTTTAAAATGAGCACACAAGGATGTATTCAGTTTTCCTCCGAATTTTCGATTTGCGATTAGACCTATCGCATCAGAGGTATTTCAAATTTAACCCTTGAATAATGAATTTAATAATTTGCAAAGGCGACTTGAACTTTATCGCATCGGAGTTTTGTCAAATGAATATATTAGAATGTGATTTCCCCGATTTGATATCGCCGATTAGGTTCATCGCATCGGAACCTTTCAAATGGAAGGATTAACATTATGTTTAATGCGATTTTCTGATCTGATCTATCGCATCGGAAATTTTGCGATGAAAAACAAACTTTTTAATTCATCTGGTTGCGATATGTGATTTTGTGTTTCATTGCATCGGAGTTTTCGAAAAAATGACATGTTAAACATTTTCTTTCATATTTTTGTGAAATGTGATGAATGAAAGTAAAGTTTAAAGAATGTTCAATTTTTAATGAATCACAATAAAATTTCCTTGAACCTGTTGCAAATTTGAAATGGGTTTGTTGCTTACTTCAAGTTTTGAAAACAAATGAAAACCTGCAAATAAAACCGAACAAGAATAAAAAATAAACTAAGGAAAAGAGAAACTATTACTAGATGAAAATGAACTTGTAAATGCGTACCTAGAAGAAAATTTACGATAAATTTTACCTTTTTTGAAGCTTCAAGTTCTCCCAATTTTTCTCAAAATTTTCACAAGTTCAACATAATTTTCTTGTTATAATCTAAAATGCTAAGTAATGATTGCATCATTTCCAAAATTACATCAGAAGACAAGAGTAGTAAAATTGAGTTCTTAGAATTTCTTGTGAATAAAAAATAACAAATTGTCAAGTGATAGGAAATTCTTGGAATTTCTTCATGTATGATCAATGTTATGAATTTTAAAAAACAAGAAAGTTGAAGGCTTGACAAATAAGTATGATCAGATAATTTAAGAGCTTCTCAAATGATTTAGGCTTTTTCTATAATTGAAATGGATGCCAAAAATAAATTGGATTCATTACCTGTTTTATTGAAAATCTGAAATAATGAAATAAATGTAAACATAAAAGAAAATTAATATATTCATATTTCTAACTTAATGAAGGAAACATGACTAGGTATAGTCATATTTCCAATGAAGCCATGTAAGCATTTTAATTCCTACATGTATGTACATGTCAAACATTAGTAAAAATGTAAATATAATTAAACTACAAAAACTAAATCTGAAAGCATAATGTATCTTTATTGTTAGTAGCTTATTCACCATTACTATCTCTTGAAATGTCTTTTCCATCTAAATTTCAATTGGATCATATAAATCTGGATGGATTTCCATTATTGAACAGGAGAGATTTAAAAGAGAATATGACAGGCCAGGTTGTAGAAATGATCTTTCAGCAACAATGGCCTGTGTGATTTTGTGAGTGTTATGATTAAGTGCTAAATTATTAACGATCTTCCGTGAAGGAAAGCTTTCCAAATATCTTTCAAATTGATTAATGAAAAATGGATGGGAGTATGATAAATCCAACAAAAAATTATTAATTGAATTAGATTGCTGGTCATATTGTGAAAATACACTTGCTTGTCGGTACTGCTTTTGAGAAGAAAGAGGTAATTGATAAGGAATGAACATCAATTGAAATTGAAATTTTAATAATTCTTCATGTTCACTATTATAATTTGAATCTTCATTTATCCATTGAGGCAATGCATAAATTGAGTGTTCAATATTGAGTTGCTCAATATGTCAGCATAAATTATCTAAAATTTTAACACTAAAAACAGAAAATAAATTTGAAGTTAAAAATAAATGTTGAAATAATAACAAAATTGAATCATAGTTTACACTAGTGTTACAATTATTGTTACAACACAATTGGGACTGATTTAAAGTAATTTCATCTTCACAAGAATTGGGCAGAATAATGTGATTGTTGATACCCATTTGTGAATTAAAAAGAAGGGTATGACTCTGAATAGGAATGTGATCTTGATCATCATATAAATCATAGATTGGAATGGTTTCTTGAATGCTGAAATCATAAGTATGATTATTTGTTTGAAAATGAGAACTATTTCGAACAATTTCTAAATTAGATTGTTCTTCATTTTCGCATGTGATGAGACTTTGATCATGAGGATTGAATTGTAAAGAAGACACATCAATATCCTCAATGTAAAATTAGTTATCATAAATAATCTCAAGGCATTCATTAGAATTCCCTTCCATTTTATTTAATGAATTGAGAAAAGAAGTAATATTTAGCTCATGTTAATTAATGCCAGAAGAATGATCATTAATTAATTTTCTATCTTGATAAAAACTAATTGGTAATTCATTTAGATCAACCTCTCTATTTTCTGAAATATCATTAATACTAAGAGGGGAGAAATTACCAACATTAAAAATATCATGATAAAGGGAAAAATGAGAATCAGAAATAATGAATTCAAATTTTTCTCTGTTCGAGAAATCTTGTGCATTCTGTTCACTATCAATTTCAGATTCTAGATCATTTCTTTGTCTACTCGTGCTTTTTTGAAGAAGGCTTCTTTTGCTGCTCTGTTTTTGGCATTTGTTCATCATGAAAAAATTCATAAATTTGTATAGTAGTTTGCATTTTATTATTCACTTTGATTGTTGCTTCCACGTGTTGATTTGTGATCTGATTTTCTGAATTTAATGCCGAGTAATTTTCATATTTCAAAGCAGCTCTTTCTCCAAAATTGCTGCTATTTTCTTCTTGCATTTGGATAGAAATATTTTCCAAGCTTTGTGAGACCACTTCATCATAATTTATTTGCATATCCACATTAGAATTCTCATTTATGTTGCAAGGGGGTAAAACAAAACTTGAACTAATTTCATATGGATCGGGAATGAGAGGAAGAGAGAAAATATATTCAAACCAATCTAGTGATTCTTCTTCCGTAGTTTTATCTTCAACTTTAAATCTTAAACAATTCAAATGAAATTGAATATTAAAATCTCTAACAGATCCATTTTCAAATCTTCGTAGATATTCAATTTCATTGCATACCTGTTCATAATCGTATCCATCAAATTTACAAATGAAAATTGTAACAAATTGATCCCATATGTGAATTGAGGCAACTAAAAGAGTTCTCCACCAGTTTCTAGCTTTTACCACAAATGTGAGAGTGAAAATTCTGCATTAAATGCTTTCATCAATTCCTTGAAAATCGTAATTTGAAACATTTTGAATAAATTGAAAGACATGATTAAAAGTAGAAGAGTTTTTCTTACCATTTAATTTTACCTGAGGCAAGAGTCTTACCACTTTGGGTGGAGTATTGGAAGATGCATGTCCATGTATACAACTCCAAATTGGAAGTTTAAGAGGAGCCATCATGATTTAGATAAAATGTTGAAATTGAATAGACTCCAATAGACAACAAGTTTCATGCCCTCCTTCTAGCGCCAAAAATGTTAAAGCCTCGAAAATTTCTGCAACAACATTGGGGATAACCACCCAGTCTGGACCTTAAAACAGCTCCTTATCCATTTGTAGTAGTAGCTCCGACTAGTTTCACTAGGTCCAGTTACCTTTTCCCTATCGCTATTGGTTTAAAATGTATCTTTAAATACCAATAGATAGGGATATGAGATCACTTCTTCTTGCTGATCAGGCAAGAGAATTACGCTTAAGCTGATTTGGGTTCAACTAAACCACATCTAAGATTTTGCCTCTTCGAGAAGAGGACTTAAAAGAATTTATAACTTAATATAAATGCAAACTTATTCTATAATGCAAGCAAAAGAAACTAATCTAAATCCTATCTCAATTAGGTAGATATAGATCTAACCCAAATAAGAGAAAGATAATTAAATGATAAGAATTTAATTATCCCTGGATTTTAATTAATGTTAAGCTAACAAAGAAATTCAAGTAGCTCACATTTGTGAGTACTAAAACACATTTTATTCCGACCATTTAACTAAAATAATAAATCAACAACACTCTGGAAGAAATTCACAAAAATGATATTGATTGTCAAATCAGTCAAACCAATAATTAAACAATAACATGTGGAAGAAATTTGCAACACGTTACTATTTAATAAATCAGTTTTATAAGACATATTTCTGAATAAATAGTTACTCATAAATCGGAGTTTAATTCATAAGAGAAAAGATACATAACAATGTTGGGACAAATTATCCATATCAACAGAAATGCATAAACATGAATAAAATGAACAACCATTTTATTAACATAAAAATGAAACTGATATTTGATAAAGAAATGCCAAAAATACCAGTTAATTGAATCTGCCTCTTTGATCCTGGTCTCTAATAGTCCTTTTCATTACTTGAATTTCTACTTTCAAAACTAGAGCTGCAGAAATGTAAATTCTTCCCATCATACATAATTCAAGATATAAAGAAAAACCCTCAATAATGTTTAGATCTAAAAATTTTCTCTCCTCCCTTCTACAACTCTAAATTCCTATAACAAGAATGCTTTTAGAGGTCCAGAATTGCAGAGGAGAGCAACCTCTTTCACATTCTACAATCTTCCATTTATAATATTTCCAAAATAATTTTGAAATGAGAGTTTGTTGAAGAAAAATCTGCCTAATCCAATTTTAATTGCTCAAAAATTCTAATCTTTAATTGTTGGAGCCTTCTCATTGATTGAGATCTTTTTCTCCATATCCCTTCTACTGTTTTTCCTGCAAAAAGAAATCAAAATGAATTAAGATGCAACAATAAAATCAAAATATCATTTTTGGCATTAAAACAAATCCAATCAAATTTTATTTGAATAAATAATTAAAAATAAAATATAAGCTCTTTATTTATGCCTAGAATGGTTTAATTGGCCAAGGATATCATTGATGAGCGAATCTGCAATTAGAAGAGGCTTTGGGAAAATGAAAATGAAGAAAATAAAACTCAGAAAATTGATTTTGTTTTAGGAATTCAAAGCTTGATTTTTTGCCTGATTTTTTACCAAATAAATGACCAAATCTGTTAGTGAAACCTTCTGAGAAATCTTCTCCTTGATTTTCTCTTTCTAATGAGCTATCATGGGCCCCATTTGGCCAAGTAAAATTCAACTTATGAGCCTCCAAAGTTGATAAGTCAAATCTGATATAAATCTGGAAATTCTGTTGCTAGGCTAAAAATCAGAATTTTAATTAAAAATTTAATCCTAAATTAGACTCTAATTATCTAATAATTAATCCTAATTTATTTGTTAATTATAAACTAAACTAATTATTTAAATTAATATTAGTCTAACTAACTAATATAATTAATTAAACAAGTTAATCTAATTAATAATTAATTATGTTTTAATTAAATTAATTAGATTTTACATATTAATTAATTTAACTAATTAAAAATTAATTTAAATTTTAAATCTATTATTAAATTAAAACTAACCTAACATTAAAATAATGTAAAACTAAAACCAACCTAACATTAAACTAATATAAAACTAAGCTAACACTAACATTAAACTAATATAAAACTAAACTAACCTAACACTAAACTAATATAAAACTAAACTAACCTAACACTCCATTATGATAAACTAACATTACACTAACCTGAAACTAAAACTATTTACTTTACCACCTCACTCATACAAATGAGTTTTAAAAAAAAGAAAAACAAATGAAAACAAATGACTTATGATTCATCGCATCGACATGTCGGGGTTCAAAAGCCATCGGTGTTTTTAAAACTGTGGCATTTGAAAACTCCCGATGCAATGTAAAAAACTTTTTATTTATATATATATATTTATATTAAATTTTAATTAAATTAAATTAATTATGTTTAATATAATAATTAATTTAATTAATTTAAAATTGAATATTAAATATTAATTTTTTGTTTTTTGGTTTTATTTTAATGATGTTAAGTTATGAATTTTTCAAAGGGATTATTAGTCTAAATAAGCTATAGCCACTTTGATAATTTGAGTTTTTGAGAGTAGTAATTTATTTGAAAATTGGAAAATTGGAATAAATGACTGAAATCTCGATGCTTTATGATTTGGATATATAAGTAAAAATGAAAAATGTTAGTAATAACTAACTAGGGTGTTAGTATGAATATTTTGTCGAAGCGTATGAAAAAAGACCACTTTAGCTACGCATAACTAATAGCCTTAACAAAAAAAGTGGCTACCAATATCTTCAGATCTGTAGTTAGTTGATCAAGACAAGAGCTGCAAAAAACCAGATCTATGCATAGAAAGACATTAAGCAGTAAGAAGAAGGGTTTGCTCCATATATCCAATAGACAAGACAAGAACAATTTTTGAAAGAATTTCTTTTTTGTATTAATGGGCACCTGGGAGGAAAACCAGAAGATGTTTCCAATTCTCCTCAATGGGACTAGTTCTTGAAGTCCTCATCACTTGAGATCTAGCATTTCTCTCTTTTGTTGGTGCTGAAAACTATTCAGATAAGAACTCAAGGGGAGTTCTAGCTGCAAATAGGAAAAGCCTGACCAGAAGTGTATAGATCCCGAGTGATCTAATAGGCAACAAAAAGGTGAAGAATGGTAAGAAAAACCCTCCTATTCCCTAAATATTGGGTCATTCTACGATCTTGATTTGCATGATTAAAAAGAATAATATTTAATAATCTGAATGCCTTTATGGAATATTTTATTATATTTGTTGGAGAGAAAAAGTATTTGACTTGGGTCAAATCCCTTTATTCGATATCATAAATAAATAAATAGTTATTTATGTTTAAGGAAGTGGTGGAGGTCATCTGAAATAATAATGGTTATTTAATTATTTGTGGATGATTTAGTCATATTTAACAAGGAATATTATCTAAATAAGATTTAAATAATTGTTCTTAGAAAATAATAAGATAAATAAAGAGTTTATCTAATTAATTTCTTTGTTTTGATTAATATGACTAAGAATAAGTAAATTATGGTTTAATTAGAAATTCTCCATGAGGAAAATCAAACAAATATAGAGTTTGTTTAATATTTTCCTTTTGGGGTTTCTTGTTTAGGCGTAACACTAATAAATGTGGTTTACTAAATTATAGTGAAAGCAATTTTACTTAGGGTAAAATTGGTCTTACATGGTGTACTTGGGTCCATCTAATGATAATAGGTTAGATGACCAAAAAATGGTGTAACATAGGGTGTTAATATTTAAACTAAATGCATTATTGAACTAATTTAATTTAAAAATGGAATATTGTACATTTTACGCATTTTTTTAACCCAGGTGACATAATTGATTAGACTTCAAAGGAGTGCCATTTACAAACCAGTTGATCAAATGAGGTGAAACAAGCATCAATGAAAAGGCCATAAAAAATCGATTTCAACCAAGAAATCAAAAAAAAAAGAATTCTAAAGAAGATGAAAAATCAATAAAATCATGAGGTAATTAACTTAATAAAAATCTTAAAAGGCACTTAGCCAAAAATTTTATAGAAAGGGTCCCCATTATTTGAAGTGAAAAATTCAAAATGGGGGGGTTTTGTTTTACCACAATAGAACCATCATCAAAAAACAAATTCCTGAACATCTTGGGATGTTTGTCATGTCGTGAACAATGGGCAGAATTACTAAAAATAGGGGTCAAATGAGACATTGTTTTGTCTCCAATGGTGAAACCTATGAAAAATATGAGAGATTTTACTAGTATTTGACCCGTGATGGTAAAAAACCTCTCCCGTATTTTCAAAATTCATCTCCATCTCTCCACAACAGTTGCCATAAAATCATGACCAACACAGAAAAAAAGGAAATCTGAAAAATAGGGCTGAGAGATGGCTTTTGATTATCGCAACTAAAGACACCTGTGCAAAATCTGGGAGAGGCTTTTATTCTTCACCCCTGATGGATAAAAACCTCTATTAGTTTTTCAAAATTCGTTACCATTTGCCCGAAATCTCCCTAAAAAACGGACTGGTAAAAGTGGCTAAAAAATGTTTTTTCATTTGGGGAAAACAGTTTTGCAGTAGAAAAGTGGTATTTTGGACCCTTATGAAGTGGTAATTGGTAATATAAAGGTGGGGACGTTTGAATTCATGAAAGAGTGACACATAAGGTGGTCCCTTTCTTGAAAACCATTTGTTCCGGACCCCTCTGCAAGGATAAAGTGGGGATGGTAAAGGGGGCTCGGAATGAAACTTAGGCCGTCGGATTTAAAGATAACAGTGGCACGATGAGGTGGAAATCCTTTGCTTATTGCCGGGTCTTTTGGCCTATTTATTCATGAAATGAGCTATAAAGTTCGTAGTCCCTAATTGACCTATTATACACACAAAACATAGTGACAACTGGTTCACCGAGACCTGAAATTCTGTAGAATTTAATTATGAAGTGGCATTGCATACGCGCACTTCGCATCAGTGATCAATCACCTTGTGATACTGTGAAATACATGAGTCTAACATAACCCCTTATTGTAATCATAGGCTAGCCTCTTACAAATCCTATTATAAAAATTTTCTAACACACTTCATCCTTCGCACACTTGAATTCATTGAGACTCCTTGGAGCACACTCTTATTTATTCATTTCCATGCAATTTGACCTAGTTCTCCCTTATGATACCTTGACACTCCTTAACATGCATTGACATTGTCCAGTATGCATTAGCACACCTATTCATTCCTTCGCATTCCCTAACCCTTCCTAGTTATCATGCCCTCACAACTACCCTTACTTAATTTTCAACTTGGGAACCCAACCAAGTCCTCGTTTCAAGATAGGAGCTTGACCAAGTTATGATTACTACAAATAGACTATGTTGTTAAATTGTGTAGCTTGGGAGGTACTCCAAGAGCCTAGTGAGATGGGTTTGTGTGATTTTTACCACAAAATGTTTTGTGCAAAAATAACCCAAGCGAAGGGGTTTTGGACCCAAGATAAGGTTTAAAATCTAAAAGAAAATTGAACAGAAAAACAATATTTCCTAAGATCTAAGTATATAAAATTCGTAAGTTCTAGAGCATTCTTAAGAGGCCTAGCTAGGAAAATCTATTTAAGGAGGCCTTAGTATGAAGGCAAGAATATCAAGTGAGAATGAGCTCATTTTATCAAGGAGGCTAAGAGAGATGCAGTCCTAAAATAGGTCTAGTTAGAGTTATGAGTAAGAATTGCTAAAGGGAGGCCATGATCATCCACCAAGAGTAACATCATCATGTGAGGGTTCACAAGAATGTCACATACTTTAATGGGTTCGAGATAGGAATTTTACACACCTAGAACTCATTGACACTCCATATCACACACTCGTATTCATTCATTTCAATGCATTTTGATCTAGTTCTTCCTTTTGTTTACCTGACACTCCCTAAAACTCCCTCGCATTCACTGGAACACCCTAACACTTGACACATCCTAGCATGCCACCCTAGCACTCTAGCATTCATTGGCACTACCTAGCATACCTTTTCACTCTCCCCTTAGCATAGCTAGAGCTCATTGAAAATCCTAGTCACAAACTCGTATTCATTCATTTTCTAGGTGTGCACATGGTGGTACACCCTAACACCTGGGACATCTTGGCATGTCACCTTGGCCTCTAGCATGCCTTAACACTGCCTAGCATATGTTTTCAATCCCTCATTAGCACACCTGGAAGTCACTTACACTTCCAATCCCAAACTCTTGTTTGTTCATTTCCATGCATTTTGACATAGTGTTCCCTTGTGTTTCTCGGGCACTCCTAGTTAACACTTCCTTAGATGCGTTGGCACATCTTGGCTACATCCCACCCTAGCACTCTATATTTCCTTATCACTTCCAATCATGCCTTGTCACTCCTCTTTATCACACATGGAACTCATTGAAACTCCTTGCCATGCACTATTATTCATTCATTTCCATGCATTGTGACATAGTGCTACCTTGTGTTTCTCTAGCACTCCATAACACTCCTTGGCACACATTGGCACACCTTGGAACTTGGCACAACTTGGCATGCTTTCCTAGCACTCTATCATGCCTTGGAATTTCCTAACATACCTTGTCACTCCCTCCTTAACACACCTATAACTTGCTAACACTCCCTCCTTAACACATGGCATGTCTTGGCATGCCTAGCATGCCTTGGCACTATCTAGAACATATTAGCACACCTTGATAGTTCTTGAAATGCCACAGCATTCCCTAGTATGCCTTATCACCCCCCCGTTGCCATGCTTGACACTCACTAACACCCCCAACATACCCTCCTATTCATTCATTTCCATTCTTTTTGACTCAATGATTTATGTTTGATGGGGTGCATTTCTAGAAAGAGTTCCTTTAACAAAATAAATAAATGATCTCACCATTACGAACATAAGTGATTGAGAGATTCTACTTGAATGACATTAGGAAACTACACAATAGATTTCAATAATGGCATTTTTATGGTTTTTTGTTATGGTGTGAGAATGGTAGGAATTGAGTGGTCAATAAGGTGTGTGATTGCTTAGAATACCTTCTCACTCCCTCCTTGGCATGAGAGCTATCACTCATTTCCACTCCCTACATTCCCGCATATTCATTCACTTCCATGTATTTTTACCTAGTATTCCCTTATGTTGTCCTGGTACTCCTTAACACTCTCCAACATGCATTGGCACTCTCTACTTATCACTTTTTGACATGCCCTACTACCTCATAACATGCATAACACTCCCTGACACACATTGGCACTTGGCTTCTAAGTAATTCAAAACTTAGGAGAAGTTTGAAAAGGTCCAACCTCCTCATCAACAACAACTTCACTACTCAAGCTTACCCTATCAGTGTTAATATCAATCAACCTATAAACCTTATACTGGTGTTGTACCATATAATTATTAGCTTTTCTCTTTGGATCTAATTTGGTTATCTTCTTAGCTAGAATCCAAGTGTAGGCAATAGAACCAAAAACTTTAAGATGACTTACTTGGACTTTCTTCCAAACCATGGTTCTCTGTGGCCTTCTACTTCATTGCCATCGTGGGAGATCCATTTAATAGGTATAATATTGTGAACATTGCCTCAGCTCAAAGCCTATTTGGAATAGACTTCCTCTGCAACTTAAACCTAGCCATCTTTGTGATAGTACATTTTTTCCTCTCAACCAATACATTTTGCTGTGGAGTGTAAGGTGTAGTATAGTGTCTTTGGATCCCATGTTTAGCACAGAAAATTATTGAAATATTTTAAGGATAATTCCCCACCAGCATCATTTCTAAGAGAGGCAATATGACAACCTAAATGTTTCTCTATTAATGCTTTGAACTTTTGAAGTTCATTAAACACATCATATTTTAATTTTGGAAAATATACCCACATTTTTCTACTCAAATAATCAACAAACGGAAGGAAGTACCTAGCACCAATGGTTGATGTCATGTTCATTGGTCCACATATGTCTAAAAGTACCAACTGAAGGACCCTCTATGCTCTCCAAGCTTGTCCTTCATAAAATGGTATTCAATGTAGCTTCCCTACCTGACAAGCTCTGCAAACTCTGTATATCTTCTACAAAATGTTCAAAATTTAGTATTCTCACCATGACCTGGACCACCTATATCTAGATCATAAATTACTATTCTAGGAGACTCATCATGCTCAAAATATTCCACCCCCCTTCTAGTGTAGTTACCTCAAGCTTGACACATGAATCCTCAACCCCTTTCAACCTATAAGTAATTCAAAACTTAGGAGAAGTTTGGAAAGGTCCAACCTCCTCATCAAAAAAAAATTCACTATTGAAGCTTACCCTATCAATGTCAATATCAATCAACCTATAAACCTTATAATCTTGTTTTACCCTATAATCATTATATTTTCTCTTTGGATCGAATTTGGTTATCTTCTTAGCTAGAACCCAAGTGTAGGAAATAGAACCAAAAACTTTAAGATGACTTACTTGGAATTTATTCCAAACCATGGTTCTTTGTGACCTTTTACTTAATTTTATTTTAATAATTAATTAATTAATTTCCTTAAAAACTCTTTTAGATAAATCACAATTTTTTTAAGGTCTACAAATTTCTATGTGGTTCATCATCAATGTTTTTAAAATAAATTTATCATAATGAAATTGAATTGATTTTTGAAACTTCCTTTTAAAAAATTGTTAACATTACAAAGAATCAAGGAGTTCAAAGAATCAAGGAGTGCACTCACCATCCATCAAAACAAAAATAGGTATGATATTAAAAATGATATTTGGAGAGCATAATATTAAAAATGATGTTTGGAGAAATGGAGGGATGGAGTATTCATTTTTCGTTTAAATTTTAGACCTCGAGTTAAAAAAACACATCTCCCACCCAAAACACATCTCCCGCTCATCTCACACTAGCTTAATGATTAGGGCTTTTGTTGTGGGTCTTATTCTATCAGGGCCTGAGGGAAAGCTATCAGTCAACAACATGGAAACAATTTTGTCTCTCTATGCACGTGCAATAATTTCTTCTTCCATCTATGGTAGGAAGGGCCTTGATCTGTCTCAATTTCAAGCATTAACAACCTCTTTAATATTTTTGAAGTAACTTATTTATCTCTACATTAATTTCATGTGTATTTCTTAGTATCTGGTTTGGTTTCATAATTGCAATGAGTATAATTTCATCCCCTTAAGGGTATCATCTTTTATACAAGGATTTCCTCTGCGGCCAATAGATTCATTGCTGAACAGTGCGTAATTTAAATAACTCCCTACGGCATAATTTCTGAGCAACACCCCTATCTCTGTGATTACTATAAATCGATGAGCGGTAAGGGTTAACGATCCATTCAGGATTGTTTGAAAACCTTTATATATATATATATATATATATATATATATTTAGCCCTCATTAGGACTTTATTACTGAGCATGAAAGGTTTGGTGGTATCACATTTCACTGACAGTTTGGCTCGTAAATAAATTGCATAAACAATTGATGATGTTTACATAATTGTAGCATAAGCCCTCGTCTCTATCGAATATCACTCAAAAAACTTCAGCTGGGCATCCATGGAGTCAAACTTATATAGTCAAAGTGTATGGTTTGAAATTTCCTTCCCAAAAACCCAACCAAAAGTAGCTCCTGCATCGAAGGAAAATATAGCTCCAATTCCATGTCTAGAATATTTCCATGAAACCCCAGCTATTGAAACCACACTGATCAACCTTCCAGTGGCTGCTATCTTGGCAGCTTCTCACGTGAGCTTTAGCTGAGGGACATAGACAGGATCAGATTAGATGAGATCCTCCACATCCGCATTGGTCCACGTGGGAAAAGGTTTGTCCCTACCAAGGATCTACTTATACTTGTTCAAATACGCAAACCTCTGCTTCAAAAATTTAGCAACTCCTGCACCGAAAGACAATATAGCTCTGATTCCATGTCTAGAATATTTCCATGAAGCCCCAGTCATTGAAACTGCACTGGTTAGACTAGGCAAGGAGGCCCACATTTAATGAAGGACATCAATCAAATATGTTATCTCCTCATTGCATAAATTCAGATATGCAATCTCACATATATTAATAGTGTTACGCAAGGATTTTTTCTCTATCTCTTCGACTTATTTCAAAAGTGTTAATGGTAGATTACCATGGATATCCCTCTTTTATAACCTTAACCCTTCTTAATTTCAATTGGTGGTGACTCCCAGAACTCGAAGCATTGCAATCATCTAGAACAATGGCCAAGGGGACCTCATCTCAAACAAGGTTGTGTGGGTCTAGCTCGGAACCTTTGATGCCACAGAGCAAGCTGCTCGTGCTTACGATGAGGTTACTTGTAGGTTCATAGGCTCGTGAGAAAAACTAAATTTCCGACACGAAATTTTGTGGAATTCTTATCACCCTCGATGCCCTACGAGTGCAAGGGAATCACAACATTTTGGTGTAGCTAGTCATTCAAATCCAATAAAAACCGTTAATATGAATTTTTTCAACTATAACAATCATGATAACGTGATTTTTCTTTTGATTTTTCAGCCTTTTTATTCATTGTCTCAACGGTTGACACTAGTTCTTCCAATACAAAGCCCTTTTATTCAACACTACTAAACCAAACCATGACCCAATGCAGACTCATGATTCTCAAATACAACGCAGAGGAGGCATATATAGGGGTTTCAAAACATGTATTCTTTTCAAATACAACATAGTTACTAGAACAACGCAAGCTCCAAACTCATGCAACAATGCTTTAATATTTTACATTCAACACATAAAGATGATATTAACTAGCCAATGGTATTTGTAATCGAACGCAAGGATCTACTTATGCTTGGATCTACTTATACTTGTTCAAATACGAAAACCTCTCCTTCCAAAATTCCTTCCTCACGACCCAAAATGAATATTACTATTCTGCTGATGTGTTCTCTCGCCCCATTTTTCTCCAACCTCCCAGTGATCCTTTTATATTGTGGACTATTTGAACATTCCCCAAAATATTTTTTACAACTCCTTGAAGCATTTCAGTCATCTCTGTTTAGGGCAAGGGCATATGACCTATATCAAATCTGCGGATAAGTATTTTAATGATATGTCTGCAACCCCTTTTAGATCACAATTCTTCTACACTTTTTTGGTCATCAATTCAGTCATCTACGACCCAACACTATTATAAATATGAATAATTCAAACAATTGATTCAGAATTCTGGAGTTTGAACCTAAATATATCAAGGTCTATTCTTACATTTTATAGTTTTTGAAGCATTAAAACTCTGCAATATGTAAGGTATTCAAGCAGAATGTTGTGTTTAAGTTGGCTTCACTATAGCGTTATTATTGGGAATATAATAATTTTTTCAAAGGCTTCCTCCTTATGCAGCAGTATGAATAGACAGAGGACTACTATTCATAGTTCTCACGATGCTTCCTTTTTTCTTGTAGTTCTCATATAGGTGTCACCACTGCTCTTCATTTTACCCAAAATAAATCTCCAAGGTTACCTGATGATGGCATCAGTGCATCATGATCTTCAAGAATATTCAATAAGCTACTCCAAAACTAGTTCAAGATGTATATCATTTTTTCTCCAAGAAACTTCAAAGAGCTGCTCCAATGTCTTGTCAAAGTTTAGTCTTCACAAGGCTTCAACACTTTAGATCAAGGGATGTCCCATAATATCTTCAAGGTAACTTCAAATATCTTCTTTGGATATGACTGTTCCAAGTGATTTATAATGTTGCTACTCTAGTAAGTACTTTAACCATTTCTTTTGTTAATTCCAAGACTACTTCATGAGGGATTTTGAAGGTGCCCTTAAAAAATGTTTTCTATAGGCCAGAGCCTTTAAAGGCTAAGTATCCAATGGTCAAAGTATAGTTCAAGTTTCCTCTGGTGACTGTCAAATTCTATACTTCAACCCAAGCTTGACTACTTCAAGCTTGTCAGAGAGTATATTTGTTAAGCCTTCTTGCCAACCCAAATCATGTTTCTTCCATAGTCCAAGGTGAGTGACTGTACACAAGTCGTCACTGTAGTAGAAGAAAATTTCTATAATGACAAGCTATAGGACTAGTTGCAAATCTGTGTTATTAAAATGGGTGATTGTTCATTGAGTTATTTTTTTATTTCTACACCCACGCAAAACTCACACCTTTCTACTATCATAATGGAGGAAGCCTTAATCAAAGGCCAAACTGTTCGAACCCTTTTTGAATGTGATTGTATTATTGAGCCTACAATTCCGAGTTGTAGTGAGCCTTCAGGTGGGTTGTCAACCTGCAGATTGAAGAGAGGGCCTTATACTAGGCTTCCTGGTCCTTAAACAGTCCTACATAGTTTGAATCGATTATAAAGATGAATAATTCAAACAATTGATTTAGAATTTTGGAGTTTGAATCTAAATATTTCAAGGTATATTCATACATATTATAGTTTCTGAAGCATTAAAACTCTGCAATATGGAAGGTATTCATATAGAATTTTATGTTTAATTTGACTTCAGTATAAATTCATTATTGGGAATATAATAATTTTTTCAAAGGCCTCCTCCGCATGTAGTAGTATGAATAGACAGAGGACTACTATTCATAGTTCTCATGGTGGTTCCTTTTTTCTTGTAGTTCTCATATAGGTGTCACCACTACTCTTCATGTTACCCAAACTAAATCTCCAATGTTACCTCATGATGGCATCAGTGCATTATGGTCTTCAAGAATCTTCAATAAGCTACTCCAAAACCACTTCAAGATGTATACCAATTTTTCTCCAAGAAACTTCAAAGAGCTGCTCCAATGTCTTGTCAAATTTTATTCTTCAGAAGGCTTCAACACTTTAGATCAAGGAATGTCCCATAATATCTTCAAGGTATCTTCAAATATTTTCTTTCGATATTACTATTCCAAGTGATTTATAATGCTACTACTCCAGTAAGAACTTTAACCATTGCTTTTGTTTATTCCAATACTACTTCATGAGGAACTTTGGAGGTTTCCTTAAAAAATGTTTGCTATAGGCCTGAGCCTTTAAAGGCTAAGTATCCACTGGTCAAAATATAGCTCGAGTTTCCTCTGGTGACTGCCAAATTCTATACTTCAATCCAAGCTTGACTACTTCAGGCTTGTTAGAGAGTATAAGTGTTAAGCCTTATTTCCAACCCAAATCACATTTCTTCCATAGTCCAAGGTGAGTGACTGTACACAAGTCTTCACTGTAGTAGCATCAAACTTCTGTAATGACAAGGTATAGGAATAGGTGCAGATCCACGTTATTACAGTGGGTGATTGATCTTTGAGTTATTTTTGAGTTCTACACTGACAAGAAACTCACACCTTTCTACTACCATAATGGAGGAAGCCTTAATCAAAGACCAAACTGTCTGAACCCTTTCCAAATTTGACTGTATTATTGAGCCTACAATTCCGAGTTGTAGTGAGCCTTCAGGTGGGCTGTCAACCTGCGGCTTCAAGAAAGGGCCTTGTAGTAGGCCTCTTGGCCCTTAAACAGTGCTGTAGAGTTTGAATCTATTATAAAGATGAATAATTCAAAAAATTGATTCATAATTATGGAGTTTGAATCTAAATATTTCAAGGTCTATTCGTACGTATTATAGTTTCTGAAGCATTAAAACTCTGCAATATGTAAGGTATTCAAGAAAAAAATTTTGTTTAATTTGGCTTCACTATAGCGTCTTTATTGGGAATATAATAATTTTGTCAAAGGATTCCTATGTGTGCAGTAGTATGAGTAGACAAAGGACTACTATTGATAGTTCTCACATTGCTTCTTTTTCTCTTGTAGTTCTCATATAGGTGTCACCACTACTCTTCATGTTACCCAAACTAATTCTCCAAGGTTACCTCATGATGGCATCAGTGCATCATGGTCTTCAAGAATCTTCAATAAGCTACTCCAAAACCACTTCAAGATGTATATCATTTTTTCTCTAAGTAACTTCAAAGAGCTGCTCCAATCTCTTGTCAAAGTTTAGTCTTCACAAGTCTTCAACACTTTAGATCAAGGAATGTCCCATAATATCTTCAATGTATCTTCAAATATTTTATTTGGATATGACTGTTCCAAGTGATTTATAATGTTTCTACTCTAGTAAGTACTTTAACCATTGCTTTTGTTTATTCCAAGACTACTTCATGAGGGATTTTGAAGGTGCCCTTAAAAAATGTTTGCTATAGGCCTGAGCCTTTAAAGGCTAAGTATCCACTAGTAAAAGTATAGTTCGAGTTTCCTCTGGTGACTGTGAAATTCTATACTTCAATCCAAGCTTGACTACTTTAGGCTTGTTAGAGAGTATAAGTGTTAAGCCTTCTTGCCAACCCAAATCATGTTTCTTCCACATTACAAGGTGAGTGAATGTACACAAGTCTTCACTGTAGTAGCAACAAACTTCTTTAATGACAAGCTACAGGACTAGGTGCAGATCTGTGTTATTACACTAGGTGATTGTTCTTTGATTTATTTTTGAGTTCTACACCCACAAGAAGCTCACACCTTTCGACTTCTATAATGGAGGAAGCCTTGATCAAAGACCAAACTATCTGAACCCTTTTCAAATGTGACTATACTATTGAGCCTGCAATTCTGAACTGTACTGAGCGTTCATGTAGGCTATCAACCTGTAGCTTGAAGGGAGGGCCTTATATTAGGCCTCTTGGCCCTTAAATAGTCCTACACATTTTGAATCTATTATAAAGATGAATAATTCAAACAATTGATTCAGAATTCTGGAGTTTGAATCTAAATATTTCAAGGTCTATTCATATGTATTATAGTTTCTGATGCATTAAAACTCTGCAATATGTAAGGTATTCAAGCAGAATTTTGTGTTTAAGTTGGCTTCATTATAGTGTCATTATTGGGAATATAATAATTTTGTTAAACGCTTCCTCCATATGCTACAATATGAATAGACAGAGGACTACTATTCATAGTTCTCACATTGCATCCTTTTTTTTGTAGTTCTCATATAGGTGTCACCACTACTCTTCATGTTACCCAAACTAAATATCTAAGGTTACCTCATGATGGCATCAATGCATCATGGTCTTCAAGAATCTTCAATAAGCTACTCCAAAACCACTTCAAGATGTATATCATCTTTTCTCCAAGAAACTTCAAAGAGTTACTCCAATGTCTTGTCAAAGTTTATTCTTCACAAGGGTTCAACACTTTAGATCAAGGAATGTCCCATAATATCTTCAACGTATTTTCAAATACTTTCTTTGGATATGACTGTTCCAAGTGATTTATAATGCTGCTACTCCAGTACGTACTTTAACCATCGATTTTGTTTATTCCAAGACAACTTCATGAGGGATTTTGAAGGTGCCCTTAAAAAATGTTTGCTATAGGCCTGAGCCTTTAAAGGCTAAGTATCCACTGGTAAAAGTATAGTTCGATTTTCCTCTGGTGACTGTGAAATTCTATACTTCAATCCAAGATTGACTACTTCAGGCTTGTCAGAGAGTATAAGTGTTAAGCCTTCTTGCCAACCCAAATCACGTTTCTTCCACATTCCAAGGTGAGTGACTGTACACAATTTTTCATTGTAGTAGTAAAAAAATTCTGTAATGAAAAGCTATAGTACTAGGTGTAGATTCATGTTATTACAGTGGTTGATTGTTCTTTTAGTTATTTCTTTGTTCTACACCCACAAGAAACTCACACCTTTCTACTGTCGTAATGGAGGAAGCCTTTACCAAATACCAAACTGTCCGAACCCTTTTCAAATGTGACTGTATTATTGAGCCTGCAATTCCAAGCTGTAATGAGCCTTCAGGTGGGATGTCAACCTCCGGCTAGAAGAGAGGTCCTTATACTAGGCCTCTTGGCCCTTAAAAATTCCTACAGAGTTCTGTCCACAGGTTAGTTCTACAATCAATTTTATGTCTGAGCTTGAACCTTAACACTTAGAATGCATAAAAAACCTTCGTTCCTTGGCCTCCTTTGAACTCTTCTCTTTGTTTACTATTCCATTAGTCCAGGACATGGTCCGAGCTAAGTGATGACTACTCTTCGGGTTTGCAATTAGCAAGGTCTGTCTCCAGAGTCAAATGTCTAAGGTCTCCTTAGGATTGTTCAACACCACTTCCACTGTTATGATGTTTTTAATCCTTAAAACATATTTAACCCATCTAAGACACTTCTCCTTGGCCTCCTTTATACCTTTGATCCTCGTATCTGTGTTCTTCTTTGAATTAATCACCGAATGATGGCTAGAAGATGAGTTTCAAACTTGTATTTATACAAAATTTCAACCTTCAATAAATAGACACAACTTTTTGGAGGAGAGGTCAACTTCACAAGTAGGCTCATGTTGGCTAGTAGAGAAAATATATTATTGCAACTTTAAATTTGTTTTCTCTCAATCTATGAGGAGTTAGAGGGCATGTGAGGTCTCGTTGGAAAGGTTAAAATGTCCTCTATGAGCTTATGCCCATTTCATATTTAATTAGGGTCATTTCACCACCAATAAAATTACGTTTGTGAAACTTTCATCATTATTTCATTTACAGCAACCTTTTGGATTTTATGGTTTGGAGAGCATTTAGGGCTTCTTCATTGTTAAGACTCCAAGTTCTTCATCATAGTGTGTAATCAATATCATTCATGTCATCATGATAGCGTAGCATTCATGTCATGTAATAGTGTAGTGATATGTCATCAATATGTTAAAGTGCAACATCCATTAATATGCCATCAAGAGACCTTCAAGTCCTTCATGTCATCATATAGTTTCCAACCACGTCATGAATGACATCATAAAGTGTAGTCTTCTAGGTTACCAAACAAGGTACATGATTGACACCTGGCACCCTAAGAATATTTTTCATCTTGACATCATGTTCGTTCTATGCTTCTTAGTGACTTGACATCTTCATTGATAGTATCAACCAAGACTGAGGGTATCAAAATCTGAAACCAGGCATCTCAAGAATGTTGACATCTCAGCCAATTCCATATTGAAATCAATGAAAACCTTAGACCAACACAAACCAGTTAGTAGAATATGTTTCTAACCTCTTAGGAAGGAGATACTTAGCAGTGGTTGCCTCTCTGACAATTGCTAGTATTGATATTTCATTAGTATATTGAAGAATTCATCGTCGGGGATTAATGTTTCAATTTTATCAAGTGTATCATGTTTCATATTTTAATATAAGAAGGACTTTGCATGCACTCACTTCATTGGAGCAAGGCTTTCTGGCTTGCCTTGAATATTGAAAGAAAGTTACAGAAGTGATCCCTAAAGATGGAACATCATTGACAACAATTCAAGATCCTCTCAGTGGATGTTTTCTAATCCATATTCTTCTACTCCTTCCCCTTGTCATCTTCATTTTCTTACAAGGCATGACAAAGATACCCATAAGTCTAAATTTTAGCCCAAAAGAAATTTTAATGATAGTGGAGATGTTATGAGAATATTTTTATTATCACTAATGGTTCGCCCATTGTAATGAGGGATTTCTTAAGCAAATAGTTCTCAACACATATTTCAGTGGCTGAGAAAAAGGAAGAAGAAGGTTAAAATGATTATAGTCAACAATCCGAATTACATAAGCACTTGTTGTGCACTTCCCAATCCATGGTGGAAATGCCTTTGCTACCAAGTACGGTAATTCTAATAATTCAGAAAAAATGGAAAAATAATTCTAAGCCTAGAATTAGTCTTAATCATCACTAACTACTAAAATTTAGACAAGGATGCTTTGTTTGTCCAAAACTATTGCATTATAGTTAATGGTAGTGATAAAAATCTGATTTGACAAGATCGTGTGACTTTTCTTAATTTCCCTTCAAAATGTTAACCTTGGTCTAAAATTTTAGGGTTGGATGAAGGATAAGGAACCAATGCAAGTTATGAAGGTCCGTCAATTCACTTTTTCTATTGAACACTGTTTGATAGTATTAAGTATGATGGCACTCTTGTTGACTATTGTTGTCTTATTCCTTGGAAGGTTTTGTCAACACAATTTCCATGCAAGCTATTATACATTGTCTTGAAACTTCCCTATTTTTGCAAAGAAGTTAGCATCATGGTAGTGATTAATTTGAAATTTTATTTTAGTGGAAAAATTCATTGTATTTTGGTGGAATAGTTCATAATTTATTCTGATCTTTTTTTGCAAGTGTACTAGTCACGATGATAAATGTGGTTTACTTCAAAGGGTTCTCAGTTCTTTCTAGATATGTTTTTCATCATTTTCTTTGAATACTTCTCTAGTGCTTTACCTTCATATTTTATCCCCTAGAAAATTGCTCCTCAAGTCCATGTTGTTATGTTTATTGGTTGTTTCTATGGAAAATTTTTCCTTAGGTTCTGCAAGGTAAATCCAAATGCAAAAAATACCACTTTACATATTGATATTTTTTCAAGACATTCTTCTGTGATACTTGAATTTCATATATCTATATTTCTATTTCATTATCTATATCAATATATAAGAACAATCCCATGGATTTTTTACATTTCTCCAACTATGGAGGTGTTCATTTCCTATTGTATGTTATTTTATATTGTTATGTTCTGATTCAAATTTCTATTTGTTCTTTCCAGTTACTCTCCTACATAGTACATGCTTTGTTAGAGTATATCAAAATTTATTCTTATTGTCTTTTTATTATGTATATTGAACATATTATTTCTAGCAACTTTTGATTTTCCTAAATTTTCTATTCCTTAGGTGTATCTTCGCACCTTTAGGGGAAATTTCTAGTTTAAATGCTACTTCTTTACAGGGTGCTAGCTCGATGGAAGAGCACCTGCTTTACAAGTAGGAGGTTGGTGGTTCGATTCCATCGTGCCTTGATATTCATAGGGAATGACGATGATATGCTTTTGGCAACGGATGCTCTTTAGACAATCACCAATCAGCTTATGATGACATTTTTTGACCCTCGTGAAAATATGAAATGGTGACAGTCAACGAACGCCACCATATACATGTATCAATAGTGAGGACCATTAAAGGTCCATCACCATAAATCTTTATTGTTGATATGAAATGGTTAAGGTCATTGTTTGTCATTATAGTCATTATTCATGATGGACCTTGATGTCACCAATGAGTTTATGGTGACGGTCAATGAACATTGCCATATATATGCACTAATAGTGACATCCATGAAAGGTCCATCACAAAAAATCGTTGTTGTTTATATGAAATGGTGACTGTCACTATCCGTCATTATAATCAATATTTGTGACGGACCTTGAATGTCACCACAAGACATACTTTCAGTGATGCCACCTTTGGTTACATTTAGTTTTTTGGTGACGAAGGCTATTGTGTGTCACCATTGCTCATATGAAATGGTGACGGTCACTATTTGTCACTATAAATCATTATTGGTGATGGACCTTGAATGTCACCACAACACCTATACTTTTGGTGATGCCACCTTTGGTGACGTTCAATTTTTGGTGACAAAAGCTCTTTTGACCCTCACCAATGAACTTATGGTGACCATTTTTTCCCCTCACCAATGTCATTTTTTCTTGTAGTGAGAGGAAATTTGATAAAAATATCTAGGAAGAAAGTTTTCAAATTCAAGATGAAGTGTTGAAATGGGAGGCTAGAATTGAAGAGAAAGGAATACATGGTAATTTTGAGAACTTATGGAAAGGTCCTTTCAATATAGCATCTTTTCATGGAAACAATACTTACATACTACAGGAGATGGATGGAAAATCATATGCTGGAGGACTTGTCAATGGCAAGTTTTTGAAGCATTATTCTTCATAAAATCTCATTGATTGTTGATGTCATTGTACATATTCCATTTTATGAGTTTTTCTACTAATAATGACAAGTTGAACCAGCAAGCTTGAGACCAAGGTGAAGGCCATTAGAGCTTGAGGAGGAAGCTCGGAAATTTCAAATTTTTTTTTTCTATTTTGGTCAAGAAAATGGATAGCATCACTGCAACTACTAGTTCTTAGTGTACCAAAACCACACACTATCCCAAGTGGAGCCACTATTATCACCAAAAAAAATTCAAAACATCATTATGTAAACTTTGTTTTTCATCATGGTCCCAAAATGGGTTTCAATGTAATTTTAGGTTTTTCTGAAGGGTAAGTTGGTTTTTTTTATAAGTTTAAAGGTCACCATTGAATTCATAAAAAAGTCTTTAGAGGTCCATTCCATGATCAAATACTTACATTTTCCATTTAGGGATCATTTCATAAGGTTTTGGGTTAAATTTCTGTAATTAGCCAAGAATCCTCTGTTTCGTAGTGACGCTAGTTCAAAAAAGAGGATTTTCGCTATGAAAGTGCTAATACTTTCATAGCACAAACTATGAAAAATACACTGTGGGTGCAACGAAAGCGCAGTTTCTTAACTGTCTTGTCAATTAAGCCAAAATCTATCAGAATCCATAGGGGAATGATAGGATAGGGGTATGGTAAGTCAGTTAGAGATTAGGATCAATGTACTTACCTCTCTCACAGTCATCATTGTCATGATAGGGCATCAGTGAAGCATCATTTAGTTATGAGATGACACCTTAAATTCAAATTCTTTCCTAATTTGGTCATTCTCATTTTCATTTGCTTGCATTCAAGTGTCTAAGTTCTAAAGTTGTCAAGCTAAGGCTGTGGGTATTCTATAAAAAGGCTATCTTCCATATTCACAAGTGAGGCTATTCCATAATCAAGCGAGCCGGATCATATATTCAAGCAAGGTTGTTTTACATATTCAAGAGAATTTGACAGATATTTCCTAAGAAACATGGCAGAGGACAAGAAAGTCCACAAAGGGGGACATTGCTTAAGATATGAACCTGAAAATGTGAAGGCTATAATTGAAGATCAAACAGTGATGGAGGATTTCAGCAAATCAGGTTGTCTCAGGTTTTGTGAAAAGCTGCAGGGTTGCCACAATCACGTGTCTAAAGAATTTTCCTTACACTTCAGTGGAACAACTAATAAGATTGGGATGTTAAATGTGCCAGTTGCTCCTGAGATCATTTCTTCTATGACATAAATACCAATGGGGCAAGAGACCTGGTTTAAGGGTTTTAAATTTGATATGGAACCATGCAAGGAATTCATGAAACCTGAGTATGCAGATATGGACCTGAACAATGCAATACCAAGAAGTTGTATCAAAGACACATATGCTAAGTTGTTTTTCAACATTCAAAGATACTTTACATGTGAAGGTAGGAACCATAAAGTTTATACTTATAATTTCAAGCTACTTCTACATTTCATAGGTATGATATCACTAGATTTTCCCTTCTACTTTCATAGAAGCCTTGCCAAAATGTCTAATAAAGTACAAGCCAAGTATGATGGTTGTGAAACATATTTGTTTTAGCATGGTTTGATAAATTTATTGGTGTTAAATGAGCTTCATAAAATAAGCAGGATTTGGTCTTATTTTTTGTTTATTAATGGTTTTGAATTGGAGAACCTAACCCCAGCTAGAAACCCTAAACCTAAAGGAACTCCTTCAACATCAGTAGCAGAGTCTATCCATCCTGTGGTTGCAAAATAAAAAAGGTTTGTAAACTTGAAACCAAGGAAACAGGTTGAAGATAGGAGAGAGAAGACACAATTTATTATTGCAACAACTCCATCACCTACAAAACAAAGGTCAAAAAGTGTCAAAGAGGCAAAACAAAAACAACTTGCCAGCAAGCAAGAAATCAAGAGGGTGACAAGAAGCCAATAATTGGCATCAAAGGGAAAAAAATTTGTTTCTGGTACAGAGGACAGCCCAGTGATAAAAGGAAATTTAGATGGCATCCTTCATGCAATTTATATAGAGGAATCACCCCTTGTGCAAGTGAATTTCATTGGAGTAGTTGAACACAAATAGAAAAGGATTAAGTCAGCAAAGAAACTTGAATTTGAAGGTGAAAATGAAGCGTTTATGTTTGAAGCAAGGAAGCCTTTAACTAGGCATGGTAAGAAGCTTAAGGAAGGCAGAAAGGAGGTCCAAGAAACTACTAAAACAACCATAGTCCCTGAAGAGGTGGTTGATCTCTCATCACCAATAGTGGAGCATGCATCCAGCAAGACAATGAAGGGAAAAGGAAACATGACAGAGTGTCAACACCTTGAGGAGAGATTGAAGCTAGCAAACCAAGAGATTAAGATGATGAAAAAGAGGGCCATAAAGCACAACATTCGAAAAATAGATTTTAAAAGAGCGAAAGCACTTTGGGAAGGTCAAACTGGTTCTACGTCTAAGATTCCAAGCAATACAGAACAAATTTTTACATGGACAATTCCATCCATTAAAGAAGCAAAATTTGTCTGAGTGATCAATACTCACTTAAAAGCCATTAATAGAAGACTAAGAAACCAAGTGGAGGATTTGGAGCTATAGCTGAAATTGACTCAGGATGAACTAAAAAACAAAGATGCAGAAAGAGAAATTATTAAAAAAGTCAAATTCTAAATCAAAAGGAAAATGAAGAATAAATCTCATGAAAATTGTGTTTTTATTTCATATGGCTATTTTTTTTTATGAAACCAGTGGTATTCTGGAGCTTCGGCACACTTTTGTTTCAAATTTTGAAGAAATATGGTCAAAACTACTCACTCAGTAGTTTTGTAGCGCAAACAGTGCAAAAAGGGTGAAATGCACTACGAAACTGCTGTAGCAGCTTTTTCACCATTTCCTATAAAATTTTTGAAGGAAAATGTATGTATTTTGTCAAGTCAATATGAAGATAACCCTAGAGGAAAGAAACCAAAATTTTGAGGGAAAATTATTTAAAATATTGCGCTACGAAAAGCGCTACGAAACTGTGATGTTTTCATAGAACAAGTTTGTTTCTCCTATTTTGGACAGTTTGATGGTGATTTTGTATAGCTGGAACTTAAGGATGATTTTGGGCATATTTTATTTCAGTTCTTGACAACAAATAACCTTGAATTCATGGGTTGATAGTGGTCAGAGTGTCCCAAGAACACAAATAATCCTAAGCCTAAAAAACAGGGGATAGTTTCCTAGTTTGCAGGAGATCAACATTAAGGTCATAAAGTGTTGGAACTTATCATATGGATTCGACCTTATGGGAATAAAGTTGGAAAATGATGTAATCTAGTTTAGATAAGGTTGTTATGACTAGAGTTAAGGAGTTTGAGTCCTATTTGTAATATGACTGTTCATTAGGTTTGTAGTTGTCATTTTGTAATATATACCATGTTATATGGTTAGGAAAGGTGTCAAACAGTAGGAATTTTATGTATCTAGTTGGGGATAAGGTTTTCATATATTTTAAATGATCTATAAAAGATCAAGAAGTCGAATATGCATCGGTTGGATATTTTAGCAAAAAGAATATGTTTATTGTAAGTGACTGGTTTTCATCTTAATACAGAGTTTTCTACTTAGCCAAATCAAGATTCATAAAGAGTTTTAGTGTGTTTTTGTTCTAATTGCATCATTTTACTATCCTATTGCAGTGGTGTTTTCTTATGTTACTCAGAATTCTTCATTGATGCTCTGACTTCCTTCATAAACAAACTGACTGTGTGTTTTACAGTTTCACATGTGTATCTCTGGACTAGAACTCTGATATGCCTTGACTTCCATGCTGAGTAGATTTTTTTGTTTTACTAAAGCTATTATGACTCCATGATCCCAATGTGCACTTGCTAATGTGATTTACAAAAAAATTCTATCATTTGTCTGCTTATTACGTCACATAGAATTAGCCATCTATATTTCTATCAAAAATCATTAACCCTTTGAGAGAGCCCTCTCAGGTTGAGGAGGCTAAGCCTCAATCAAAATATTGGTTTGAAATAGTTACATGAGATTGATTTGATTAGCAGTCTATCAGGTCTAGTTTTGTGATAACAGAACCAATCAAGTGTAAGTAAAGATTGAACCAACCTTTCGCCTTGATGTCATACAGGTTCTTCCAGGGTCCTAAACAACTGCCCAACTACCCTATCTAATAGTGACAAGCCTTCTCTCTTTTTGAACTAGCATGAAGTTATGGACATCAGTGTGTGATCATTCTCATATCAATAATGACTAGTGTAAAAAGTATTCTCTCTTGAGAATTTCTTCAGCAATTACTTTATGCAAGCAAAAATCTACCCTTGAGACTGAAACATGAGCTCAATTTATAGGGAAATGGAGGTATTTTTAGTTCCATGAAGAGGGATATGGATTCCTTTCATGAAGGGATAGAGCTCCATGAGTGGAGGGATAAAGCTCAAACTGATCGTGCCTCTAGAATCTTCTAGTTGGGAGAATATTCATCTAGCTGGGCTTCTAGAACTTACTTTTTCCTTTAGTTGACTATTTACGGGGGTCCGCAGGCTTTATAAGAAAAATGTGTGGGATGTGTCGCGGGTTATAAAGCAAATATCTGTGGATCCACAGGCAAGGGCTAGGAAAAGTGTGGAGTTAGACTTTTTAGGGTTTTAATGAGCTTTTCTCCAATTCCAAGAATTGGTTTAGGAACATCAGGGTTTTTTACTTCTAAGGGAACATGATATGGATGGTTATAGACCCATATAAAAAACTAAATTTCATGGTGACAAATTTTAGTGTAACAACCCACTACAAATTTTCCTCCTTTCGAAGAAAAATTCTGCAAAAAACATCTTAGCAATGTTCTAATGAAAGTAATGCCTAAAGAAATAGACTAGAGGTTTAGAAACCCCCCATTCTAGCTGATTCGATGATGATAATTACCGCTTCTATCAAGAATCTCAAATATCAAAAAGAAATTTTGTAAACTAATCTGGTAGAGGCACGAAAGGTTGTTGAAGACCTTTGGAGAACTGCATTTAATCTTACATGAAAGGTATCATTTTCTCAGACAAAAGATAACTTCTTCCTTTAATTAGAATTGAAATCATGAATAATTTTTATTGACCCAAAATTGTTATTTATTAGATATAAAGTAAAACAAGCAGTAAACTAAAGGAAAGCATTGTTTCATGTTCAAAGAATCGGGAATAAATCGAATCCATCAGAAGTGAGGATGAAGATATGATTCTTTATGAATTGCAACGATGAATGTTCTTTTCATTTCTTCCATTCATGAATTTATATCAGCCCAAAAATATTAAAGTTGATTCAAAATCCCGAATAATGTAACAATATATAAAGAGGATTCGAATCTCTATATGATAAGTATGGAGATAAATTCAAACTAAAAGAAAATTAAAAATATGAATTAATCATTCGTACATTACCAAGATGAATTTTTTGCATCGTGATATTCTTTTCCATACATAACTTTAAAGTTTTGAATTCCATCTTTGCCAATATGTGATTGAATTTTCTATAATAATTAAAAGAAAATGGTGGAAATTCGAATATCAAAGTTTATCACATCAAAATATCTTTAAGAAAAAATTTTATTTGATTTTAGTGATGCGATATAATTATTGTGATGGAAATGTCGTGATATGAGCATGTGCAATGGGAAATTGTAAAGGAGTGGATGCGATATCGAAGAATAGTCATATTGGAAGATTGAATTTATTAATAAAAGGAAACGTTGATATAAGTCTATCAATAATGGAAATGCGATAAATGACGCGACACATTGGTGGGACCATTTTTTGACTTTATAAGAAATCGTCGATCGACATATTTGAGCACAGGTTGTAACAATAATCATACGTCAATGTGCAATGAAGCATGGACCCAATAGTTTTATAATGTAATTTTAATTTCATATCGGATTCCAGACATTGGAACTTTTAAAAATACACCATTACCAAAATTGTAATTTATCAAATGGATGGGATATATTTCAGAACTGAATTTAAATGTATGGGGTTATGTGGACATCGCAATTTTAGCGAAGTCATTTATCGGAGAATGAGCTAGAAGAAATATCAGATGACTTGCATTGGAGGTTTATTATCGGGAAATGGTGAGATCTTCCTCCAATAAAATATTAACATACAAATGATGCGATATCAAACAGAAAGGTTCATCGGAGATCAAAGGGAATGGTCATATTGGGGGATCGGAGATATTTGGAGTATGCTCATTTCAGAACCTTCAATTTGCTAATTGCGATATATATGTGAGGCCGATGATTTCTTTAAAGTATTAAATTCAAAAAGAGAGCAATTATTTTAAATTTTCTTTTAAATAAATCACCCTTGAATAATTTAATTAACTGTCGTAATATCTAAACGAAAGTAATTTTATCATAGTTTTCTTAGGAAGAAAGTTATGAAATATAATGATCTGATATGATTCCTCCGATAATTTACTAAGACTTATGAGGATTTCAATGAAAAGAATCAAAATTAAATAACCCTCAAATTTTAGATGAAATAATAAATACTTCCTTGGACATGTTGTAGATTTGAGAAAGATATGGCTTCTTTCTTATCTCAAATCTACACAATCAAATTAATGAAAACTTACAAACAAAACAAAATAGAAATAAGAAACAACCTTTGAAAATTTAAAACAAACAATAGATGATGATGAAAATGTAAACATTTAACCAGAAGAAAATTGACTCTAACTTTTAGCTTATGAAGCTCCATGTTCTTCAAAATTTGCATATGTTCAGCATCACCTACTTATTTGATCTAAAAATGCTAAGTAATGAGTTTTGATATTGCATCCACTCCAAAGTTACATCGGAATACAAGAGTGGTAAAAGTGAGTTCTTCAGAATTACTTGTTAATAAAAATTGTCAATTTGTATAAAATTATTAGAATTTCTTCATGTATGATTAATGTGATGAATTTTTTTACATAACAAGACAATTGCAAAGTTCACAAATATGTATGATCTGATTATTGAAGAGTTACTAAAATTTTCTAAGTTGCTTTTCCATAGTTGAAAGGGGATAACCAAAAGAAATTGTATTCATTACTTGCTTTATTAAAAATTTGAAATAATGAAATAAATGAAAACATAAAAGAAATTTAATTTGTTCCTATTTCTAACTCAATGAAAGAAACATGGCTAAGTACAGTCATACTTCCAATGTAACCATGTAATAATTTTAATTCCTCCATATATGTACATGTCAAACATTAGTAACAAAAATACAAATATAATTAAACTAAGAAAACAAAATCTGAAAGCATAATGTATAGTCATTGCTAATATATTTACAGAAATAAAGTTATTTACAATCATCTTCTCTAGAAATACCTTTTCCAACTGAATTTCAATTGTATCATAGAAATTTGGATTAATTTCCATTAATGAGTGAGAGAGGTTTAAAAGAGAATATGACATACCAGGTTGTAAATAAGAAATTTTAGATACAATGGCCTGAAATATTTTGTTAGCATTATATTTAAGTGTTAAGCTATTAACAATCTTTCGTGGAGGGAAACTTTCCAAATGTATTTCAAATGGATCAGTGAAAAACACTCTCTTGTTGGCACTATTATCGAGAAGTAAGAATTAATTGATAAGGAATGAACACCAACTAAAATTTGAAGTTTAATAATTCTTGGTGTCTGCAATTATAATTTGAAACTTCATTTTTCCATTGAGGTAATGCTTTAATTGAGTGTTAAAAATTGAGTTACTCAATATGCCAGCACAAACTATCTAAAAGTATAAGACTAAAAACAGAAAATAAATCTGAAGTTAAGAATAAATGATAAAATAATAACAAAATTGAATCATAGTTTAAAATAGTGTTACAATTATTATTACAGCACAATTGGGACTGACTTAAAGAATTTTCCTTTTCATAAGAATTGGGCAGAATAATGCAATTAAAATGATTGTTGATGCCCACTTGTGAATTGGAGAGAAGGCTATAACTTTGAATGGGAATGTGAGCTTGATCATCATATAAATCATAGATTGTAATGGTTTCTTAATTGCTGAAATCATGAATATGATTAATTGTTTGATAATGAGAACTATTTGACACAATTTCTGAATTAGATTGTTCTTCATTTTTACATGTGATTTGACTTTGATCATGAGGATTCGGTTGTAAAGAAGACAAATCAATATCCTCAATGTCAAAATAGCTATCATAAATGACTTCATGAAATTCATAAGAATTCCCTTCGATATCATTCAATTTATCCAAACAAGAAGGAATATGGAGCTCATGTTCATTAATGCCAGAAGAATAATCATTAATTAATTTTCTATCCTAATAAAAACTAATCCTTAATTCATTTAGATCAGTCTCTCTGTATTCTGAAATATCTTTGATGGGAAAAGAGGAAAAAATTTTATTAGAAAATTTATCAAGATAAAGAGATAAATATGAATTTGAAACAATGCATTTGAAAATGTCTCTATTTAACAATTCTTGTAAATTTTCTTCATTACAAATTTCATATTTAAGATCATTACTTGGCTAATTGTTCTTTCTTGAAGGATGTTGCTTTGTCGTCCTGAATTTGAAATTTTCTCATTGTAAAAGAATTCATAAATTTGTACAACATACTGCATATTATTGGAAGCTTTAATCACTGCTTGTACTTGCCAAATTATGCTCTGATTTTCTAATTCTAATGCATACCGATTTTCATATTTCAAACTGGTATATTCTTCAAGAGTGTTGCTAGTATATTCTTGCAGTTGATTATGAATGTAAGGAAGAGAGAAAATATGTTCAAACAAATCTAATAATTCTTCTTTCGAAGGTTCATCTTCAATTTTAAATTTTAAACAATTTAAATGAAACCTGATGGTAAAATCAATTAAATACTCACCTTCAAACCTTCGTAGATATTCAAAATCTTCATATACCTATTTGTAGATATAACCATCAAATTTACAAAGAAATATTATAATAAATTGATCCCAACTGTGAATTGAGGCAACTAGAAATGATTGACACTAGATTATCAATTTTGTCAAGAATGTATGAGTAAAAATCCTGCATAAAATACCTTCATCAATTTCATGGGAATCATAATTTGAAAAAATTTAAATGAATGGTAAAGCATGATTAAATGTAGAATTATTTCTCTTACCCTTAAACTTTACCTGCAACAAGTGTCTTACAATTTCTCGTGGAGTATTGGAAGATGCACGTCCAGAAATACAACTCCAAATTGGAAGTTCTAGAGGAGACATTGTAATTAAAATAAAATGTGAGAATACAGAGACTCCAAAGGATAACAATTCCCAGACCCTTCTTCTAGCACCAAAATGTTGAGGCCTCAAAATTTGTTGCAACAACATGGTGGATTACCACCCGATCTAGACCTTAAAGCAGTTCCTTTCTCATTTAGAATGGTGGTTCTGGCTGGTTTAACTAGGTCCAGTTACCTTCTCTTAATATCCATTGGATTAAAATATAGTTTTTTTCTACCATTGGGAAAGAGACATTAGATCATTTTTCTTTCTGATCCGGAAAGAATGTGATCTTTAAGCCAATTTGGGCTTTAGGAAGAGGAATTTTCAGGGGTGTAGAATTTAATCTATATAAAAATTATTCTAAGATGTAAGCAAAAGGAACTATCTTAATCCTATCTCAACTAAGCAGATATAGATCTATCCCAACCAAGAGCAAGATATTTTAAATAATTTGGATTTAAATATGTCTGGCTTATAATGAATATCAAGCTAACGAATTGGTTTAATTAACTGACATTATGAATACCAAACACATCCTATCTAGAGATCTCTTAGTTGAAATAATCAATCAAAAACACTTAGGAAGAAGTTCTGAAAATGATATTGATCGTTTAATTAGTAACTTGAATAACTAAACAATAATATGCGGAAAAAGTTCACAACATATCACTATTCATTAAATAAATATTATAAGATAGATTTGAAAGTATATAGTTACTCAGAAATCATAATTCAGCCCACAAGAGTAGAGATAAATAATAACATAAAATTGAAGCAAATTGCCCATATCGACAAAAGTGCACAAATATGGAAGTAAATTGACACATTCCTATTATCATAAAATGAAACTATAATTTAAAAATAATAATATTATAAATATCAATTTATTAAGTCCATTTCTCTAGCTCTGGTCTTTAGCAGTCATTTACAATGCCTAAACCTCTGCTTTCAAAACCAAAGCTACAATAGTGCAAACTTTGTTGATTATACATAACTAAGAATTTAAAAGAAAAACCTCAATAATAACCAGATTTGAGATTCATCTCCTCCCACCTACAACACTAAATTTCTATTACATAAGTGGTTTTCGAATTCTGAAATTGCGGAGGAGAGAAACCCTTATTATATTCTACGATCTACTATTTATAATATTTACAAAAGGATTTCTTCATAGGAAAGTTCATTGAAGAGTAGTTTTGCTCAATCAATTTTCATTGGTTCAAATCACATTATTCAATTGATCGAGCCTTCTCATTGATTGAGATGTTCTTCTTCTCATCTCTTCAACTATTTTCCTGCAAAAAATAAATCAAAAACAAAATTAAAATGTAAAAAATAAAATCAAAATGCCAAATATGGAATTAAAACAAATCCAATCAAAACTTAATTAAATAAATAATTAAAAATGAAATATAAACTTTCTATTGATTCCTGTGATGATATTATTGGTCAAGGATATCATTGACAAATGGATCTGCTCTTAGAAGAAGTTGTGGGAAAATTAAAATGCAGAAAATAAAATTCAGAAAATTGATTTTGTTTTAAAAATTCAGAACTCGATCTTTTGCTGAATTTTAGATCCAATAAATAATCAAATCTGGAAATGAGACCACCTTAGGAATAATCTTCATGATTTTATCTATCCAATGAGCCATTCCAGACCTCATTTGGCCAAGTAAGACTCCATTTATGAGCCTCCAATGTTGATATATAAAAATGGAGAAAATTCTGGAATTTCTATTGCTTGGACTAAAAATCAGCAATTTTAAATTAAATTCTAAATTAGACTATAATATTTAATTAATTAATACTAATTAAATTTAGTTGTATTATTAATCTAATTTTGTTACAATCTAATTCTAAATTAAATTATAATTATCTATTAATTAATACTTAATTAATTCCATTGTTAATCTTAATTAATAAATTAATTATAACTAAAATTAAACTAACTAATAATTTATTTACTAACTAGTTAAAGTATTAAAATATTATATTAATATTATAATTTAAATTATATTAAAATTATAGTATAAATATTATAATTAAAATATAATATATATTATAATATTAATATAATATAGTATATATTATAAAAACATTAATTCAAATCATATATTACAAAATGGAGGTTACATGAGGGAGAGGTGTTATAAGGAGTGGAGTGGTGAGGAAGTATTAATGGTGAGGGAGTGTATTATGTGTGGAAAGTATGGAGGGTGAGTTGAATAGTGGGGTGGAGGGATAAGGTGATGTGAGGGTGTGGTAAGAAAAACGAGTCGGGACATATAAGAAGGTCAATCAACTTTACATTAAAAAAAATAACTTCTCGCATAAAATTGTAATAGGAGTTTGATATGTTTGATACAATTGTATAAAACAAACATAAAAAATTTGTGATATGCGATTTGTGGTATATCATAATTTCAATATCGCATCGCAAAATTATTTCAGATTGCATATTTGAAATCATAATTTTAAAATCGCAATTTTTAAGTTTGGGATTTGGGAAGAAAGGATGTGTTGTGAAGTGAGGCCTACAAGTGATTAAGCATCCTACAAATTGAACTACAACCACTTAGTAATTTTGAGATTCCTGCCTTGGCAATTTGTTTTAAAATAACAAGTTGGAGTAAATTTCCAAGATCTGAAATGTGTTTTCGTCTATTGTACAATTTAGCTCGGTCATTTTGTAGGACCATTAGTGAAAAATGAAAGAAATAGTAAAAATGAACTAAAAGTTAATATATACAATGAAGACTATTTTAACTACGAAAATTGAAATATTGCTACATTTTATACATTTTTTAGTCCAGGCGAGAAAATGATCAAACTTCAAAAGAGTGCCATTTACAAACAGATTGACCAAATGGATCGAAACAAGTATCATTGGAAAGCTTGTGAAAAATAGGATTCAATGAAAGAATCAAATAAAATTCAACAAAAATGAAAAAATGGGAAAATTTGGAAGATAATTAACATAATGAAAATCCTAAAAGGCGTTTAGCCAAAATATTTGTAGAAATCGTCCCCATTATTTGAAGTACATAAGTCGAAAAAGAGGGGGTTCTATTTTATCACAACATGTACTTAATTAGTAAACTAATTACAAATGGGAGAGTGACTCGGTGGTTGTTAATTTTACAGGAATTCGATATCACTATTAAATAAATGATTTCCTAGTGGTAGAGGATTAATTTTCTGATGAATACCTATTTTTTGTAACAGTAAAAGTGCTATCATATACGGATGTGGAAAACTATCTCGCAGTATGAAAACTACCTAGGCATTTAACAACAAAAGAAAGGAATTTAATTGTCTAACGTAGTGCCTTCTTTTCTTGGATTGGTGGATATCTCTTCCACACAGGGGATGATATGCTTATACGCAAATGCATCTGAGAAGATGAATTTTTGACATCCTAAGTCCCTGTCATGATGAACCTCAGGGAAAATTTTAAGAACCCCCCTAAATTTATATATATAATAAATAGGCAAATCCCCATGATACATAGGAAAAATGGAAAGAAATTTTATTAATAATATAATATGCATATATAATTTTTTGGTGAATCTCTCATGAGATTATATTATCTTGTAAAATCATGTCGAATCACTAGTACAAGTAGCGAATCACTACTACAAAATGGTGAATCATTGTCTAGTGGAGTTCGGGATGTTGGTTCCAATGAAGATATGGTAGTTGAACCAGGAGTAGAAGGAAGAGAACCACTGAGACCAAGCATGGCACATGGTGACTCATGAGGGAAGTAGTTCTCATGTTGTTTGGAAAACATGTTCTTTTAGTTCTGCTAAGTGTAGTGTTGTTGCTCATGCTACTACTAGCACTGATATTGAGGTTGGAGAGGATTTTGAGGAAGCATGGAAGGTAGCAGTGGTGGAGAATTACAAAGAGTACCCCATGATGGGCTCCATTTTGCCCTTTGGTATTTGTGCCTGCAAGATCTTCTATCCATTGAAACAACAATTAACCGTTCAACCAACAATCAACTTGACTGAGTTGATTAGGTACTGTTAGCCCCCCTTATGAAATTTTTGACAGCAAATAGGGGGCTAAGATGTTTTTGAGCCTTCAAGGAATGCATTTCCACGGAAAACACATCATCCTTGAAGCCTCCTTATGCCCTTTGCCCTTCTGATGAATCATCACTGCTGTTTTCCATTATAAAGCCTCTCTGTTTGTGAAGAAGTGCCCAAAGGGCCTTTTTCCCTCTTATTGCACCCCCACCTAGCTTCTATTTTGTTTCCCCTTCTATTTCCCTTCTTACCTTTTCAAATCCCCTTTATATTCTTCCCTTCCCCTTTGTTGGCCATCATTCCCCTTCATTCCTCTATCGTACCCCTTCTTGCCTCTAAATCCGTTGAAATGGGCTTAAAACCCACTTTTAACTTTACCATAGGCCTACCACTTCCCCTTTTCTATACCCCGCAAATACGTTCCATATAGAACTTTATTATAAAGTTCTTATATATTAACCCGCCGCTTATAGCGCAGATCGCAAATTGCATTTTCATTGTTTGTGTTCGACCAATCCATCGCAAATATTTGTGATGCGATGGATCACGCCATCGCACTTTCCGCCGATCGCATTTTCCTCATCGCACTTTCCACCGGTCGCATTTTTTCCCATCGCACTTTCTCTATTTGCGATTTTACGATCCAGCTTGGGCCCACCATACAGTCTTTTCGCCCATCGCATTTTCCCCATCGCATTTCCGCTCCGTCGCAGAGTGCAAAGCGCAATTTTCTGTTTGGTGCTGATTTCCGCTGTCGCACTTTTTCCATTTGCGATTTTGCGATCAGACCCTGGGGTCCCACATCCATGGCTCCCCTCATTGCATTTTTTTCATTTACTTTGTATTTCCTCCGTTAGTTAAACCTTTTCATTTTACATTAAATTTTAATGAATCGCCCTCCGCTATGACCGGGTCTCGCCATTTCGAATGCATTTCATGTGTTTGACCTTTCCCCTTTGTAGCTCGGCCAATGGTTAAACCTTAGTGTTTAGCACTAAAGGCATTCTCCGCCATTTTTCCATGTGTTCGCCGTTTCCACAGTCACCACTGCCTTTCCACCACGGGGCTCCAAAGCATTTCTCCACCACCACTGCCTGAGTTTGTAATAGTTTTATTTAACTGTTCAGTTAGCACAGAGAGGCCAGTTCAGCGGCCAAACGAAACAGCAGAGACGGATTTGAGGGATTCAAGCCGGTTAATTGAAGATTAACAATTATAATCCTGCATTCAAAGGAAAAGACATAGTTTGAAGATCCAAGCACATTGTTAAAGTCTTATCTGTGTTTAATATCAGCAGGGCACTCTTCTCCAAATGTACACCTTCCTACAAGAAATCTCCATGCCTCCTCGAGCCCTGAAACGATTAATTACACCGACTGAAGCTCATTTAAGATAGTCAGGCGGCAGTTATGGAGGTATGGAGCGGCCTTGCAGATCTTTCAGCCAATTCATTTATTCCAAAAGGCAGCGGAGAGCTCCAGACGGCATAAGGACTTAAAGAACATATCAGAGGTCAATATTGACCTGACAAAGATCTCCAAAGCATCCTGCAGAGTACACACAGCGATGCAGATTTCCATTAAGTGGAATGGGCATGAACTCTTTCTCCACTCTGTGTTAATGAGATTCATTTAATATCCATCTACCTCTGTTTCTCTCTTCTCCTATAAGAATTCCAAGAACATATTGTAAAAGGTTGTTGTCTAGTTGCTGCGTTGCAGTTAGAGGGATTTAGTTTGACTGTTAGAACAGTCTTGGGAGGGAGTTACAGAGCAGCTTGTATGTAATAGGCTGGGAGGAGAAGGTCTGGACTGTATTAGCCATTGAGCTTATTGTACATGACTGGTTCTGCATCAATTAATCAAAGCACATTTCACAGGATCCTCGTATATTGCTATTGGTGATGTCTTTCTTAACTCTGTTTATTATATTTACAAACTGTTTCATGTTCTTCTGGTAGGAAACAGAAGTATAAAATAGGATTCACCCTTGTTAGGTGCCCTATGTTCCTGCTCTCCCTACCTTTAATGTTTTCTACTTCATGTGTTATTTGAGAATTGATTTCAGTCAATTTAACCAGTATAGTGGATGTTATTGCCTGCTCTCTGATGTATGAATTGGATGGATCAGTTCTTAGATGTTCTTGTTGGGTTTAAGCTAGAAGGTTTGGGAACACTGGGGATTAGAGTTAGCCTTGTCCACTAGCATCCTTGCGTGACCAGCTTACCTTTCTAAGATCCCTTTCTCTATCTTATCTCTGTTTTCCCCTTGGAGTTGCTAAATTAGACCTGGAGTTAAATGACCTCTGGTCTGATCTACAAGCAGCCCATTTGTCCCTCCTTGAGAGCTGCCTTTCGAGTATGTCCAAGCAGGTCTAGAGTTAAATGACCTCTGACCTGATCTATAGACAGAAATTTGGTTGTCTTTCCTTCTTCCACCTTCTCTCCTTAATGTTCCAGCCCATCATCTATCTAAAAGATCCTTTAGTATAGATGACTTGCCCTTTGGAAGCCTTCGCTAGTGGATGCAAGTAATTTCCTTTCATGACTCCATAGCCCAATGGATGACACTTTCTTGACCTACTCTCTTTGCTGAAGCATTCTGTTGTTCTGTTCCATTTTCTCCCATTGCTTTCCCAGTCCCTGATCTCATGACCATCTCAGCAACCAACCAACCAAGTAATTTTAATACCCCCCTTTGTGCTTCATAACTAGCCTAACATCTCATTTTGAGCTTTCAAAGATATATCATTCTTTTTTTTATTGGAGAGATCCCTCTCCGGGTCCAGGAGGGCTAAATCCTGGGGCCCAAAAGTGGTTCTAATGTTGTCTCATATTTTGGTCTTGCCAATCTGGCCAAAACATGGGAACCCCAACATAATGGTGACTCCACTAGGGAAGAATCTGAGAGTCAAGAACTGCTAATATTTGGTCTATTTCCCATTGTCATCACGAACATAATGGCGACTCCGTTGGGGAAGAGACCACTTTGCCTTTAGATTGGCTTTCAATTGCTGATGGTGGACAGCAGCCTGCTCCAAATGTTCATGTACATCCACCTGGAGACTCCACACTCCCTATGATCGAAAGACCAAATGACTCCACTGGTGAAGGACACTGAACTGGTTGAGGAGAAGCAGTAGCCTTCTTTGCAAAAGCATGAATCCAAACATGGACAGAGACGCAAAGTATGATGCTTTTTCCGATCAATTAATTGAATTAACAGAAATATTTGGTGAAATGCTAAAGATGCACATGGCTAATATGAATACAGATGATGACTATTTCGAGCAGCCTATGCATCTTTCAGAGCAAGAACGAACTCAAGACCGAGAAGGTGAGCAAGATATGTATGATGTTCAAGAATCTATAGAAGATGAGGAGGTTAGTGATCAGGAACTGCCTGATTTCCTACCTATGCCTTGTGTTATGCTGACCAAAGAACATCAGGACCTATTAGCGAAGGTTGATAAGGAAAGCTGCCTTGAGGAAGCAGAATATTACATAGAAGAGGTAGAATCTGATATGGAAAAAGAGCCTCAAGAAAACATCCAGCCTCCAAATAAGCTAATACAAGAGAAAGAGGACTGTTGTGCTTCTGTCCATGATGAAAGGGAAACCTCTCTTTTGACAGAAGAAGAGATTGAGCGGATATTAAACTAGCAGTCCACCCCAGAAATCTTCTATGGAACACACACTCCTGCTCAGTCATTATATGAGTTTGATGATTCGGATTCAAAAGACTCCTCTATGGTTCAGAATGAAGAAAGACCTGCTGAGAATCTGATGGGTTTGAAGGGTGACATTACTTACAGTTATGATTTCCCTTTTTACGATCTGTTTGATGATGAGTGTTTTCAAAGGGAAGTCGAGCCTGCAGGACCATCATCCTCAGATTCATGGGAGGAAGATCAGAGCCAAAAAATCCAGAGAAGTAATGAAACCAGTCAGCCCATTTATGACACTGATGGGGAGAGCTATGACAGTATAATAGCAGATGAATATTCTATGAATTTTCATTCTGCTTTACCATAGATCATCAGTGAGACTGGAAGCTAGCAATTTTTCTTTTCAGAAGATGAGGAGGAAAGAAAAGAAGAGATTCTTGAGGAGGTTGAAAGCAAAGAGCCTTCTCTTGAAAAAGAGGAAGCAAAGAAGAGATTCTTGAGGAGGTTGAAATCAAAGAGCCTTCTCTTGAAAAAGAGGAAGCAAAGGAATATGTCCTTGCTCAAGAATACATAGATCTTCTCACAGATCTCAACACCTCAGAGCAAAATATATCAGAGCTCCAGGGGGACAACACTGCCATATATGATGAGTCCTCTAGTTCAGAAGATGAAGACGATTCTCTTCCTCAAGAGAGTCTTACCCTTGATCCAGTGGAAGAAGAGGAGGTCCTGGTTGAAGTCTGCCTGCCAGATATTCATAACCAGGTATCTTTTCATGATCCTTATGCACATTTCCTGCATATACTTGAAGAAGGATCAAGGGTCTTTTTGAGCAGCATGTTGCAAATGGAGAGAGTATTTTTCAAGGCTGTTGTTATGGGACCAAAAGAATGGGAGTTGCCCTGCCTATCCAGCATGCTCAAGGAGTTGAGCAAGAAGGACCAGCCATGGGATCACTTGATGGACTGGTTACATTGGAAGACAGTGTTTGTAAGCTAGTCTTGTAAATATGTCAAGTTATAATAGGGTAGGTAGGAAAGCTCAATAAGGCTCAGTCCATGAGCGTGTAGTTAGTTGTTTCAATTCCAGTCTTAGAATGTAGAGAAGAAACCTACTAGACAGTCTAATCCTAGCAGGTAGTAGTGTAGGTAGAGAAGCTTATGAGGCCAACAACCTAATCTGGTCTCATGGAGTAATAAGGGTAGACTTAGAATAGGTTTATTTTCTGTTTATAAAAATAAAATGATGTAAAGGGTCTGCAAGCCCAAATGCAACCAAAATAAAATGTTAGGACTATAGTGTGGGTAGGTAGTTGTTTGGGAGAATTTTACTGCTGATATGTTGTCTTCATAGCTTGTGGCAACTGATCAAAGAAAGAAATGGATGGTTCAAGAAGCAGGCACCTGGCCTACACCAAGAGATCATTTTCTGAATTCTTGACTCCTTCAATAAGAAGCCATCCCCATGTGGAGCCACTGTTAGCCCCCTCTATGAAATTTTTGACAAGCAAATAGGGGGCTAAGATGTTTTTGAGCCTTCAAGGAATGCATTTACCCTGAAAACACATCATCCTTTAAGCCTCCTTGTGCCCTTTTCCCTTTTGATGAATCACCACTGTTGTTTTCCATTATAAAGCCTCTCTGTTTGTGAAGAAATGCCCAAAGGGCCTTTTTCCCTCTTATTGCACCCCCACCTAGCTTCTATTTTGTTTCTCCTTCTATTTCCCTTCTTACCTTTTCAAATCCCCTTTATATTCTTCCCTTCCCCTTTGTTGGCCATCATTCCCCTTCATTCCTCTATCGTACCCCTTCTTGCCTCTAAATCTGTTGAAATGGGCTTAAAACCAACTTTTAACTTTACCATAGGCCTAAACCACTTCCCCTTTTCTATACCCCGCAAATACATTTCATATAGAACTTTATTATAAAGTTATTATATATTAACCCACCGCTTGTAGCACAGATTGAAAATCGCATTTTCATTGTTTGTGTTCGACCAATCCATCGCAAATATTTGCGATGCGATGGATCACGCCATCGCACTTTCCGCCCATCGCATTTTCCTCATCACACTTTCCGCCGGTCACATTTTCTCCCATCGCACTTTCTCTATTTGTGATTTTGCGATCCAGCTTGGGCCCACCATACAGTCTTTCCGCCCATCGCATTTCCGCTCCGTCGCAGAGCGCAAAGCGCAGTTTTCTATTTGGTGCTCATTTCCGCCGTTGCACTTTCTCCATTTGCGATTTTTCGATCAGACCCCCGGGTCCCACATCCACGGCTCCCCTCATTGCATTTTGTTCATTTCCTTTGTATTTCCTCCGTTAGTTAAACCTTTGCATTTTACATCAAAGTTTAATGAATCGCCCTCCACCATGGCCGGGTCCCGCCATTTCGAATGCATTTCAAGTGTTTGACCTTTCCCCTTTGTAGCTCGGCCAACGGTTAAACCTTAGTGTTTAGAACTAAAGGCATTCTCCGCCATTGTTCCACGTGTTCGCCGTTTCCACAGTCACCACCGCCTTTCCACCACGGGCCTCCAAAGCATTTCTCCGCCACCACTGCCCGAGTTTGTAATAGTTTTATTCGATCGTCTTGGGCCACACAGAGAGGCCGCCTTGCTGCCAAACGAAACACAGCGAGACGGATTCGAGGGATCCGGGTTTTCGTTAATCGAAGATTAACAATTATAATCTTCATTCAAAAGAAAAGGTGCCTTGAAGATCCAAGCACATTGTTAAAGTCTTATCCGTGTTTTCAAATAGTGGTACTTCTTCTCCAAATGTACACTTTCCTACAAGACACCCTCAAAGCCTTTAGCTCGAAATGATTAATTATACCTATTTCCCCCCCCCCCCCCCCCCTTTAAAGCTCATTTAAGACAAATAAAGGGAAGAAGCAGGAGGTATGGAGCGGTTCGCGTATATTTCACCCAGTTCATTTATTCCAGAAGGCAGCACAGAAGTTCCAGACACCTGAAAAGACTTAAAGAACATATCAGAGGTCAATATTGACCTGACAAAGATCTCTAACCAATCTAAAAAGTACACACAGTGATGCAAATTTCCATTAAGCGGAATGGGCATGAACTCTTTCTCCACTCTGTCTTAATGAGATTCATTTAATATCCATCTACCTCTATTTCTCTCTTCTCCTATAAGAATTCCAAGAACATATTGTAAAAGGTTGTTGTTCAGTTGTTGGCTGCTGTCATTGCTGTTAGAGGGATTCATTCGACTGTTTGAACAGTCTTGGGAGGAGTTATAGAGAAGCTGTATGGGTAGGTGGCCGGGAGGAGAAAGTATATCGTATTAGCTATTGAGCTTATTGTACATGACCGGCTTTGCATCAATTAATCACAGCACATTTCTACAGATCTCAGTCTATATTGCTATTGGTGATGTCTTTCTTAACTTACATTTGTTACATTTGCATATTGTTTCATGTTTCTTCTATTAGGCAACGAAGTATAACATAGGATTCACCCTTGTTAGGTGCCCTATGTTTTCTGCTCTCCTACCTTTAATGTTTTCTGCCTTGTATTGCTATCTGAGAGTTGATTTTAGTTGATTTAACTAGTGTAGTGGATGTTATTGCCCACTCTCGATGTATGAAGCTGGTTGAATCGGTTCTTAGATGTTCTTCTTTGGGTTTTAAACTAGGGTTTGGGAACAGGGATTAGAGTTAGCCATCACTAGGATCCTTGCGCGTAATTTGGCCTTTCTAAGATCCCTTTGTTAAAATTATCTGTTTTCCTTTGGGGTTGCTAAAGCGAGACTGCTGGGTTAAATGACCTCACAGTGCAGTCTACAACGGCCCCTTTGTCCCTCCTTGAGAGTTGCCTTGGTATGTCCAAGCAAGTCTGAGTTAAATGACCTACGACACGATCTATATAAAGCAGAAATTGGGATTTACTCTCCTTCTCACTTTCCTCCTCAATGTCCCATCCCACCATCTAATCTAAGATCTTTTAGTATTAGATGACTTGCCCAAACCTTGGGCCCAGTGGATGCAAATACATTTCCTTTCATGACTCCATAAGCCCAATGGATGGCAACTGCCTTGACCTATCCTCTTTCTTGAAATATCATGTTTCCTTGTTCCTTTCCTCCCTTTGCTTTACTGACCTACTATGATCTAATGACTCAACCCGGCAACCATATTCAAATCATTCAAAACCCCCTTTTGTGCTTCACAACTAGCCTAATATCTCATTTTGAGCTCCAAATATATATCATTCTTTTCTCTGCTTTGGAGAGATCTCCCTCTCTAGGGTCCCGGGGAGGGGGCTGCAGTCTAGGGCCCAGAGAGTGGTTCGATGTTGTCTCATCTTTTGGTCTTGTCAATGCGGCAAAACATGGGAACCCAAACACCATCACTTGGAAAAACTACCCGACGAGAACAATGTATTCTTTTGAAATGAAGATGACAAGGAACGAAAGGAAGTTCCCTCTCAAAATGAGAGCATATTTGAAAAATGAAGAAGAGATAGCAGCGATGACACAGAGCTTTCCAAAAGCGAGCTAAAATGTGGTGGTTGTGGCATGAGGGATTTGGGCTCTCACTTTGGAGGTCTTAACTTGTTGAATAGAAAAGGAATGGTAGAGGTTTACCATTGATGGCCAGCCGAAGCCTTTGTGAAGGTTGTATCTTGGGAAAATGCTCCCAGAGAATTTTTTGTCAGGAAGCATAAGAAGGCGAAAGCACACTAGAGATTATTTTCAGAATTTGTGTGGACCAATGCAAACTCCATCATACTTTAAAAAGCAAATACATTATATGCTAACATTCATTGATGATTTTACTAGAAAAACTTGGGTTACTTTTTGAAAAACAAAAGTGAAGTGTTTGAAAAGATTTTACATTTCAAAGCACTTGTGGAAAACCAAAGTGGGTTGCATATCAAAAAGTCCTAAGGACTGATAGAGGAGAAGTGAGTATATATCTCTAAATATTTTCTGTGTTTTTGTAGAGAAAATGGTATTCATAAGCGGTTTGTTGAATGTCTCATGACAAAATGGAGTAATAGAAAGGAAAATGAAACTGTAATGGACATGGTAAGAGTATATTAAAAGGCAAACATTTTCCTAATGATTATTGAGTGGTGACATTGTACGGTGTACATTTTGAATAGGTGCCCTACAAAAGCGATTTATGAACAAAGTGTCGGAAGAGAAGCGCAATTGGCACAAAGCAAGGTGTCACACATGTGAAAGGTTTTGGATGTGTGGCTTATACACATTCCGGATCAGCAGAAGGAAAAGTTGGACGACAGGGAAAATGTATTTTCAATGGATAGAGCAGAATCTCAAAGCTTGGGTTGTACAACCCATCCACAAAAGTTATTTTGGAAATTCAGTTCATTGAGGAGGAAGCTTGGATAGACATGAAAGTGATAAAGATATTAAACAATGTTTATCTTATAGGAAAATGATGATGAGTTGGCTAAAAAATACACATCCCACTAATAGCAACAACACCAAAGACGTGAGCACTTTTCATAGGCCAAGAAATGAAAGTGCTTCTCCAAGCACACCACGAAGAGAATTCAAGTGCTTCAAGAATTTATAGCCCTAATGAAAGAGGTAAGAAAGTTTGAAAATTGAATGACATTACTCGACAAAGAGTAAAAAAATACAATCCTCATATTCTTTGATGCTTTATGTTGTCAAGTTAGAGACCCTATTCATTCAAAATACATAAGGATAAGGGTGACTGGATGAGAGATTAATGCCATAGAAAGAAACAAGGAGCTGGGATTTCTGGTTACAGACTCCCAAGGTAAGATGTGTTGGAGTTAAATGGGTCTATAAACAGAAGTGATATGAAGGCAAATAGAAGACACAAGACAGAACTTGTTGTGTGAGGTGTAAACGGAAAGCATGGGATAGACTACTGAGGAAACTTCCTTTTGATTTGCTAAGTCAGACGCGCGAGGAAGCAATCAGCATCCATGGATGACACAAAACAAGTAATTTACCAAATGGACGTGAAGTGACATTCTCAACGTCGATCATGACATGGAAGAGGATTTACATTGAACAACCTCTTGGCTATGAAAAGGCCAAGACCACAAAGTGTACAAGTTGAAAAGCTTCTATGGGTTAAAGCAAGCACGATAGCATGGTACGGTAGAATAGATTCATATCTAAATGGAAAATGGATTTGAAAAGTGTGAGGGAGAACCCACCTCTATCAAAGAAATAGATAGGTAAAATAGTATTGTTATTTTTATATGTTGATGATGTTATTTTTATAGGTAATGATGGTGCAACACTGAAAATTTTAAAATAAAGTCATGAAAGAAGAATTTGAAATAGTAGCCCTTGGGTTTGTTGAGATACTTTGCCAGAATAAAATGGAAACAAGATGAAAATGAGATTTTATCTCATAGGCAAAATATGTTACGTAAGTGTTGAAAGATTTAACATGTGAGAGAGCAAATGGCAATCACTCCCATTCTGATGGGATTAAAACTAAGAGAGGACAACAACAAGGATTTTGATCTTAGCTTGTACAGAGCATAGTTGACCTCATGTGTTTGACTACAAGCTGAGCCCGACACGTATATTGTGGTTTGTTCAGATTCATGGAGAAGCCAAAGGATGCACATTGGCGGGCAGCAGAAAGATGCAATTGTGACCGAGAGCCAAAGGTATGGCATTTCATACTACTTGAAATGTCAGATTCAATTGGACCTGTGACGGTAGTGATTGGTGGAAGTGTGAGATGATCGAAGAACGCTGGTTATATTTTTCACATGGGGTCAGGAGCCATTTCATGAGCTTCGAAAACGACCTGACAGCATTGCGTGGCCAGAGCGAGGGCATGTGCAGAAGGCCAGCTACGTGACAGCATGTCAGAAATTTTGGATGAGGAGGATGTTAAAGTTTGTGCCAGGAAAGCAAGCAAAAAGCTGTGATTTTTTGTGACAATAGCTCAGTTATGTACATGCTCTAAGAATTCTTTGTTCTGAGGCAAAAAACATTGACACAAAATTTCATTACATCGGGGAATTGGTAAGCAAATGAAGAAGTGTGTTTTGATATATGAGAACTCGAGAGTAGTTTCTGAGACATTCGACAAGCCATTGGGCGGAAGAAAAATTTTAATTACGAGAAAATCCTGGGTATGACTAATAACCCGGCGATTGAAAGTAAGGGGGAGTGTTGAAATGTTACTTTCAACGATGATTTGTCTGTTTGCTTTCATTTTTATCTCCGAGTTTTTCTCCTCAGGCGCTTTTATAAAAAAATCATTGATAAATTGATTTCAATTTTTTTTAATTAATGGCAGGTCCTTTTATTTGAAGAACATAGTCTTTTAAGTGATTCGGGGCAGGTCACTACATTTTGGCAAAACGAAGTGTTTTATTTTTGTATCCGGGCATTTTAATTTTCTTTTATAAACCACTGCGGTCCCCATGAACAATGTCTTGTTGATGATGGAGGTCGATGCGTTCAACGCAATCGGAAGTATCACATATACATCGCACCACAACCATTTTAAATCGCCCTCCACATAAACCAAGGTCCGCGGTCACAAGACCACGGGGCGATTTAATATACAGTCGCAAGTTCACAATAGAGCGCATTGTATGGTCCAATTGCAATATGCAATGGCGAACTCGATCTATTCTTATACGGTCTGAGTTTATATTTTGGTCTCGGTTCCGATCCTTAATCGGAATCGGAAGTGCTGATGTTTAACTTTTGTTCCTTCAGTGCATAAACGAATGAGTCCGTGTGGCAACGGGTTTGCTTGTAGGCCATCGCGTCCGGTTTATAATCGATCGAACATTTGAGTTGGTCCATGTGTTTTGTTTGTATACCGGACCCAATACAATTACACACTAGATTTGATAGTTGGTTTTCGCGTCACATATGGCACTTGCGTCGGCAAACAGCAAGCCAGAACCGATAGTTATACGATGGATTTAATAATCATGCTTGTGATCGAGCGCGTACGATTTGATTTTAGTACAAAATTAGTTCATAGGGTTGGTTCAATTTTTGTTTGAAATCGTCGTTATCGTGTGAACTTATTTCGATTTATTAAGGTTTTGGGTACAATGTTTTATATAGCGCGAAAAGGTTTTCTAACCTTGGAATAGTTTATAACATATGCGCACTATAGTGTGGTGGGCTGAAAGGGCAATACATTTTAAATTTAAATTTAGTTTTAATTTGATATAGTCTTTCGTATTTTGTAAAGTGCGAGATATATATAATGTAAAAGGCCGTGAGGCAAAAGAAAACAGTGTTATAATTTTGAAAGGCCTGGGTACGTAATAGTTTTATACACGAGCGAGTGTAGTTTTTGTTTTAAAGACACGGAGGCAATTAATTTGTACGTATTGAAACGATCAGTCATTCTAGGCACGTGTTTGTAGCGGTCTACTTTTGAAATCCCTTTCGGTAGGGAAACATTGTAACAATTTTTTTAAAGGAATAAAGTTGTTTTGTGTTTGAAACTCTGTCTTGTGAGTGAAATTTTTATTTTCTCTATGTTAAAGGAGGAGAGTATTACTCTCTCCATTGTTGTTACGGAATATTCATAAATTCCAACAAGAGTTAAGAGCTCCAACCCATTGTAGGCCTCCGATTCGAAGCGGTTATGGAGGAGACGTGAGGAGCGCTTTTCTCCAGTTTTCAAGTGTTTGACGATCGTATCTCCCCTATCACTCATGATTTGTAAGTGGTTTTAGCATACGATTGCATCTTTATCTTTTGATCGAAGTTCAAAGAGCTTCATGTTATAAAAAATGGGAACAATGGTAGCCCCCGAGACTCGCACCAGAACACGAGTTCATCGAGACACCATCGATGACCGCCCCGGACTCGCACATGAACACGAGTTCATCGAGACACCATCTTGACTCGGCATATCGAGGTGAGAAAATGGCGATGCACTTAGGCGTTACGTGCCGTGACTTCAATTTGAGAGACAAGAAATCCACACAACTTGCAATACCTCTCTTTGTCCGGGAAGGATTGCAATCCTTGTGAAGCGAGCGATAGTAAAGATGGCTAGCAAAGGTGTTTTCTGTACGGTCACGGTGATTGATGGTCACATCATAGCGGTATGGGTATTTAACGGAAAGGGGAAGGTATATAGTGTGGGTTTGGGAGTGGTGGATGTCTTGTGCCATTGAATGAAATAGCAATAAAGACAATGACAATGAGATCGATTAGCGATTCATGGTAAATGGTTCGGGAGTGAAGGTGAAGATGAAGAAGACTAGATAATTCGGTTGGTTAGGACTCAAAATGAAAGACGAAGGAGACTATTTCAGCGACCTCAAGATCGATTGGTTGGTGAAAACTAAGATGGAAATGGGCTCTGTCTGCCGTAGGTCAATAGTCAGCCAATATGAATGTCGAGTCGATATTTGGACCGAAGATGAAAATCGACGCCATATTTTTGGTGACCATATTTTTAGGAGTAAGAATTTGACCTTGATTTTTTTTGGGAGTCATCTCGGGTTTTGGTGATTTCGATATTTTGGATATATTTTTTGGTATTTGAGTTTAAATGCTGTATATTTTTGTTTTTCTCTATATATGAGAATTGTTTTTAAGTTTGTTTGAAATTTTTTTAGGACGACATATACATTAATGTTAGATTACCATTTAATATTGAACATAAAATTAACCTAAATATTTTGGGTTCTCTTGGAAAATCGACACCCATATTTTGGACAACTAGTGAGCTCCATATTTTGAATTTTGAGATTAATCAAACTCCACAGCATTTCGTTGGTCAAAACTCGGGACGAAGAAGTGAATAGCTATTTCAATACACACAACATCACAACAAGTCATCATGATATTTGCAGGTCGGTGGAAGGCAGTAACTATGATTAGATTCCTTACGTAACTTAAAAATAAAGGTTAATTTTCCCTCCTACCGCGTGAGATGATTATTCCCGGTGCCTCCCTCATTACTTTTCCTCGTACGCTGCAAAATTATTCCCCTTCGAAGACTTCACCATGTCTTGCACGACTTTGTGGGGAGTCCTTGGTATTCCTTCCTCCAACAACTCGACCTTTTGTTTTAGTGGAGGCAAAGAATAATACAAATTGTGTTCACATTTTCATGATTGAAATACGTAGTGGCAAAGACGAACCATCATACAATTTTTATTAATGGTTTTGAGTGGAAATATGACTTGGGTATCTAACGTTCATTTCAAATGTAACTATGTATATCTTATCGTATGTTCAATTATGGAATACCAATAATTCATTTCAAATGTAACTATGTATATCTTATCATATGTTCAATTATGAAATACCAGTCATTCATTTAATTGGATTGGGGTATATATTATGAAATATAAAGTATTTATTAATTTGACATGTAATATATATTTTATTACATATTTTATGGAGGATATTATATAATATTATGGACATTCTTTTCTTGATGGATGTTATATATTTATTACAAATATAAAATCATTCATCTAATTTAGAATGTATCACATAGTAATTTAAAATATATTTTGTTAAGTAAATATATGATAAATTATGTAATGTATTTTTTTCAATAAAATGATTTTGTGTTTTTAATTAGGTGACATATTTGGTGATTGAGGTTTGCACATTATTGATGGTCTCAAAAGTGGTAATAGGGCTATTGAAGCACACATTTGTGAGATCATGTTTATGTTTCTAAGAACATGCATAAGTCCTTAACATTGCAAGTTCCAAACTACTAACCAAGATGTTGAGTAGATTGAAGCCTGGAATGCACACATGTCCTTTGGAATGTGCATAAGTACCTTTTGTGTCTTAATTTTTATACACTATGGGCTCATTTTTTCCTCATTTTGGATTTCATTGAGCCAAATATCACCTCCTTGGGATGTATCTAGTGCCAAGTCAACATATTTGATCTCCTTCATGTTCTAGGTAAGCATTGCAATGCAATTTATTTCGTTTTATTTATTTACTTATTTCTTTTAAAACTTTGGTTTAAAATTGAGAAAAATGTAAATGATGCCCTAAACACAAACACCTTATTGAATTATAGGAGACTTGGTTACCATGAAGCATGATGAGAACCCAAACCCTTTATCACCAAACCCTAACTCAAAAGAACCAAACCCCAACCTAGAATAAAGAGACCCCAATGCAAAAATTGATGCATCTTTAGCTACTTTGAAGGAACTCATACATGATCTCCAAAGCACCATAGATCCTTGTTATCAACCTATCTAACACCCTTAGGCTAGATGAGAATTCCTAGTCCAACGAGAGACACATCTCATATCACTAGAAAAACACATTTCGATGCTTTATTGCACCAAAAGTGCCATAGAAGAGTGTTGCATCACGTTGATCAAGTATATAAGAAGTGATGAAACTTTCCCCACTACATTAAATAATAATAAGGGAGACGATGAAGGGGTCAACCTTTGAAGTAGATTCCCAAGATGATCAATTCAAATGAGGATGAGATGGCTGTAAATGGAAGTGAATTCATGAAGAAGGGTTACACTTTTGGGCCAAATGTGGCAATAAAATTTCAAAACTTTACTCTTTTATTGAATTGAAGCCCTCGAAATTCATCTAAGTGTTGTGAGGAAATTTTATTGTGATTAAAAGGAAATTTGTGGAGAATTATGTTGTTTTCCTAATGATGATCTTTCCAAAAAAATAGTGTCATATAATATGTCATTTTTCATTAAATGAAATTTACCTTGCACTTAATAGGTATGTGTATGTTCATGTACAATAACTTAGTCTAAAATGTATAAATTTATATATACATATACATATATATACATATGAATGGGATATACATAGAGAGAACTAATTTATGTATATCAAAGCTTTATTTTGTAAAATTATATTTTTTACCTTTTTTTGAAGTTGACGAATAAATATTTGAATTACATTTTTTCAAACACACGCATTCATGTACGATTTTTTTTTTACTTAAATAAATTCAAAAAACAGTACTCTTTTGAAGAGGACTCACGTAATGAAGATGGTGGTATTTTTTGAAATGTTTTATTTTGTATATTTACGTTGTAAAGCATTCTTATTTTAAAACATTTTCTTAAAAAATACATACGTGTATCATTGTGTACCTTTGATTTTTCATGTTAGACGATTCAAATAATTTCTACCTTAGGATTAAATTATATTATTTTTAATCGATTCACATAGAAAAATTAAGATGGTGAATATAGTGGTTACAATACATGAGAGCGAGAGTGAGGAGACTATGAGTGATACGAATGGGCGTGCAAACATCTCTCGGCGGCTCAAAAAGACATCAACGGACTATGCGTGACTGCGAATGGACATGCAAACGCTCTGTAGCGGCTCAAATAGACATCCGACGGGTTCAAACAAACATCTAAGCAGAGTCTTATAACTTCTAGGCCTCTCTCCATGTTCAACAAGCATGTGTTTCCACGGGTCACAGTAATTGCACGATTCCTTTCATAATTCATACAATTGTTTAAATTTCAAGAAAAATTGTCATTTTGCTTTGGATTCGTCTGTTGTTTGACATTTCTTTGAAGGTCAATTGAATTGATCTTGCTGTGTCACATATGGATGCATAACATTTTGTATATGTTGGATTTCAAGCCGGACTTACTAAAAAATTTAAAGCGATACATTATTTTTTCTCTAACTTTTCATTAGTACATATTAGATTTATTTCGATCCGTCGAGGATAATGTTCGAGGATTAAATTTTGTTTCTGTTCTCATTAAGCTTGTAATAGATTTTATTTCGATCCATTCGAGGATAATATTGGATGAAAATTTGTTTGTGTTCTTAAGTTGTTGAGGTTAAATACGCTGTAATTATAGATGTTTAATGTGGAAGGCCTAATAGTTACATGGTAAAGAGATAGGAAGCAACACTCACTTCCTTTAACATGATGATTTGTTTCGTCCGATGCGGAATGCCTAGAATCACTTTAATGTCCAAAAAGAATACGATCGATGCCGCAATGGATTTGTCTATCCCTACGACATTATTTTTGAAATTATGGAAGGGTGGAAACAACGGCGAGACATGGATGATGGGAGTAAGTGTCATCTATGATATTCTGAGACTAAAGCCAGAAGCCCAGTTTGTATGCAGATCTCCTAGTCTTTGTTTTCCATTAAATAAACCGAAATATAGTTAGTTAATTAAATGTTGTTGCTATTTTATTTTTAGTAATTTAAATTATATTTGTATGCAAGGATTAATTTTGATTAATTTGGATTAATTTTGGTGGTTAGTAAAGTAATAATTTTACATATTTGATTTTTACTTTTGCTATATTTTGCAATTGAGCGATTATTAGTAATTCTACATATTTGTGTTTTGCTTTTTATAATGTTCTAGCGACCAAAAAAATAAGCAAATTTAATTTCAGTATAAATTAATCATCATTATTATATGTAAAGGCAAATGAAACTATAAAAAACAATAATTTTTTTCACTTAGACAATAAATGAAAATAATATTCAAAAATGTTGAAAATAGGTTAGTTAACATTAAATGTAGTTGCTTGATGTATGTTATGCTATATTTTATTTTTTGTCATTTTAAATTATATTTGTATGCAAGGACAGCGTTGTAAACTTTTATTTTAAAGCAATTTTATTTTTTTATATTAAAAAGAAATCCCAACACTTTGTAGTTCTTGTGGTTATAAATTGTAAATTTATTTATGAAATTTTGAGAAAAATTAATTTAATACAAGGATTTGTCGTAATTTTTGGTGGTTAGTAAAGTAATAATTTTACATATTTAGATTTTTACTTTTTATATATTTTTGCGAGGTAGTAAATTAGTAATTCTATATATTTATATTTTACTTTTTACTAATGTTTAAGCGGAACAAAAAAAAACCAAATTTAATTTCAATATAAATTAATCATCATTATTATATATAAAAATAAACAAAACTATAAAAATAATAATTTTTTCACTTAGACAATAAATGAAAATAGTATTCAAAAATCAAATTTTTTACACTTAATTATATTTATTATCTTTGTGGGAGTTCTTTTTAAATAATAATAATAATAAATATGTTGTTTATTCTATTTAAAAATATATATATTTTCATCTATGCGCTATCTATACTAACTAGATTATAAAAAAATTCAATTTCTTTATCAACAATTCTTTTAAATCTATAATTTTTTTTAAATAAAATAATTCATTTTTATAAAGTTAAATATAAATTAAATAACATAATATATCACATATTTTCCTCTATACTACTAATTAGGTTATAAAAAAACAAATTTCTTTATCCAAACAATTCTCCCAAACCTATAATTTTTTTAAATAAAATAATTAATATTTATAAGTTAAATATTCAATTAAATCCTACTTATATTTGTTCCTCTATACTACTCATTTCCTCTATGTTACTGCGGTACTTTATAGTTACCATTGCTAGTTTATATTATTGATTTTTCATTGAGCTCCTTTAAAACTATCCAAAAAAATTCAAGCATAACGTTCAAAGAAATTGATGAAAAATATCTTATGAATTCAAAAATGTCAAAATCTTAAGCCATTGGATAGAGGATTCCCTTCACGAATCCAACATGATAAACTTTTGCCACCTAAGGACAAATATTTCCCTAAGTTCACCATGCTACAAGATGACACTTCTAGAGGAAATATGCAAAGGTAAGCTAAAGCTGCAGTATTTAGGCCCCTCGACGACTCGATGGAGCGCTTAAGATTAAAGATTTGAAAATGGTTTAACAAACCCTCGATCGGGCCCTTCTAACCATAAACTCCCTATTTTGTTTTAGGTGGGAACTAAAAAAACAAAACTCGGTCAAGTTCTTATGTAACCATGAGTTACATAGGGCTCAATCAAAAGTTTATTTTAGAGATTGGTCGAGAAATATTTAAGCCCTCAAATAACTTGATAGAGGCTAAAATATTGCTCAATCTAACTATTTTCTCCCCTCTGAGCCATGTGCTTGCCAAAAAGTGTAACCCAACTTCATGCATTCACCCCATGTCAAATAATTGGAGCCATAACCTAACTTCTCTTTTGGCCCTATATGTTTTATCTCTATATCTGAGAATATATATCTGAGGAAGACCATTCTAAGGACGAAGAAAGAAATAGAGACATATTGATGGTAAATGTTAGTGGTTCTCACGAGGTAACCTCTTTGCATGTCCGAGCAAGCACGACTTTGACCATCAACTAATAAGGGTCAAGATCAAAAACTTAAAGTGAAATTTTCATCAGGTATAACATTGTACTCATTCCACCTTTATTAATGTGAATTTTGGTGTATTTCCTCTAATTCTCATGTTCATTTTTTTGCATTTGGTTGGTTGGATTTAATTGGAAAGTCTAATATCATATTTAGTAATTATTATATGTTTGGTAGGATATTAATATTCCTTGTTTGTGATGTTATTCTTGAGAATGTAGGTGTGAGCGAAATTTGAGACTGAATAATTTAGGAGTTTGAGTGAGACTCCATGTAGCAATGTTAGCAGGAATTTACATCATTATTCAAGGGTAAAGATATGCAAGCCTCTTTATTAATGTATGAAATAATCTATATCTAGGGAGTATGTTGAGTGATCCCTCGATCTATATAGATCTAAGGTAGGTATTTAAGGGTTTAATCTCTTGGCTAACATTAGTTGGAGAGAAATCTAGTTAACAAGATATCACAACCAACTCTAGAAAGTTTTCTATATTCAATCATATTATCCATTTCTAATATCAAAGGCCTATTAACTAATATTTTTTACTATAAGGATAGGATTTATGAATATTATAAAAATTTTCTAAATAAGATTAAATTAGGGACTTGAACATTGTCAAACAATATATATATATATATATATATATATATATATATATATATATATATATATATATATATTATCATGGTTTGTTAACCCAAAAAAAAAACCAATGGATATCGATTAATAAGTGTCGAACCGAGTAACAAGTTAAATAGTGAACTTGATGAGGTGCTCATGAATATATACATGGAGGTGAGATTGTTGGGATTCATTTCCCAATGTCTCTTGAACTTCCTTATTTCATATTTTACACTAATATACAATTTCTCCAATCCCTTAGGATTACGTACTCCAACATTCCCCCTTAATATGAAGGGATGTTGGTGAGTCCAAGCTCATTAGAATTTTCAAAATGTTCTCTTCCTAGTGCTTTGGTGAAGATGTACGTAGTAATATGCATTTTTGGAACAATGACATAGATGGATAGTTTTTAGCCTCGACATGATGTGAAATCATATGGTATTTTGTATTGATGTGCTTCGTTTGGTCATAGAACTTTGGGTTCTTCACCAAATTTATTGTAGAAGTGTTGTCGATCAGCAGGTGGAGTTGAATGCATTTTTTTCATCTGCAAATATTCTAGGATTTTCCCAAGCCACACAATTTCCTTTGTCGCTTGACTGTGCCATATAATCTTACCCCAATTGTGTGTCTGATGGATAAGTTTTGTCATGATCTCCGAAGTGACTCTGATCCCGGACTCATAGCATAACCTAAAGTAGATACCCAATTTCTTTGTCTCCATCAAAAGTATGAATCGGAAGTATCTGATCAAACGTAAATGTACACCTATTTATATTTAAGTCCAAAGTCTTGGTCACTTCAAGTACTTTAGAACTCTTTTTTGTATGGCTTGATGTCCTTCTGAAGTTTTTGCATAAACACAGAGAGGATTCCAACATCCAAATGAGATGTTTGGTTTGGTAGTATTCGGGTAAATGAGACTTCCTACAAGTTGTCTATACTTCATTGCATCCTCAAAATTCCTTCCATGTGGATATGAGTTTCAGTTTTCTTCCATTGGAGTTGTCAAAGAGATTACATTCGGCCATATAAACTTGTTCAATAGTCTCTATTCACTTCTTTTGAAAGAATATAAATTTAGGAATGTGAGTTACTTTAATACGACGATGGTAGTGAACATAGCCCAAATTAGTCATTCAAAACCTTTCTTGGTCCTTATTTATGGATTCATCTATAAATCTCATTTTCACTTTGTGATCAAAATATCATCTACATACCAAAAAGATATACAACTATTTTTCCAACTTTCTTAACAAAAAAATTTGCATCATAAAGATCGAAATGTTTGAAGTTAAGTTTCATAAGATATCGATGAATTTCTCATACCGAACAAGTAATTGTAGCAGAGCCATACAAGGATTTTATTGTTGATTATTTTGGCATGGGAAAATGTTCCAAGTCTTAAACCTTGTATGAGCTTGGACACCGACGCATTCAAAGAACCCAAAAATTGTTTGTGGAAATTCACCTAGAGTTCATGGCTTATTAAAATAATTAATTATTTTAATGGAGACCTAGAGAATCCTAAAAGCAGGAAATGGAGATAATTAAAGGGTATTAATAATTCGAGGAGTGTGAATCTTCTAGAAAACAACGGAAGTTGTGAATCTTCTAAAAAACAAAAAGATCAAGTCGGTTCTAATCTTAGCCATTGTTAAATTCCTAAAATGTGGATGATTCTGCATAGAATATTATAAAAGAAGACTCGAGGGCATTTGGAAAACAAGTTGGGTATACACTTAATACTGAAGGAGATCGATTACGAAGTAAGATAATTTGATCTTAGTGGGAGAAGTTTCACGATGAATATTTGTAGAATTAGAAGGAGGAGGAGTCGGCAAGTAGGCGGGGTCGGAGACGGAGAGGGGATGCGGTGGGTCATGAGCGGCTGCGAAACAACAAAATGAACCCACGTAGACCTCACATAGACTTATGCGGTCAACCCGAGGCTGGCTACACGGAATGGACGGAGATAGCGAGGAGGCTGATCGGGCCGTGAGATATTTATCGGGAGGATTAGAATCCGGTCTCGGAGTGTTTCGATTTGTTGCCAATATTATTCCTTGTAAAGAAATCATTTTCTGAAGGATTTAATAAAACCCTCATACATTGCCAGAGATTTTCCCGCATTGGGTTTTTTGGAATAGTGTCAAAATAGCTGTGTACATGTGATTGATTTCTTTTGTATGTCATTATTGTTCACTTCTCTACATATATATTTTTGAATATTGCGGTAGTGTTTATTTCAATATTTTCCGAAGTTTTCTGAAAATAACTTATTAAAATATTAAGTAGGAGAATAAATACATCAGCACAACAGCTGTATAGTTTTTAGATTGAAAACTTCACATGGTATTAGAGTTAGAGATGGTAACAAGAATGGGGAAACATAGTGGACATAAGACTATCGTTGCGACGGCGCGGGGAAGGATCACGCATTTTCTCGAGGGAGGGAAAGAAGCATGATATAACATATGGATCATGATGTGTATGTTGCGGCATCGAACCCCGAAGGATTTGCTTGCGTGTCAGAAAATTCTTCTTTTGATGTACAGTATGTTAATGGGCATACTGCTCACATGAGAGTGCGGGAATGTTTTCCAACTATCGATAGGAGAAGATGGGGGTAATAAAGAAAAATGTGCCCTATTGGGACCAAGTCAAGTAGTATTTCAGTAAGAGGGCAGAAATAAGATGCGGGGCACTATTATGTTGCATGTACACGGGTTGGGGATGAACTTTCTCTCAATGTATCGGCTTCAAAGCATTTGAGGCTATGAAGTCTGCTTTGTTGGAAATAAGGTCTATGTCAAACACCCCGTTAAGAAGAAGAAGGCACGAGATCGGGAGTAAGAAGCAACAAAATTTACAAGTTGCAACCAGATTCCCCAATGGGAAATGGTTGGCAACATAGATGAAGCAGAGACTTAGGCCAATGGCACAAAAGAATGGGACATCTTCATCATGGGGCATTAAAAATTCTCTAGAAGAGGCTTGTCACAAGGATTCTGAGAGCTAAGCACAAAATGTGATGATGTTTGCAAGTGGTGCGTATTGGGAAAGTATGCTAAGGCATCATATCAAAGAAGAAAAAATAGGGCCAAGGGTGTCTTGGACTTGATACACTCAAATATTCATGGACCAATGTCCACTGAGCTCTTAGTGGTGAATACTTCGTCACCTTTGTTGATGACCATTCTGGAAAACCAGGATCTCTACTTTTTGAATCCCGGACAAGTCTTTAGTCGGTTTAAAGAGTTTAAGGCTACGTAGAAAATACGACAAGAAAGTGGAACAATGTGCGATCAGAAAATGGCGGTGAATACATAGATAAGGAATTCACTAGGTTCTACGCAAGAAGATATCAAGGAGTGGAGATCTCCTACAATATGAAGTAGAATGGTGTGGCAAAAAGGAAAAGGAAACGAGGATGATTGTTGAAGTGACAAAGGAAATGTTGTATGACTAAGGAATCCCAAATTTTTGTGGGGCGAAGCTTACGTACATACTTTATGTTAAGAACACTTAGCTTCTCATGTTGCATTGTGAAAGATCATCTTTATAAAAGTGTCTTCAACGCGATAATCCTAAAGTGAATCACTTTAAGGATCTTCGGCAATACCAAATTCTTGTCCTTATACCCATTGAAAGAGGAGAAAATTTGGAAATGATTGTAGAAAAGGGTATCTAGTAGGATACGGTGAGAATACAAGACATATCGCATATACATTCTGACGAACGGAAAGTCGTAGTGCGGAGGGATGTGAAATTCATGAAGGAGAAGACCTTCGGAAAGATCTTGAGAGTTGCCTTACGCTACGAGTCTAAGAGGAGGATCATTGGTTCGGCCCCAGCCAACCCCTTTGACGAGGAAAATTTAGTTGCTGGCACTCCCAAAGAGACATCAGGGATCAAAGGATGTGTCTCCCGATGATTTTCCAAGAGGAGAGCCGAGCAAATATACCCTGCGGTGGAAGAAAAAGTAGAGAACTACGACGGAGATCTAAAATATGGAAGGGGATTTTGTCGGAGTTCACGAAATGAGAAGAATGGCGTAAGCGACAGGAAGGTATCAAGCCTTGGTTGCTCAAGTCGGAGAACCTTCTAGTTTTGAGGAAGAAACTCGGCCACCAGTGTGGGTAGATGTGATGGAGGAAGAGGAAACAAGTTCGATCATGATGAATGATGTACGGGAAGTGGTCCCCGGACCTCAAGAGAAGATCGGTTGTAGGATCAAGGTGGATCTACAAGGTCAAGTATCTTGCCAAATGGCGGCATGAAAATTAAGCCGGGTTTGTGGCTAAAAGTGTCTCAAAAAGTAAGGAATCGATTGTAAGAAATCTTCACCCCATTAGCTAGATACACCTCTATCAGTCCGTGATATTCCTTAACGTAACGAGATGGGATGGGAAATTCACCTTGAGATGGACGTAAAGACGATAATAGTAAATGGGGTGATAGAGGAAAGTGTGTATATAGAACAACCAAAGGCTTCGAGACACATGATTATAGAACTCATATTGCAGAATGAAGAAATCATTGTATGGGCAGTCAAGCTCCTGAAACTGGCAGTATGGTTAATTGATAGCTACTTGTAGAAAATTAGATTCGTTAAGAGTGGCATAAATCCCCAATCTCTACTATTTAAGAATTTAGGGTGAGCCTGCGATATTGGTTTTATATATGAATGATCTATTGTTGAAATGATCATCCAAGGCTCATCATATCTTGAAAGAATATTTGGTGAGGAATTTGACATGAAGGATATGAGATGGATGCACTATTTTACGGGGTTGGAATTTTGGCAAGAGAATGGGGAGATATTTCTTGGTCAAGGAAGATACACTACAAAGATTACGAAGATTTAGGATGGAGGATTGTAGGCCCATGATGAATCCAATGATAACCAACTAGAAGAAAATCGACACATCACGAAAGACGATGAGTTGATCCTACGTAACATAGGCGGCTCATAGGATCATTGATATATCACAGTAAACTCAAGGCCAAACATCTTTTGTTGTCATCACCTCGGTCGAGTTCATGGTAGAGCCCAAGGGCTCGTTGGGTAGTAGCCAAACATGTTCTTAGTTACCTTCAGGAACATTCGAGCTTGGATTGAAGTACACACAGCAGTAGTAATCCTGTGTTGAGTGGTTTCATCGACGTAGATTGGGCCGGGAGTTAAGTAGATCGAAAAAAGTACCGGTGGGTATTTGTTTCTGATCTAGGATCAGGAAATGACTGCGGTGCGGCCCGAAACATAAGTGCAGCGAGTGGCGGGGGTTCAACGGAGAGAATATATGGCGCTAACAACTTCACGTAAAGGCCATGGCTTTGAAAACCACTAGTGAACCTACTTAAGGAGAAAATGGAAGCGACTAATATCTTATGCGATAATTAAGTTGCATCAAGATCTACGAAAATACGTGTTTCATGATCGGTCAAGCATATTGACATCAAGTGTCACTTCATCGAGTGTGTACAACGTGGAGTTGTTCGGTTACAATACACTCAACGGAGAAAAAGTGGCAAACATTCTCACAAAATCTCTAGGGAAGACTAAATTTGTCTACTTCGAGAGAGAAGATGGGGATGATCAAGAATCATTCCAATAGCGAGGAGTGGATAGGATTAGTATTTAGAGGGAGCTATAGTAAATATGCAACGATGACGGTGGCAATGTCAAAGGTATCGATGCAAAGGAAACAATGCAATAGAGGAGGGGCAACATCGAGAGAGATGCCGCACGCGCGGGTTCTTCAAAACGAGTAGCATGCAACGAAGCATATTGTTTGGAGACACTTTCCTCGCTAAGAGGAGTGTTGATTTTTGTAGCATCGAGAAAATTTTTAAGTACGAAACTTTACCAGAGGCTTGGACATCAACATTTCGAGAGAACCTAGAAATAATTTTTTGGAAATTCCACTCGGTTCAAGCTTATTAAAATAATTAATTATTTTAATGGAGACCTAAGTCTAAACTTAGGAAATGAAATAATTAAAGTGCATTAATAAGTCAGAGTGTGAATCTTTTAGAAAAGAAATATCAATTCAAGTTATAATATCAGCCATTGATTAAAATTCTTATCGGTTCATTGATTCTGTGAGAATGTTGTAAAAGTAGGCTTGAGGGTCATTTAGAAAACAAGTTGGGTATACATGGCCAGAAGGATATCAGATGCAGTGTAAGAAGATTTAATCTCGGTGGGAGGTTAAAGGATAGAAGATTTTCAGAATCGGAAAGGAGGAGAGATTGGGGAAGTAGGCAGGGTCGGGGATAGAGGAATGAGTGGGTCATGGGCTTGTCTCGGGCACGTACCCAATGAACCCACACGACTTACGCGATCCTAGCACGAAATTCATAGATAAACACACAAACAAGCCCGGAGGGTAGTAGAGGCTAATCGGGGTGTTAGATATTTGTCGGGAGGAGATGAAGATCGAGTCTCGGGTGTTTCATATTTTATCTGCCGGTATTATTCCTTGTAAAGAAATCATTTTATTGAAGAATTTAATAAAACCTGTGTCTTTGCCTTAGGTTTTCCCGCATTTGGTTTTTGCGGGGACAATTGTCCAAATAAATTTGTACAAGTGATTGGTTAGTGATGTTATTTCATTTAATATTTGCTATACCCATATATATTTGTGAATATTGCGGTAGTGTTTATTTTGATATTTGCTAGAATTTTTTTCTAAAAATAACTTATTCGAATAATAAGTAGGAGATAAATCTATCAACACATGGCTTGTATGGTTTCGGATTGAAAATTTCACATTTATATGCTTGCATACTTTGTGTTCTTGGCCCTTCACAACAAATATTCTGGGCGGGACATATAAGCCTATCCTTTAGATCTCCATTCAAAAAGGCGTTTTTTACATCCATCTCATGGACTTTCCAACCCTTACGAGCTGCTAAGACAAAGAAGAGTGTCTGGATGGTGGCCCATTTGTTTGTGGAGACGTTTCTATAGTGAACTCTTCTTTCTGTGAAAAAAACCTTTTGCCACAAGCCTAGCTTTATGCTTGTCAAGTGAACCCATCTTCTTTTTACTTGTTCTTGTAGACCCACTTGCAGCAATTGATTTGGTTCCTAATGGAGGATCAAACGACTTCCAAGTGCCATTCTTTATCAAGGCATGATACTCCTTTTGCATCGCTTCATTCCATTCATCATGAGAAGCGTCTTATTTGAAGGAAGTTGGTTCAATGTCATGGAGAAATAAATTCAATTCGCGGTTATAAGAGACATCCATATAAATAGGTGAATCGAGAATCATCTGCATCACCTCCATTTTCTGTTATCTTCTTGTTCCTGTCTTTCCAACCTCATTGGGACGAAGACATTTTCCAATGTCTTTGTCGACCATTTTGGAGCCACTACCCAGATGGCTAGAATTGCTCATTTGGGCGATTTGAGATTTAATCAAGATTCGGTCACCCAATTACGTCAATCAAATCATTCAAGGTCATCCCATGGTTGGTTCTTCATGTGGGGGAGTGATTTGGAAGACGATTCCATAGATTGATTCGGTATAAGGAATATCCCCTTCAAGATGTGGAATCTGTTAAAATTCTTTGAGGAGTACTTTGCATGTGTGAATCCATCCGGGCGATCAAGTTTCCTCTCAACAACATCATCAATCTTGGAAGATTTAAGGAATATGACATCTATAGATACTACAAACACTTATTGACTTCACCATAGAACATATCCTTTGGAGGTGTTGGAATACCCCAAGAAGATAAATTTTCTACTTCTAGCACACACCAAGTTTATTTCATTGTAACTTAAGTATCAAAGCATAACGGAGTGGAAGCAAGACCTTTGGTCTTTACCAAAGGAATGTGACCATGCCACATTTCATAAGGAGTTTTTATTCTGATTGTATTAGAAGGACACCTATTCTTTATATACACGAAGCACATAGAATTGCATCAACCCAAAACATCGATTTTATATTATTGAAAAACATCATGGAACGGAAACCATATTTAAAATTGTCTTGTTCATTCTTTGAAGCTACACCATTATGTTGGGGATTATAGGGGCATGATTTTTTTATGTTTTGATCCCATGTTGGTGGAGATAGTTTTTCAAATTCATTTAGAGTGTATTCTTTTCCATTATCGGTGCGCAAAGACGATGTAATTTTTATTACATCATTTTAATCCGCCATGAAAATTATTGAATGTTTGAAAAACATCTTGCAATTCTTCAATATGAAACCCAACACATTAAGATTGTAATCGTCAATAAATGTCATCATATATTTATTTCCATTTTGCGAAGAAACGGGCATGGGGCCACATAAATCTAAATGAATAGCTCCAATTTTTCTATGTGCTCTGGAATGTGAATCATGGAAAATCTTCCCATTTGCTATGTTTTCCTAGAATACAAGCATCACATTGATTAAGTTTCATAGGAATTGTAGGAAATCCGATAACACCATTTTCTTCAAAAAATCGAAGGCTATCATAGTTTAAGTGTCCAAATCAAAGAATGCCATAAAATAATTTATGGGAATGTACCTTCATCATGATGAGAACTAAATACAAATTTTTGTGCATGAGCATAGGTACCTTGCACCTTTGAGTCTTCCTTCTTGTATTCCTCTCTGAAAAGTGAGAGATCTGATGATTTTACGACATCAACCTTGCCATCAAACATGTTAATAGAGTTTCCTTGCTGGCGGATGTGGACCAAGGACAACAATTTTCTCCTCGATTAAGAGGTATAGAACCTCATGTAGAAGATAGTGGAAGACTAGGCAACTTAAGTACGATTGTCTTTAGCCACGATGGCTTGAGTTCGATTTATATGCAAAGTATAATTCTCCATCAACCTTGTCGGAAATTCTTCAAAAATATTTTCTAAAAGTCATGACATGTTTCTCCTGAATCTAGCAATAATAAATTGTCCAAGAAGTAGTGAAGCATCAAAAAAGTCTTCAGTTACTCCAATGTTACAATGTGCTACAACATAATGAGCGGATTCAAGTGCTACCTTTGTCTCTGTGCTTAAGGTTTTTGCTTTTCTTGATTTCTTTTTGCTTCTCAATTCTATCCTAGAAACTTACATGTAGATGAACCATGTCAATCTTTATTGCGATTATGCAATGAAGATCAAATTTTCACTTACAGCTTGTCTGCTCCCCCTTCCTACGGAAATTCCTTCTTCCTCTTCCTCTTAGAAAGCCCTCTTCCTCTGAAGAATATTGAGCATGATTGACTATATGTTTGAAACAACAACCTCGGAAGACAAAGGTGTTCTCTTCTTTTCCAAGACTACTCTCTTTATATAAAATTTTTCTCAAGGAATAAAGGTGATCTTCATGGTTTCCACTTGCTAATGACTCAAGGTAATGTGAGTAAATGTGATACAATGCATTAACATAAGCTATGTAGGTATGTAAAATTTTACAACAGTATTTTTAATGTCATGAAATAGATCTTACTTCGATGTTAAAGTAAGAGGTTCATGATTTTTCAATTGAGCTAAATGACAATCATTAATTGAACAATTTGAAGTTAAGTTGGTCATAGATTTCTTTTAATTCTCCAAGGCTTCATATGCATTTGAAAATGGTGTAATGCTTTGACTCACCTCTTCATTTAGAAGAAGCTGCAAGTAAATTAAAGGCATTGCAGTGGCCATTTTTCCCAAATGGAGATATCCTTGTGCGGTGGCATTTGTGGTGGATTGTCTCCTTCTCCTTCACAAATTACTCTCCTGACTCATTAAAAATGAGAGCATGTTTGATTTTACGAGACCACTCATGATAGTTCTCCTTTCGAGAGATAATTACTCTAACAATAGATATGAGAGAATGCATTGTAAATATGTACTTTTTGAAAAATAGTAGTATGATGGAAAAGACTCAGATGCAATTATTATAGAAAATGTATTTTTATGTTAAAACTCAATTTTGGTGTGAAAAATGCACTCTCTGCCTTAAAAAAAATCAATTCTAGTAAAAAAATAATTATTAACTTTTTTTTTTTTTTTTTGCAAAGTGAGAGTCGGACCTATGGGAGGTCAACTTTGTGGGAGGTGGGACTTGGGGATGTCGAGACCTGCCGGAAGGTTAGACACAGGAGGAGTCGGACCTATGGAGGTCAAACCTAGGGAGGTGGAATATGGAGAGGTGAGGGCGAGAGGGAGGGCAAGGGAGGAAGAGGGTGGAGGAGGAGGAGCGGGGAGCGGGAGAGGGAGCTTGCGGAGAGGGGAGAGCGAGAGGTTGGAGGAAGGGAGCGGGGAGCGAGGGGAGGGAGGGGGAAGAGTGAGAGAGTGAAGGAGGTGAGGAGGGGGAGCGGGGAGGGGAGCCCGCAAAGGAGAAGCGGGAGGGTGGAGGAAGGGATAAGGGAGCAAGGAGGAAGGTAGAGCGAGGAGAAGTGGTTCGAGTACATGATGGAGTAGGAGCGAAGTTTCGGGGGAGTTGTGGAGGAGTAGTAGTTGCGAAATTTGCGATAGATAAGGGCAGGTTGAACGCAATGGAGGAGAAGGAAGACTGCCGATTAAAGCGAGGGAGAAGGAAGAACACTATGGATGAGAGCTATCGATGTGAGACGAGGAGCAATGACCCCAAAATCGATGCCGGGCAGGGTAGTGGCTCAAAAAAAATATTCGATGCTGGGAGCTTGGGAATGAGAATTTTGAAGGCTAAAAAAATGACTCTGGGTCTTGGGAGCAAGAGGGACAGATACGCCGGGGAGTAGATAGAGGAATATCTTTCGGGAGCGGGGAGGTTACGGGGGCACAGTACGAAAAAAAGAGAGCGCTCTAATACCATGTTAGACCGGGAGGTAATTCCACAAATTGAACCATGAATTTGATAGAGGGTACTCATGAATATATACATGGAGATGGACTATTGGGATTCATTTCCCAATGTCTCTTAGACTTCCTTATTTCCTATTTTACACTAATATATAATTTCTCCAATCCCTTAGGATTAAGGTGTCAACAATAAGAAACACATTTTCATGGATTGTTGCACCTATTATTTAAAGAATAAAAACATTACAAGATAAATAATTATAACATCCACATAAATATCAATAACAAACATAAAACATGCATGCCATGATTTACCCTGGAAAACCAAAAACTGGGGAAAATCCCAAACTAGAAATAGATTTATTGTGATTTTATGGCTTAGATGCCCTTCATGCCTAACTCAAAAGTAGCCAAGATTGACCAATATCTTGAATCAACCAAGTGAAAAATATTCTCAACTCGGAATGTTACAATGAATAATCCCCAAGCATTTTAAAGACTTCATCACATATAATACAAGGGCTCTAATTCCATGGGACACAAAGAGCATGAGCACGAAGTATCATTATGGACCTAACAACTTTGAATATTTCCTTGAGTCAAGTTACCATACACCCTCTGAGCCATTTCGATAGCATTAGATGAATGGTTGGTTCATGGACTTTAGAAACCACCTTGTAATAATGATGATTTCCCTCTATATTTCTTGGGAAACTTATGGGTAAGGTTTAGGACTCCATGTCAAATACTTTGACATGGAGGAGTCGATAGGTGAGTCGGGGATTTTTACCGAGATAGGGATAATTATGGAATTGCAACCACAACATGAAATCATAATCAACCTAACAAAAGGCCTAACCACTCTACCCAACATCTTATAGTAGGAGGCTAGAATTATTGAAACAATACCGTATACATGAATCTGTAAATGATACTGTATGCTTCTAAGCAACATCATTGTGCAAGGGTAGCCAGTAAGGATGTTACATGGGAGGTTAAAAAATTATATTTTATAACAAGGTTTAACTAGGAGAGGCCACATGGAGATTGTTAGACAACAAATTTTTATGGAGGAGGTTATTATCTTTAAACTTTATGTTCTTCATTATGTGTATGTGGTTGTGTAGCTTATTGTAGTTTTATTTATATATCTAATTATATGTTGTTTGAATTTTTTTCATGATGGTAAATTAATTAACGAAATAATTTAGGAAAAGTGGTTCACTAAATTATTTCCTAAAGGTGAAGATGGGTCTTAATGTATGAAACCCATACCACATGGTGCATTTTGATCAACCTAATAAAATAAGGCTAACTTTTAGGTGATAACACTTTAATTTATATTTTATATGTTCTTTATTTCTTAAATAATTTTTTCATAATCCTTAATTAGAAAAATATGCTTCAATAGATCATAATAAATCAATTTTTAACTAAAGAGGTTTGTGAGGAGGAAACGGTGTCACGGTGAGTCCAACATAAGCAGTTGTTTGCACATTTGAGTTTTGAATTGAGTTACATGGCCAATTATCTCACTTCCTGGAGCCATTGAGGGTGCATTGTGAATTTGGTTTAGGGTATAAAAACAAAACCTTAGAGTAGAAATTAGTTCCACAAACCCTAAGATGTGTGTTTGGAAAAGGCCCATGTGACTACACTGCAATCTCTTGAATCCAAAGGTTTTTCAAAATCCCCTTTCTTGTGTAAAATTTGCATTGGTGTTTACTCAAAAAAAAGCAAAACTCTAGCTCTAAATATCCTCCAAATAAATAAATTTTTGACCTATAGTTATTACGAGGGTATTTCCTAAGGTAACTTAGTGCCAGAGTCCAAAAAATTTAATGATTTTCCCATCAGATCTTAGATTTTCCATCGGAGTAGTGTCATTGCCAAGGGTTAGGAAATATTGCAAAATAATAAGAATAATAACGCCTTTCAAAAATGAAGAGAGAGGCAATATTTCCTTTCATGGGTAGTTTTAGGCCAAGCATGGTAAGCCTAGTTGGTAGCTGGGGATAAGTGTGGAAATCCTGGTTTCATTAATGTAGGAGAAATATGAGAAGGAATATGGAAATAAAAATTTTGTGTAGCATTTTAGTAAATGTATAAGGATAATTTCATAAAAAATAACGAATACATCATAGGCACTAAAAATGTGGTGAATAGGATGATTGGATGTATGAAAGAGCACATAATAGACAAATGGACGTGTAATAAGGGCTATAAAATGGAAAACAAGAGCATGTTGAAGTTTGAGTTTCAAATGTCATGTGTTATGGTTCATGTCTAGAAAGGAAGTATGTAGAAGTGGATGGATGATTATGTCTAAATAATTATAGGAATTGAGGAGGAAAATAAGTCTTGGAATAATAAAATAACTAGGAGATTATTTTTTATGTTATGGTTTATGTTTTGCAATCCCACAATCTAGGATGTAAGTGATGAAGATAGAGAGAATCGATGACATACACTTATTAGAAGCACTAAGAACATATTTCCAAGGCTTATTCGGGTTGTATTAAAACCATTTTTATTCAATTGACGGGCCTTCATGTACCTATTATTCATTGGTTAGCTTGAGAAAAAAAAAACAAAATGGAGTTAGACTCATTAATTAAGAACAAATATGATTCATTTTGTAAGTTAATTGAATAAAATACTATAATATAAAATAGTAACAAATTACATAGCTTGAAATTGAATAGAAAATAATAAAAAAACCACATACTAGATAATTAGCCTGGTCCTTTCTAGTAGACCACAGGGATCACTTCTAATAATAATGTTCTTCCAATTAAATTCTCATGTTCATTGTCATATAGGAAGTATCATGGCCTTGTTGATTTCTTGCTTGGCATTGTTTGCGAGTTTTAATTGTGAGAACATATCATACACAAATGTTATTAATAAGGAAATAGAGTGTAACATGCAAGAGTTTACATACACAATCACTCAAATCTCTTACAAGAGAAGAGAAATAAGATTTAAATAAACTAGTCCATAAAATATTTTTTTATGGATCACTTATTTCATATACAAGTTTACATTTACATTTAATTCCCTCATAACAACACTCCCTAACCATTTTTTCTAAATTTGTTCCTAAGAAATACTACCTTTCTAGATGTCTCCAATATCTAGTAAAAATTATAGATAATTGAATATTTAAATTCCTAAATAATTAAACTACAGTTTATTTATTTTGGATCATCTAGCATTCCCCATTTGACCCAAAAGGGTACATTACAACGGATACCAAATTCATCACACAGGAAATTAATAAATTTGATCTCTTGCCAAGTTGTTTTGTGAAGATGTGAAATACGATCGTACGAAGGGCAATGTGGTTGATGAAATCCTTTCCAATTAGTGTTCTCATGTAGAAAATAATTTGTATCCACATGTTTTTTTTTGAATGAAAGCTAGATTTTTGACAAGTTTTATGGTTGACTAGTTTTCGATGAATAAATATGAAAGCACGCGCTTCAAAGGAATGCCTAAATCTTGCAAAACTCGACGCAACTTGAAACAATTTGATGTGTTGCTTCCCAACAAACTGATATATATTTTCATACACCAAATAAGTGGCCACTATAGCTGTGCAACTCAAGAAATTAGTTGAACCCATGTTCATCAAATAACTTGGGGTTACTTTTATTTTGATCATCAATAATTCGAACAAAATATGCATATGAAAATCTTAAGCACAAAGTTCTTATTCTTTTTTGTAAAGAAAGGCCAAAATATTTCAACCTTGGATATATCTCAGGATACACTGGCTGCATTCCAATGGTTGTCCCTTGGTTCATAAAAGCACGATATGGAATAGTGACTCCATAAAATAAGTCTAGACAAGTGGTTACGGATAGATCAAGCACATTTGATCAACTATCCTAAATGATACTATTTCATGATTTCACATATAAATTTTGAAAGTTTTAAGTTTTGTTCCTGGAAATTTGAGAATGGTCTTACCAATATTGCACATTTTGAAATATTTGAAGAAGTTGAATCATAACATATTTGACAAATGAAAAATGTTGTTTGGATGTTGAACCACTTCAACTCCAGAGATAGTAAGAATGATTAATCTACAATCAGTCATCTTAATTTCAACACCTTAACTCCTTTACTTGTGAAATATGATTATTATTATTTCTAGTAATGAATCAAGTCATCCACATATAAAGTAGAATCACCATATTTTTACCACCATTGTAGTGCACATATAAAGTATCATCATATTCAATTCATTTGAGAAGCCAATTCCCAGTACTCATCACTTTGCATATTGAAGCTGGTGGGCTTGTTTTAATCTGTATAAAGCATTAGTTAATTTTCGTACTTTGTATTCTGCAACTGATCTCAAAACCTAGAGTTTATGTCATATAAATTCTTCTGAATGTCTCCATTGAGAAGAAACACTTTGTATCATCAGATGGAATTTCCATCCTTTTTGAGTACCAACATAATTAGATTGTTAATATGATGGTGTTCCATTTTTTGTAATAATGCAAAAGTTTCTTCATAGTGGATTCCTTCTTGTTGTTACAAAACCTTTAGCAAAAAGCATTGCCTTATGTTGTGATGTCTCCATCGCTTACAATTAATTTCTATAAATCCATTTTTACTTTTTGATGGAGTTTCACATTGTTAGGACGATCATCACATTCAAATCTTCTTTCCATCACTACCTTGTATTCTTCAACCATTTCCTTTTTCTATTCTATATGTTTCGCCTCTTTGTATAGCGGGAGGGCCAGTAGTGTTTTTGTTGTCTAAAAATATTTCTTCATTTCTTTGTAAACTTGATGTTCTTGTTTTGTTTTTTTCATACGTACTAACGCTAAATGCACAAGTTGTACGAACCATTTATATGATCTTCACTTGTTTGTGGCTCTGAATAATCACTATCATTATAAATTGAATTTATATAAGGATGTTGTTCAGTCATTTGAAAAGTTCCGAGGTGAGAGATTTCGCATCAAATGAACTGTGGCAGGATATTCGGATAAACTTCTAGAAGTCCGGATGGTCTAGATGATAGGTAGTCTGAATAGACCATTTAGGATGATGAAGGAAATTCAATATCCTTAGATTTTGTGTACTTGGGTGAAATTTTTATTTTTCTTATCTTTTTATCTGTGGTTTCAATTTTGTATGCAAGAATAATTCTATCTTTGTGCACTCTTTGTCATAACACGTTTCATCAAATATACCATCCTACTTCTGTGGAAAATTTCTAGTGGAAAAACTATTGTATCCTTCTTTTCTTCAAATACCCAATCATTGTACACTTAAACTTCTGAATCAAATTAACTATTTTCTTGGAACTAAGTCATAAAACCATGAACCCAAAAGGTACTAGATGTCAGCTACGAAGTTTTAAAATAAACCATGCTTCATATGATGTGATTCCATCTGAAAATGTGTCAGATATGCCTAAGCCAGGAAGTGATTGTTGTATGTGTTGTACCTTTAATATAAGGACTTAATTTTTAAGTTAATTGAATCTTCCCCCTAACAATATACGATTCATTGTCTCTGCTGCTACGCATTTCTTTGCGGAGTGTAGACATTTTTAAGTTGTATTTTGATACCATTGTCCTAAATAAGTTTAAAATTCTTCAAAGTGAATTCCTCAGGTATACTGTCCTAAGAATGCCAATATTCTCTTTTGCTTGCTTCTCAACAAGTTGGTAAGGAAACGTCTTAAAAATTTTTAGATATTTGATATTGGTTTTCAAAAAATAAACAAGTCATTCTACCTAAAATCATCAATGAAGGTAAAAATATCATCCTCCTGGACCGTTTTGTAGGGTCAAAAATGTCAACACAGCAGACATTTGCAAACTTGTTTTTCCATGAACTTATTGGAAAAGTCACCAGATTTGTTTCCTAAATAGAAGTTTGCATTTTTCATTTTCTTTCTTAAAAGTTGAAGTCATTTTAACCATTACATAACTTTTGAGCTGGAATGCTTTCAAAGTTTAAATTTCCATATCAACATTGTGCTGTGGTAAAATATTTGTAATTGTTATCATAACAAAATCATAATTTGTGTATAGTCCTTTAATCCTTGAGGTTTTCCATATTCATATCTTGTAACATTGTCTTTATATACATTTTTATAGGTTAGTTTTACTAATCCATCACTCCATATGATTTGATGTCACCCAGCTTGTGAATCCATGACGTAATAAAAATCTGTGAAAGTTGATACATATCAAGAATTTGAAATTAGTTTTTCTCCAATGCAGAAGATAAAATTTTACATCTTTTCACACCAAGGATTGTGTCATATCATTGACAAAAGTTTGGGTGTGTAGGTTGATGAGAGTCAAATAAGTCGTGTCAAAAAGTCATATTTGTGGTTCCCTTGTATCTAAGATCTAGGCATATTCTTAATCATTTAAAGATATGCAGGAGACTGTAAATGTTATGAATTAAGCTTTGAAGTGTGGTGAATGCATGTGGGTCATCATCTTCTATTATCTAAAAATTGTACTTGTGTGTTGTTGAAAATTTGGAGAATTTTTCAATATAAGTTCAATAATAACCTGTAAACATTGTGCATCTTCTACAAAAAGCATAGATGAAATCTTCCTCTTCTATGAATCTATCCTCTTCCTCTACTTTTTAAATACCATTGTGTTTTTCTCTGTACCCATTTGTCCTCTACCTTGATTATTTCCTCTACCTTGATTGTTTCCTTTACCTTGATTGTTTTCTTTGCCTTTATTGCTTCCTCTGCCTTGAATGTTGGCTGCGGAAACAAGCGCTGGCAAGTTGTTCCCTTTTCATTGAATTCTACACTTTGACTTTTCCTCTATGTTCTTCTTGGTGCCTGGTTGATGTGCCTTCATATCTACCTCCAAAACTATCAATTGAATATTTAATAGTGATAGCTTGTGTAAAGAAAACATCTACTGACTCTGTTCTTCTTTATAAGTTTGAATAAGCCTTGAGCTAAATTTCCATATCATCTAATTTGCTTCTCTAGCTTTCTAGTTGCTTGTAAATTTTCAAGAAATGCATGAATAAAAGGAAAACCAGCAGTCAAAATAGTGATGTGACTATCATCCTTTAACAAAATTAATATTTAATATTTGTTTTATGCTTAATGTTCTTAGGTACGGAAGTGTCGTTAATTACCTTATCCTATTTTCAATTTTTGTTGAAGCAAATTCAATTAGGAGTCCAGACTATTTAGATTAGAGTTGCGTATCAATAAATATTTTAAATTTTCTGTAGAATCTATTTTAAGAGAAAAATTTTCAATGTGAGAACATACATGTCATCATTAACTAAAGATTTGATTAATTTTCTTTGTCTTCAAATTTCTTATTTTGGCTATTAAAATTTTAACATCTATAGTTTATTTAGTTTATCCACCATCACATACATATCTTAAAACAAATTTTAAGCAAATCAAAGAGATTGTATGTTACTTTCCATGTCTTTTGATTCTTTGAGCCTTTAGTTTTAGGTTGGGAAGAATAGATTTCCCTAACGTCATTGTACAATTAAATTTATGCAGAGATGGATCATACACCCACAAAAGATGGAAAACACACATATGTGTGGCTTTCACTGTGAAAAAATGATCTATGAAACAGCATGAAAGCCTACTCGTATAGTCAGTTTGGGGCTTATTTAGGAAGACTTGCATATGTCTAATAACTTCTCTAATTTTTACAAAAACTTTCAAAAATTTGACTCTACAATGCTCTTGCATTTTGACTTCTATATTTGTGCTTATATTTTTCCCACTACCCCCATCCTCCTCAAAGTAAAACTGCACAGATACAAATACCTTATTGCTCCAAAATTACACATATCACTCCAAATATTTGCAAAAGTTGCTGAGTACAACTTATCATTCCAAGAAATTATTTAAAGCATACTTATCTCTTGGAAATTAAACAAACCCACTGTCACTCCCCATTAATAAACTTTAGTTTTCTTTTAAACCTCAACAAAAAAATAATTGCAGTCCTTCAAGGTGTATCCACCTTGAAATCCTTTTAAACTATTAGACTCTAAATACAAAATGGTTCACGTAAAACCATCAAACTATTCTCTAAACCTTTGTTGGCTCCTCCTTTCTCTCTACACATTGTTGGATGAGATTGTTGGTATGAAACACGGCCTTATCAAATACTTTATCTAGAGCAGAAAAAGCCATCTTCTCGATGGCAATGATCAGATAGGACCATCCAAAACTAATTATTGAAGAAAAAGAAATCCATAATAGCATCAAACAAGTTGTTGTGGTCCGTGATATCTATGCCTTTCTGCAAGGGGCTGGACTTAAGTGAAGCTTCATCCCCTGAGAAATATCTAACAGGCAGATGGTCTGCTAAAAATGGATAGATTGCTGAAAATTTTGAGGCTAATATTCATGAGGGTGACTGGTGCCATGATTTTTTTCCACAAAAAAGATTAGCCAATTTTCATTTTTTATACTGGTAAGTTTTCTGATTTACAATATAAAATTATTTTGCATAAAAACATTCTAACATTATCAGAACAATATAAAAATCATTTTATAAATTTTGAATAGTTTTAAAAATATATCAATAATAATTTTATAGTTTACATATAAGGAACTCATGAGATTAAACGATGTTTTTAGTATAAAAATTTTCCATCCTAAAATTTCCTTGGGATAGGCAGCAGGCAGGGAAGGGAGCTCCATTGGCCGACAAAATTTGCAGTAATGCCATTACCTCCACACCTGTACGACCTCGTACAGCGGTGGTGATTGGTCTCGGCAAGAAGCGAGGTGCGACCACTATAAGGGAAGGATGGAAGGAAAAGCACTGTTGCATTTATATGGTGAGTATGACAGCGCTTGTGTGATGGGTAAAATATGTTGCACTATTTTTCATGCCACAATCACCTTGTCTAGCAGATAAAAAAAAATATCTCTCTGATTTATTGATACAAATTAAGGTGTCATTCTCATCCTGCATTACTTCTGATACAAGCACGGTGCAGGGGTTATGTTACGTAAACAATAAAAAGGATTGCAAAGCTAGAACAGCGAGCTTCATAAAAAAAGTGTTTCGACGAGAAAAGCCGAAGCTTCTTTGTCTCATACAGGAAGCGGAAGTAGATGGACCGGTAGAAAACGAAGCTAACCAGCAGAAGCACAAATGTGTGAAGATCTCGGTAACTCCCGATGGTGGGAAAGCGAGACCAATGAACCCAAGAATTCAACGACGACCACGGGTGACTATCGTTGAAACTCTCACTATGGTGGTGTCTATTTTAAAGGATGAGATGTGCATGAGCAGAGAGGAGAAAAGAATAGGAAATTCGTTAACAGTACGCAAATAAAAACCAAATTGTCTGGTACCAATGCCTTGTGTTCTGGATGTAATATGAAAGGCACAGCCAGAACAATGATATTTGAAGAGTTTCTTGCGTTGGGGCTTCTAGGGTGGTGCGGGCCCAACACAGAAGTTCACTCTGAAAATTCACATACGCGTATAGTCCATGAAACCAATGTCTAAGTATCAAATGCGGTTGTAAAATACATTTTCCAATAATAGTTATAGTTCTATTCCCAGAATAGGTTAAAGATATGTTCTGGGAGAGGTTAGGACAATACTTGATGTGCTTCTCCGGTTTATAATGGCTGCATCTTTTCTGATGTATATGGATAAGTTTCTTCAATGTCATGTGAATTTATTTCTAGGATCATAGAATAGGTTCTTTACATTCTGTCTTTATGATTACATTATTCTTCAGCACATTGAAAGTGTCAATAGATTTGATTAATGTCAATTAATTAGTTTCAAAGAATTCATTTATAGTATATAGTAGTTGTTGTACAAATTCTATAAATTTGTTTTCAATTAATTGCTCAATTAATTCAATTTCTCTTGTACATTTCAATTTGATTTAACTTCTCTTCCATTCATTTAATTGTTGTTCATTCATTTAATTCATTTATCTCAGTGCAGATTGTTGTTCAATTCAATTCAATTAATGTTTCGTTAAAATTTAAAAATATTGTTTATCTTAGTTAGATTGTTGTTCAGTTCAATTTCAGGGTGGAGTGTTCTAATTCATTTAGACTTCTTCATTTGAATTCATTGCAGATAGTTTATTTAATCATCTAAACTTATTTATTTAAACCATAGTCTTGTTAAGTCATAGACAGAATCCCAATGGCCTCCTCATTCAGTCAATTGAATTTGGAGGGAATTTAAAATAATTCTTCCTCATAAATGGCATGGGTAACATTAGTCAATCACCTCCATGTGTTATGCCAACACTCTTGAAATGAAAGACTTACCTCGGGTTGATAATTAAATAGAAACTGCAGTTGTCTACATGACCACCTACTGTGACACCAACATTTTGGTGTTGTTGTCAGAGAGAGTGTAGAGTGATCTCCTTCATTATGTTTCTATTGCTGTGAAGAATTAGGTATTGAAAACGAGGTAAGGAGCTGCATCACAGAAGCAAAAATAACATGCTTGCCCTCTGGCCCACTTCCAATAAATGTTGTCAGTAGAATATGTGCTCTTATTTTATGACTGAAGAAAAGATGAAAACGATCTAAATCACTCCACAAAACATCTCCAATCCAAATGATCGGTGATCCTTGGAAGAACAACATATACTGGACTTAAATGATTAAGAGGATTGAATCTCAAGCATCTATAGGATGAAACTGTTCATTCAGATTCTGTCACTCCATCTGATGGCAGCCTCTACCTCACGCCTCATGAAGATTCAATAGCCAGAACAAAGGATCCTAAATTGACAACGGACATCCACAGATCATATAGGCATTATTTTATTAAAGAAAGGAGGTTCTTGCAACTTACGGAAGGGAAGACTAGTGGAGAAATTCACATAGAAATATGAGAACCCAAGTCACACAGAAGAGGTGGTAGAAACAAAGTGTAGGATTCAGAATCGAAGTGCGTAAACCTCAGGCCATTCAACACTCCCAAATCCATTAAATTACTCCTCCAAATCAAAGTGCGAAGATTTACAGCGCACTCTTTGATCATGTGGAAATAAATCAACCAAAAATCAAAATGGAAGGACATCAACATTAGAATGCCTGTTGATGATCATCTTTTAACAACGCCCTATGAAAGCAATTCCCATACACAAAATTCCACACCTTTGCAGTTAACCACTGGAAGACCCTAATGTGACCTATGCTTTAATTTCATGTCTTATACGGGGGATACTGGCCCCCATCACGATCCTAGAAACTAAAATTATTTCCCTCTACCTTAAAAGGAATTATGCTACTGGTTCATGGGATTGGAAATTAGAAGACTATGTCCACTTGGGACCAATAGAAGAACATTTCTTACCAAATACCAATACTATTCATAGGGCAAAGGATTTAAAAAAAAAATATGAAATCTTTAATATGTCATAAAAGCAATAAAATTTAGGAAGATATGACCAAATATTTCAATGAATTACAAAGGTCTCACATATACTATATATTGTCTAAGAACATATTACAGCCACAGTGATTAAAAAGATGAAAGAAGAATAGGTGGAAACACTTACTTGTAATGGAAAATGGGAATGTTTAGGGAAGAATACAGTGAGATTATTTTACATATTACATTAGATACTACTGAGCTAAATCATAACGAAAATATTGATGGGCATGATTAATAAAAAAAGAACAGCAAGATAGCAATGTAACTAGAGCGAAATTGTGTCTTTGGAAGATTTCAAGCTGACATTTTGGGCACTTTGACAATGTAGCTTGATGTTTTTTACCGGCTAAGCGAAACAATCTATAACGCGAACAGAACTTGGCCGTCTTTTGCCCAAGATGTCGGAAAGAAGCACGACGAGAGGGAATGTCAGGTGGAGCATGGTTCGGACTTGTGCCATGCCGCACTAGGGATCACGCCCCTAGACCAAGTGTCCCTCCCACTTCACAGGTTGAAAAGCGATCTATAAGAACGAGAGGGACGGCTGGCTCCTCTGTTTAATGATCCCCGGCTGTCGACAACGTGCTTCGACTAAGTGTCACCACCGCCTAACAGTGTTCCGGCCTGACCGCAGTTTAACCGACCAGGCTTCGACGCGACGTGGACTCAAAATCGCGCCATCGCCGCCCGACCAATGGGTTTTCTGTGCCACCAAAGCGTGCACAACCTTCATCGGAATAATTAGCGAAACTTCCCTTATTCTCTCTCATTGGAAAAGTGTTCATATCAAACACGATGCTTAAAAAAACCCCACTCACTCAACGATAGCGCACAAGGTCCATGGTCGGCCCGTGGGAATGACCATTTTCACCAGTGAACAAGGATCCGGGGTCAACCTACGCTACCGGCCTACATACCCGATCTAACAAAGCTTGGCTTTGTCTTTCATGCCTGAGCTGGCTGCTTAATCTGTCCAACAACAAATTGGGTTCCTTCATTCAGATCAGCGAAAATCCAAGATTCGACACCGAATAGAAACGATTGCTGGAGCAAGGCTACAGTGAGATCTACCATCTACCTCGGCTTCTGCTCCCAGTCCAAGGTGTGAGCCTCAACGAGACCTGGCAAAACAGGCATGACTTAAAAAAAAAAATACTAGGTAAAATAAGAAACAGTGAGTCTGAAAAGTATATAAAGAACTTGGGGTGACTCTTAACCTCCATTCACAGAAAGGGCAACAAAGCACAGACCTATGTTGCTCTGAGTTTGCAGGCATTCATGAGGAAATTAAGAAAACCTTTGGCCAGTAGATTATATTATCCATGACCATCTGAGACAATACTAATTTTTAATATAAAGAGACAGTTTAAGAAATTATGTAGGAAAAAAAACAAGTAAGGAAGGCAAAGGGGTGGCACCCACCGTTCTGTGGTGAGAACACTATCTAACTTATTACTAGGTAGGGAACCACCTGTAGGGGGAAATATGAGAACCCGGGAAATCCCATTGTAACTATATAAATCTTTTTACATTCATTTCCAAACACATTGGTGGGCCTGGGAAGTGACCGTTAACATCTAACTCTTTGGGGCGTGTGAAAAGTAGGCATATCAACTTTAGAACTTATGGCTAAGCATTGGAGGCCCAGTGCTCAGATTTTATTAAACCGGAAACTGATAGGGGCGGGGTATCTTATTGATGCTGTGGACTCATGGGAATACCCGAGTACAAGATTTTTAGTTATTAACCCAAAAAACGAGATGGAAGGGCACCCATTGATTCTTCGGTGGCCTGGGTGGCCTACAATAGATGCCACATGAGCCAGCACAGGCAGGTAGCACTGACTATCACAAGAGGAACACAAAAATATCATTATCCTCCCACTGCCAAACCAAGTCTACCCACGGTAAGAAATTCCTAAACTATCCATGTACATATTGGGAGAAAAACATATGCTACCTCCAGCTAGTAGAAGCTCTCGAGTCAAAAGTCAAGCTGAAGATTATGTAATCAATAATTTTATGAATCGATCATCATACACCAATATAAATTCTAGATGAAAAATAATCTCGAAAAAAAAAAATATCAAGAGGATCAATGATTTCAAAGGAATGTATATTCCTGACTTAACTGTTCATATGACATGCCTAATGAGATCGGAGCCGGAAGGTTACGAATATTAATGACAATTTGTATGATGACCAAAAACAAGCTCATAAAAGTCCTTCGGAAGCATCAAGGGGCATTTGCTTGGGACTACCAAGACATGAAGGAGTTTAGAACCACAACTATACACACACACCACATCTATACCAATAAGGAAGCATGCTAGTTAGACAACCTGTGAAGACTAAACCCACTTAAAGGACATTGTAAAAGAAGAGAAGGTACAAAATCCGTTAGATGTAAATTTCATTTATCCTATTTGAGGCAGCAAATGGGTCTCCCTTTAAGTAGTCATCCCTAAAGAATGGGAAATTGAGAATGCGTAGATTATAGAGAATTGAATAAAGCAACCCAGAAATACCATTTCCCCTTGCCTTGTTATTGATCATGACATTAGCGGAAACATTTCTTTTCCTTCCTTGATGGGTTCGACGGTTACAATCAAATCCAAATAGCTCACAAAAGATCTGAGGATAAGACAACCTTTACACCTTACATGGGGTACTTTTTCTTCTGAGAGTTTTACTATTTAGATTATGTAATGCCCAAGCAACATTTAGGAGGCCATAATTAGCATTTTTATGATTTATTAAATGAAAGGGCTTAGAAATCTATGTGGATGACTTCACACTATATGAGGAGGCTTCTATCAAGCTTTAGAAATGCTAGAAAAAGGTTTTGGAATGATGTATTACTACTAGGCCATGTCTAAGCGATGTAAATGTCACATGATGATGACGGGAGGAGTGATCCCTGGAGATCCATTACATTTAACATTTGGGATACGGGTAGATCCGGCTAAAATAGAGAAATCCTTCTATTACCTACACCTTGTACATAAACGGTACTCAATTTTTGGGATATGCGAGGTATTACGCAGCAGATTCATAAATAAATTCTCACCAAATAACTGCCTTTGTATGCACTATTTGGAAACATTGAGTTTCATTGAGTGATAAATGTGACACGGCTTTTGCGAATTTGAAAGAGCGGTCTCAGCAATACCAATCCTACGAGGAGACCCTAGCGGAAACTACCTTTTCACATCTCTTCATATGCCTGCGACATAGCAATAGGAGCGATCCCGCGCGAAGAAAGAAGACAAAATCCTTATGCATTTACTATGTCAATAAAAAATTTTCCCACTCTTGCTCAATTGAATTACCTTTATTGAGAAAGAATTCCTAGCTATCATTTTATGCTATTAATAAATTTAGGCACTATATATATAATACGGTTATCAAGTACTCCTTATTATCTTGATCACTACATTATTAGATATCTAGCAATAAACCAATTACAAATGGGAGAATAACTCATTGGTTTTGTTGTAGGATTTCGATATAAAAATCAAAGATCGTCTGGGAAAAGGAAAACATGGTCGCAGACTTCCTATCCGGAGAGTTCCCAAAACATACGACACACTAGCCGGTCGATGATCAGTTCCACTGACTAACATTGTTGTTTTAGTAGCAAAAACACCATGGTATGTGGACGTAAACTATTTGGCGATGAGAGCTACCCGGACATTTAACATCAAAAGAATGAAACTAATTGTACAACTTCTTTTCAAGGTTCTCTGCAGATCGGTGGATACCTCTTCCACATAAGGGACCGATATGCACATATGCGGGTACATCGAAGAGAATGAAATATATGACATCTTACCGGGCTTGTCACGATGAACCTTGCGGCAGCCATTTCATAGAACGTGGAACGGGGCATAAAGTGTTGCAATTAGTATTGGCCTACGATTTTCAAAGATGCAAAGAAATACATACGGAGCTGTGATAGTTGCCAAAGAATGGGTTGCCCGGGTCAAGCTAATGAATGCCGCTCTGACCACAATTGGTGGTAGAACCATTCAAACGATGGGCGGACTTCGTTGGACCATTCAACCCACCATCAAACTAGAAAATCCACATATTAGTTGCCACTGATTATGTAACAAATAGGTGAGAAGCCCGGTGGCCTTGTCAAGGACCATGGAGAATCAATGATTAAGTTTATTTTTTAACTATTCATACAATATGGTTTACGGGGAAGTGATAGCAGGTAGAGGGGAGCAAAATTCATACGTAATAAAATTTCAACCACTCTAAAAAATCACCCTTATCACCCATGTGATTGTGTCTCCTTACACCACCCACATGGGAAAATGGGAGAAGTTGAAAGCACCAACAAAGTTGGAAGCAATCAACCAACAAAGGCGGCAACGACACACTGCAGGGATTGGGGCCACTAGATATTGAGAAGCCTTATGGGCTTATCATGGCCTAGAGAAACACCATGGATACTCACCATATCATCTTTATTATGCGGGAGAGAACCTATATTCCTAATAGTTGAAATCAAAACTTTGAGAACAACCCGAAGAAGTAGGATTGTCTTAAGATAAGCCCAAGTTAGAGCTCGACCAAATAAATGAATTAGACGAAATACGATTGCTAGCCACCGCAGCGCTTGACGATCATCAGAACAACGGAAGAGCTAAATGGCATGATAGCCTTATCAAGAAGAAGGTATTTCAAAAAAGGAGATTGGGCCCTCTATGACTCAGTTAAAATTTTCCAGGGAAAACTACAAACAAGGTGGCTGGAGTCCATATGAGATTCGGGAAGTACACAACAATGTTTTCCTGCACGACCGGCATAGATGGGTCACCGGTTCAACATTCCGTTATGAGACACCGTTGCCTCTATTGCAAAACACTCTCCTGAAAGAATCTTTTTCCAGATCTGAGAAACGATCCCACCATCAAGTTGTGGCACAAGGGGGTGACAACCCCACAAACTCAAGTACATGAGAGGTTCTTGCTGCATCATTTGTAAATACTATATATAAATGTCTTATTTTCTTGTACATTCTTCATGCTTGCAATTTCTTTCCTTGTGAGTTGCATCTTTATTTTTGTTGTTCAATTCGTGAAGACAAGCTGTTGATCAATCTTTGAGCAGTGCCCAATCAATCGAATTGAACAACCATTTTCTGTGTTTTTTATTTTTTCTATTCAATTTGTGAACAAACATATTAAATATTTGAACAACATTGTTCCGGTCAATTAAAAGTTTCTCTGGTCCCACAGCATTTTATTTTTACATTTCAATTCATGAACAATTGTTGTTCAATCTTTGAAAGGCTACTGATCAAATCAGAATTGAACAACCATTTTTTTGTGTTCTTTATTTTTGTTGTTTAATAAAAGATTGAGCAGTCATTTTTAGTCGTTATTTTTGTATTCAATTCATGAACAAAAGCTGCTATTCAATATTTGAGCAGGCATTGGTCAATCGAGTCAGACAACTACTTTACTTGTGTTCTTTATTTTAACATTCCAATTTGTAGACAATTGTTGTTTAATCTTTATTTGCTGATAGGTCGGGTGAACAGCCATTTTTTTGGCATTTTTATTTTTTTTGTTGATTGTGAGCAAGCTATTTATTCAATATTTGAACGGCGCTTGTTAATCGAGTTGAACATCCATTTTTGTGTTCTTTATTTATGCTATCAGTCGAATTGAACAACCATTTTTGGCCTTGTTATTTTTTGCTAATTCATGAACAAGCTATTGAATTTTGAACGGTGGCGGCAATTGAATTGAGCAGTGACCATTCTTGTGCTCTTGCTTTTTTTGTTCAATTTGTGAGCAGTGCTGTTCAATCTTTGAGCCGAGTTTGTTGTTTAGTCGAATTCGAACGACCATTTTCGCGTGTGGCTGATGTTCAATTCTTCAGACTACGCGCTAATCTTTGAACGGCCTATCTTGGTCAATCTAATTGAACAACTATTTTCACAGTAATTCTTTATTTTTGTTGTTCAATTTGTGAACAAATGTTGTTCAATCTTTGGTATTCTTTGTTAGTCGAATTGAACAGCGTTTTTTGGCATTTTTAGTTTTTGTTGTTCAATTTGTGAACAGGCTGTTGTTCAATCTTTAAATGGTTGTCATTCAATCAAATTAAACAACCATTTTTTGTGCTTTTGTTTAATCTTGTACATTTCCAAATTGAATAATATTGTTTTTCCTTTATCTAGCACCCCTCCCCTACCATTTTACTACGACGCTCGAAAAGAATCTCTACGAGTAGACAATGGCGGTTGAAAATGAAGGAAATGGTAAAAATCCACAAATATGATGACTCCCTAGCACTATAATACGTAAACACAGAAGCGACATTGTTATACATGAAATTAAAAGGCTAAGTCATCCCCGAGTTCAAGTATATTTATCATACGATATATGACCTTATGATGGTATATTTTTCTACCTTTATTCAAATAATATTTCCTCCAACATGAAGGAATGAGATAAGGGACATTAATTGTATTGGCATTCTTTCACTTCTTTCACCATCCCTCACTCTTAGAGAGGTTAATGAGCCTCCCTTCATGTATAAAGAACAACTATTATGTGTTCATGCAATTTTTAAGAGGATAGGGGTCTCATGCAGGCTGACCTACCATGATCATAGGGATTTAACAAGTGACATGCCCACAATGGCCCACACCGGGGTAATGAACTTCTCATCTTCTTGAAGGACGAGGAGGTCTCATCACGAGCAGCCTAATCACTCTGTTACAATCCTCTTGAATGGCATTGCTTGTGACTATCTGGCTATCACGGCATAGTGACCTGGGTGTAAATCAGATGTTACCAATTTAAAAATAAGTACTGCGTATACAGAAAATTTTTAAGAGAAGGGATAGGGGTCTCATCATGAGCTGGCCTACCACGTTCATAAGAGCGTAGCAAGTGACATACCCCACAATGGCCACCACACCGGGGCGATGACCTTCTTAACCACTTGAAGGACAAGGTCTCATCACAAGTCGACACGATCCTTTGCTACAACTCTAGTGAGTGGCACCATGGTTATCTAGCCACCATACCCGCATGATGATCACTCCATAAAATTGGCGAGAATAACTATTTTTACATAAGGCTCTGGCTCATTCTTTCGGGTTAAAATAGCAACCACTATCGAAGCTATGAACGCTGCTAGCGGCAATGGCTACGCTATGGTATAGTATGCTCCTTCAATATCCAATTTCTTTATATACACCTTATCCTTAATCCTTCTTCCGCAAGCTATTATAGAACCCATTGATATAAATATAACCTACCACAAAATAACTAACAAGAGATATGCTTACATATGCGAACTCACAGGGATGAAAACACCAATCATTACTTGACTTAGTCATGGTTATTTTGTCATAATGTTTCATTGAAGGAGGACATCATATCGTAATAATGATTATACTATTCCTCTCCCTTTTAGGTCACTTCCTTACAGATGAAATTATGAAAAACTTCCAAAACCAACCTTTACATTGCATCGCTAGTAATTGCGGAAACTGCTGACTCAACTTTGCTCCTCCATGCAAGTCATTATTACCAAATACTAACATTCCCCTGCCTGCATTCATCATTGGCCAAATCTCTCCTATACTTAAGGGCATGGACGCCCTTTCCTCAATGGAGGGTGTAGGTGGTCTTAAATTGGAAAGCATGTGAAATGTCTGCCAAAAATACAGTTAGAAAAATTGATAAGACCGGAGAACACGCAATTAAGGCATGAAGTTACTGCGTAGAACCACAATTTTTCTTTGGCTTACTACTATCGATGAAGTCGGTCCTAACAACGGAGGCGAGAAGAAATACAATAAGAAGAAGAAAGCATATCAACTATGGGTGGGAATTCCCTTCGAAACGAGCCTATAAGCTTTCCAATTTGATTCTGGCAGTGCATCCTCCGACTAGTAGGGTGGGCGACATATGTGCAAGATTCACAGGGATTTGACACAAAAATTGCAATTGAATTTACGCAAAATTTGCAAGAAGGACAAACCAGAGTTAAAGGTAGAATTATACCGATCCATAGGGAGGAAATTATTGTTGGAGTTTCTAAGAATACCCGGCGGAAGAGAAAGATGGGCGAGAGAAACATCTCCTCCTACGAGACGCTGGGATCATATCAAGACCCAGGAGGGAGCCGTTGGAATGAAAAGGAGAGGATTAACCCCTACCTCTCTCCTGACCATGTGAGGCTGGCGACACTCATCCAAATCTCATTACATGTGAAGGGCGTGAACCTGGTAGAACTCTCGATATTAAACTTTTAAGTTGTGCTTAAGCAAAATAACAATTAATCTGCCTGCTTTCTTGAATTCCATATTGCATGAAATCTTGTTTGATTAATAAAAGTCAAAAATCCCCAAGAAGTAGTCAGTCACCACGGGTTAATTAAACTAGTCATCATTCATGAGTTGAATAACTAATAGATAGCCTGGGAAAATTTCGTTAATACTGATGCACGGGAACCGAAATAAACCACAGCCAGGCAGTGAACCCCCTGAGATAAATACACTAAGAAGAAAAAAGGACCCAAGCCACAACTTCAGAACCAAGCGAGGCAAGAATGATCCAAGAAGCACTCCGAGAACCTCGGACCTCATGGAGGAGAGCGGGGACCATCATGCTGCCTGCAATATTTCGAGGAAGAAATGGCTCGAGGTCCTAGGACAAGTAAGGACGAATATGAATCTGAAAACATTAGAGCGAAGAAGAGCAAGAGGAAATTTTTGATAAATCTATCACCACCAGCGATTGCGGGTCACACTAACGTCTGCACGACCAAGAGGAACCACGGACAACGGGGCTCTGTCCCCTCTTGATGAAATTATGATTGAGGTGAAGGGGGTGGACATAGGAGAGAATAGATGAAGAAACAAGTCGGTGACATTGTCCTTGTGGAGACAAGCACACACACAAAAACAACCCCTTTGACACCGGAGGTAGCACCACTCCTCTAGTCGGGGACCCTCACATTGAGTCGCTTTACGAAGATCTAATCGAGAAACACCATTATAGGAAGCCACGGGGTTGGAAACACCATCACTGAAAATAGAATACGCTCCACCACCTGTTGAAATAAAGACGGAAAGAACCAGGATGAAAATAAGGTAAAACGAATAGAGCACGTAGAGGCTAAAGAAATTGGTGAAATATACGAGAAAAAAATTGGAGGAAGAAGGACCGAAGTGACCAAAGAAAGAAGGAAACCACGATTGCGGGAACCCCGAACGGGGTCGTCATGGCCCCGAAGACGAGATGCAAGGCGGCAAGTGACATCGTTGAGACTGGGGTAAAATTGACTTGGTAGCCTGCAAGAAAGATGAGGGTGCAAACCAACTTAGCAGAGACACCACTAAGGCTGAAATTCGAGACGGAGACGAAAGCACCGGTGAAGCCTCTACTCAAGCCAGAAATGAGAGAAATTATAGAAGAAATGGAAGTTAAAACGAGGAGGAAGCGCTGCCTATGCCCATACGGTAAGAAAAAATTGTCAACTTGAAAATATGTAATGAAGCTTGGTTCAAGCACAACATGAACTAGCACAATACGAGAAGGAGGTGGTGCCATTACAAGAATATCAAGCACTACTAAAAAATTTCACGAGACCTTTCCTCCACGAAGCGAAATATTTTCTCGGCTTAGAGGGCAATGAGAGGTAAAAATGGCACAAGAACGAGGTAGATCCAAAGCTAAGAGAAAATCAACACAATTTTCTCTTTGTACAATGATGTGTTATCATGCGGAGAGCTTCGGTGACCAACTATGCCTTGTTCTTAACGAAACGATATTTCCTCCACAATGCATTTGTATTGGGAAAGGGAAAGTCCACTATGGAGTACTATAGAAGAATTTTCACTATTGTAATGATCAAGATGAAAGGTTCAATGCCTCCTATGTGAACTTTTACATGCATAATTTCTTTTTAGAAGAAGACATAGACAACATGAAGAATACAAAACTACGTCGATTACGGGAATTTTAAAGACTCACTCCATATTCCTCTCATACGGTCGCTTTGGTCTACGGCATAGAGCCTACATGGTTAGGATGTAGATAAAATCCCTCTCCTACGGTACCCTCCCAAGGACTGTAAATCACCAGTCTCACAGAATTACCGGAGAAGGATCACAAGCGTTGCCTTTGCAATCATGAAACAAAAACGGGGCTTGAGAATACGAAAATGTCTACCATGCCTACTCCTTAACACGAAGTTGCATCTCAACCATCTTGTTTGCATGAGGACATGCAATTAGGTAAACGGGGAGTATGTTGGGCCCAAATTAAGGTACGTTCTCACCCCTATAATTACTTCAAATTATGTTACAATTTTGGGGAATTCTCCTTTATGTGCTGTGATAAAGAAAAGAAAAAGATTTATGAAAACTAGAACAACTAGAGGCTAACAACAAAAGGGATGTTTTTATAACGCAGAAAATTGACTTCTTTTATGCGCACATGAAGGTAGAGTAGCTGGACAGCCGGTAGAAAATACAGAATATAACCAACAAGCGCAAATGTGACGAGATCTCGGTACTCCCGAGGCGGCCGTGAGAAGGCAGAGACGGAGACAAATGCGAGCCCCGAAGAACTCCAAGCGACATCCACACGCGACGAGCTGTCATTTGAAATATAAATTTGGTGAAATCACCTTTAAAAAGGACGAGGATGAACGATAAGAGGGGAGAAAAAAATAATATGAAATTCATTAACACCCAAATCAACGCATCAAAACCAACTTGTCTGTGAAATTGTATTTTTGTAATAATAACGCTGGATGTAATATGTTTGTGAACAACGATATTTTGAGTTTTTACTACGTTCGACTTTTTTTGGTGGTCTAGGCCCAACCCTTGGAAGTTCCTCGCAAATTCCCATACTATGTGTATTCCTTAGAACCAGTGTTTGAGTATACGATGCGGTTGTAAAGTACATTTCCATTCAATAAAGTTACCATTTCTCTTTTCGGAAACTGACCCAACAATTGTGTTCTTGAGTTGGGATAATCCCTGGCCCCAGCATTCTCCGGTTTATAATAATGATTCATCACTAGTAGATAGTTATGGTTTCTTCCAATGTCATAATTGATTTACGGATCATTGAATAGGTTGCTTTCAATGTTAGTTTGTTTTTATTATGGATTACATTATTCTTCCAGCATAGTGAAGCAGCCAATCGTTGATTAATGTCGATTAATTAGTCTACAAAGAGAATTCCATTGCAAAATTATATAATTAATTGTTGTACAAATTCATTTAGGTTGTTTCAATTAGACTGTTGTTCAATTCAATTTGATTTTTGTTGTTCCATTCAATTCGATTACTGTTGTTCCATTCAATTCATTTGTTATTTCATTCATTTAGACTGCTTTTTATGTCAATTAGATTGTTTTTCAATTCAATTCAATTGTTGTTTCATTCATTTAAACTGTTGTTTATCTCAATTAGACTACTATTCAATTCAATTCAAATTTTGTTCAATTCATTTAGACTTCTGTTTAATTCAATTATATAGTTTTTCAGTCCATTAAACTTGTTGTTTAAACTGTAGTCCTGTTGTTCAATCTTAGCCTAAGAATCAACCAAGCCACTCCTCGCTAGGTTAATTGAATTCAAGAGGCTAGCCAATTCTTCCTCATAAGTAGCATAGAGTAACTATTAGTCAATCTCACTCACATATATTGTGCCAACTGTTGAAAATGCAACAAGATGATGGAGCTTAGTGAAATGAAGTCGCCTTCACTAAGTGGGCCCGCAGGCTATTTTTGGCGCAAAGTCTATTTTTAGACTATGTCTATTTTTAGACATATGAAGCATGGTCTAGGAGTTGCAGTATGTTATTCTTGGATGATTGGTCGAGTTGGTAAAAGTAGATGGACCTCTATTTTTAGATATATAGGTCGAAGTCTATTTTTAGACTGCCTGTCTAAAAATAGGTCAGTCAAATATTATTAGCCCTTAATAATATTTGGACTCTAAACTTCAGTTTATTCTCTTGGAGCACTTCAGTTGGAGCTACGGATGTGGCCCATGCATCTGACAGAAGGAATTACGCTATTCCTTGGGGTTTGGTGAGCTCATTCATGGTTGACTTCAGTTAGGACTTCAGTGGCAGAAGTTTGGTGGAGTTGATGAGACAGTTGGTGGAGTTGTGTTCGGTTTAACTTAGTTGAACTAGTTGTGATTAGTTTAACTAGCAAATCAACTAGTAATGAGTGGAGTGAATTAAATATTATTTAATTCACTAATTATTAACTCATTATTCAACTCAAGAACACATCAGTTCACTACAGTGCATGGACAGTTCAGTGGAGACCAGTGAAAGAGGTAGACGAAAGGGTTGAGATAGCTATCAGTTGTGACATCAGTTGTGCATGAGATTTGCACCACACTTGGAGGAATTTCCCATGAGGATTGCGCTGTCAAGCCAAGGAGATTCGAACCTTGGATCTCTCATTAGACCAACCTTGATTGCGCAATAGAGGCAGGCAATTAGTGGATGAGTTTTGAACCTGTGACTTGTTCAAAACCAAGCTAGTTTGTGTGTAACTTTATGAGATAGTACTGAGTACTTGTGAGGAGTATTGTGCTATGTAATGTTACATGTTCTCTCCATATAATATACAAAATAGCTAAGGGGTTTTCAGATATAAGCTTTCCCCATTACATATTGTGTTTATGTGCGCATGCGACTGTTTCCATTTCCGCAAATTGATGATTGATTGTAGAAGAGATTATGTGTTGCATATGAATTCGAATTAGTATGTGATCAGGATAATCTCGGTGGATAAATCTTCATTATTCAGCAAATTTCTACACCAACACTCTTGAAATAAGAAGACTTAGCTCAGATTGATAATTAAATGAGAAGCACTAGAGTTGTCTATAATAAGCCACCTCTATGACACCAACAAGGTTCTGGAGTAAAATCTGGAGCGAGTTAAGACACAATGGGATGGATTCATGTTCTACTGATCTTGTTCATCAATCTTCCATGCAAGTCCTTTAAAATTTATTCTTATCTGCTGAGGATTGAAATGAGATCTACTTGTTGAAATTAGCAACAAGAAGAGGCATCTAATTTAATTTTCCCTTAATTAAATTAGAAGGAAATTGTAATTCCACATCACATGATAGCTTGTGCTAGTTAACTAAGTTGGAAAGACTTAGTTAGCTTAGTCAATTCTAGTTGGGGGTAAAAATGGAGGCATGTAGAGTTAACTCTAAGTTTTATGGGGTCTAGTTGCAGTTTATTTTGAGTTGTAATTGATTAACTTAATTATTTGAGTTAAAATCAGTTTAACTAGTTCTAACTGATGGAGGAGCTAGTGAGAGGTCCAGTGAATTAAATTTGATTTAATTCACATGTAATGATCAATCAGTAAAAAACTAATAATTCGCTATAAATAGTTTTTGCATGTGAGTTTTGAGGAAGACCCAGTTGATATTGGAGTTAAAGGGAAGTATAATATCAATATCAAGTATAATATCAGTTTCATGATTAGAAAATTTTACAGGTCATGCATGAGGTCATCAAGATGCCTTGGATTTATTGCACAATAAATTATTGGGAATTTCCTAATTAATAGGGGCTCAATTTCCCTAGTGATTCCATAAGAAAGGCTGAGCATCCAAAGGAAAGAAATTGGTTAAGTATTGGACCAAACTTGTTTGGATCAGAGTGAGACAGTCAGAGATAGTATAGAGAGCTCTTAAGCATGAGAGAATCATTTTATTGTTTCATATTCTTAACTTAATGAAATATATATATATAGATATAGTGGGGTTTTTAGTTGAGGCTTTCCCCAGATAAATCTTTATGTTGTGCAATTGGAATTGTTTCTCTTTCTTGTTCATGTGATTATGCAATCTTAATTAGATTCCACAATTTTTAGATTAGATTAAAGTATTTTATTTTATCATATTACACATTTCAGTTTGAATCTACCTAGATTTTCTGCATGGTATCAGAGCAAGCATCACTATAGAATAGAAGAATACAAGTTTTTTTTGAACATGTGAATGCAATTTGCAGATTTATTCTTCAGGACCAGTAGCAGATCATGATGTCTTTCTGTGGATTGAGAATTGAATATGCCCTTGAGGGTAGTTAGAATTACATATCTTGGAAAGATATGATGTAGGTATTCTTCGGTGACAATGGGTTGAAGGAATTCATAGACAATGATTTTCCTAGGCCTGCAACAACAAATGCTAAAAATCTTGATGCATGGAATAAGAATTAGCAAAGGCGAGAAGGATTATCTTAGAAGGAGTTCAATATCATATTGTCTTGAACCTCCATGGAACATAAACTCCATATGATATGTGAAAGGCCTTAATATATTTGTTTGTAAACAACAACGACCATAGGAAGTTATCACTGATGGACACGATAAAAAAAATCAAAATGGAAAAGGGTGACGCGATACCAAAATACTTGATGAAGTTCTGTTAGGTCCCTATATTACTAGTGTAGTCCCTTATTATTGTTAGTGTAGCCCCCTTATTGTTATTGTTGTACCACCGCAACACCCATATTGTTATTATTTTGCCCTTAAATTATTATTGTTAGCTCGACTAGGATTATATTGTGGCCCCATGGACTCCTATATATAGAAAGGAGGTTTTTTCATTTGGATCATCCAAAATTATTTCATTTATGTAATGTAAAGGAGGTTTCCCCCTCGAAGTGGCTTATTTAAAAGGTGTTGATCTCTCTTTTCTTCTATTTTTGGAGTTTTTTTCATAACATTTGGTATCAGAGCTTTGGATTCTAGGGTTTCACTGCTTCAAATAGGTCATCAATGGAATTTGCGCTATAACTTTTTTCTACGAGGTTTCAGACACCAAAAAAAAACCCATTTCGAATAAGTCATGAGGAACTTTGTGTAAAACTTTCAGATCTTGGTTCAAAACATCTTCAGAGATATGATTTGTGGAAGTTAGGGTTTTTTGCAGGCTCCCAAATTTCATCTAAAATAGGTGACCTTGGGAAAATCATCATAAATCTCTCTTTGAGAATCGGATTTGAATTATGTAAGAATTGGTCGAAATCAAACGGATTGTAGTTTCCTGTGTATCAATTTCAGATCCGAAGGAGGAAACAATGACACGTGGGACATCGTAAAAGTTCACTCTATTGAACTAGTCCATAATTAGGTCATTGTGGGAGATTGGGCATAACTTTGTCTTGAAGAATCCAAATCAGGTCAACCCTATGGCATTAGAAATAATATTGAGAGCACTAATACAACATTGAAATTCAGATATTTAAGACTTGAAATCATAGAGATAATTCAAGTTCAATATTGACCTCCATAAAAGCAAGAATAAGGTGTGTATTTTTTTTTCAAATTACATAAATCTTGTTTGAAAAATCAGTTTGAAGTGATTCCAAGGGCATATTGAAGCATAGATATCAGTATTGAGTTCTAAAATTCCCCCTAAAAATAATTCAACACCCATTAAGCCCTCAAAATACTCTACTATGACTCATGAAGAGGAAGAAGTGCAACATGATATATCAAAATTACAAGAGCAAGTGCACCAAATTTCTCTCTCACAAAGAGAAACAAGAAATGAAATGGAAGTTTTGAAGAAAGTCATGGAAGCTAAGATAAATGGTTTGAAGAAGGGTGTGGAAGCTAAGATTGATGGTTTGAAGAAAGGTGTGGAAGCTAAGATGGGTGGTTTGAAGAATGTCCTGGAAGACATGGAAGAAAAAATGAAAAACAACATGGAAGACATGAAGAATGATCTAAAAGAAGACATGGAGGGTTTGAAGGAAGGATTGACAAAGTTGATACAAGAAATGATTCCTAATGGCGGAAAGATAGTAGAGGATACTTATGATTAGAACAAAATAAATGTCAATCATGATTTCATAAACTCTAATGTTGCATTGAAGACCCACCATATTCCAAAGATCAATATGAACAATTTTGATGGCAAGGATCAAGTAACATGGATACTACATATGGAGCAATATTTTGATCTCAATACTGTGCAAAACACACAAAAGGTACGCCTTGCAACTTTATATTTAGAACAAAATACATTTGTATGGTATCAATGGATTTTCTCCCATAAAGAAATTGTCACTTGGTCAATTTTTACAGAGGAAATGATAGCACCTGATGAGGATACAAAGAGAAACATCTTCTTTAGCCAATTGATAAATATCAAACAAAAGGGTTCAGTGATGGAGCACATTGAGGACTTCCAAAAATTGAACATAAGGGTATATGATATTCCAGAGGAACACAAGATTGATGTCTTCATAGGGAATTTAAAGGATAACATCCAACATGAGATTTGCCTTTGGAAACCTGATTCATTGGAGAAGGCATTCAGGTTGGCAAGAAAAATTGAACGTAAAATTATGGTGACAAGGAAGCATACCACTCTCATCTATAAATATGGAAGTGTTGTTACTCCTAGAGTTCCACAACCTACAAGGTTGACACCACAAAAATTGGAAGAAAAAAGAGAAAAAGGGCTTTGCTACAGTTGTGACAGCAAATACACTAGACGTCATAAGTGTGCTTAGAAGAAATTATTTTACATAGATTGTTAAGAGGAGGAAGAAAATGAACAAGAAACTTTGAAAGAAGAGGATACACACCAGGAACCAACCCTAGAGAAAGAAGAAATGAGTTCGACCATATCTCGTAATGCATTGGCAGGAATTACCACTCTTCAAACTCTCAAGATATAAGGAAATATCAAGAAGAAAAATGTAATAGTGTTGATTGAATCGGGTAGTACCCATAATTTTATTCATTGTAAGGTAGCCAAGGAATTTAATTGCTTCCTATACCCAACACCAGAAATTCAAGTGATGGTTGCAAATGGAGGAACTATAAATTTCTCTGGAAAATTCCTTAATATCAAGCTAACCATGGGGGAATATGTATTGAATAGTCCAATGCTTTCCATTCTAATGGGAGGTGTTGATGTTGTACTATGAGTACAATGGTTACAATCTTTGGGGATGGTAGCTTTTAATTTTCAAGAAATTTTTTTGAATTTTTTTTCGGAAGGAAAGGAAGTTCAATTACGGGGTATCATAGGGAAGCCATGAAAGATAATAAGCTATAATTTCATGACAAAGCTTCTGGAGAAAGAAAAATGAGTCGTAATTGCACAATTATGCTCACTAGAAGTTCCAACATCAAAATCATCTATTTCTCCAGATTTCCAAAAAGTCTTGGACAATCATTCCAAGGTGTTTGAAACTCCCAAAGGACTCCCACCTATTCATGTTCATGATCATGATATTCATTTGATTCCAGGAATTGTTCCTCCAAACATCAGGCCTTACAGATATCCTTATTTCCAAAAGAGCGAAATTGAATGTATTATTGCAGAAATGTTAGAGGTTGGTATAATTCAACCAAGTCAAAGTTATTTCTCTGCTCCAATAGTATTGGTGCACAAGAAGGATGGATCATGGTGCATGTGTCCAAATTATAGGGAGCTAAATAAGATCACTATTAAAGCTAAATTTCCCATTCCTGTGATTGATGAATTATTGGATGAATTACATTGATAAATTTGTTTTACCAAGTTGGATATTCGTTCAAGATATATTCAAATTAGAATGAAGACTGAATATATTCTGAAAACAACATTTTGAACTCATGAGGGTCATTATGAGTTTTTGTTCATGCCTTTTGGCCTTACCAATGCACCTTCTACATTTCAAGGTTTGATGAATTCCATTTTCAAATCAATCCTTAGAAAATTTCGCTCATCCGTCCTCTTGACCAACCAACCCACCCTCGGCATTGACTTAGATTTGGGCCCCTCATCTGTTAAACCGCGGGGCAGGCCATTTTCCATTTCAAAGGCCATTCAAATGGCCAATTTGGAGGTGGTTGTAGATATGCAGTCCTCTATTCTAAGGATTCTTAGAGAAATAAAACTGAGGGACAAGGTTCCATCATGATTTGTCTATATTTTAACTGTAGGGGCCTTGCCAGCCTGGAAAAAAAATTGGCCCTCAGGATACTTCTTCTCACTACTCGCATTGATGTTAGTTTATTTCAAGAAACATTGGGGGATGAAATCTCCATCTCCAATATATTATCTACCCTCCTTCCGGATTGGACATTTGTGACCATTGATGCCCGAGGCCGATCGGGGGGTTGCGCATTAGGCATAAACGACAAGACCACTTGGATAATGAACTGCTGGGGTAGGGTGGGTGTCATTGCCGTGGAAGTTATCACTAGTGAATTTGAACTTCCCATTACTTTGATTAATGTATATGGTCCTTGCAATCACAAAGAATCATTTTGGGACTCCTTTCTTAGCTGCACTCTACTTTAACAAAACAACATCATACTTGGCAGGGATCTAAAATTCTCTATTGGTATCTAGGAAACTTGGGGGCCACAACCCATTCCAAATCCTATATTAGAATACTTCACCAATCAATTGGAATTGGTTGGATTACTTGACATAGATATGCCTCAGAATACTCCTACTTGGAGGAATAGGCACACTGGGGAGGCGGCCCTAGCATGGAGACTTCATTGCTTCCTTATTAAGTTGCCATTACATAATCTCTTTGCTAGATCTAGACAATGGGTGGGTTCGGGGGGTGCCTCAGGCCACTCTCCGATTTATTTGGAATTTCTGGTTGGAGAATAGAAGCCCCATGCTCCCTTCAAATTTAATGTTGGATGGCTACAGGAACTCAAATTCCAATTTTTGGTCACTAAGGAGTGGCAGAACTGTAATGAATTCCCATATTGGGAACCTGGAAGAGTTTTCAATGATAATCTCAAGCGTATCAAAGAAAACACTATCAAATGGGCTAGGCACAAAAGAATACTCGAGGAGGAGGAGCTCAGAAGGACTGAACTGCAAATTACTCATCTTATTGGTCCGGATTACTTGGGTTTTCATACCGTGTCTATAAAATAGCAACTGATTGCTTTGGAAACCACTAGAACCTCCATTCTGTGGAAAAGGGAGGAGGAATGGCGATTAAAGAGCAGGGCCATTTGGTTGAAAGCCGGGGATGAAAACACCAAGATCTTTTAACAGAGTGCTAAAGGCAGAAGGATCATCAATACTATCTATGAAATCTTTGATAATACTGGATATGTGGCCAAATCCCATGCACATCTTGTATATTTTGGAATCCAGCATTTCTCAAATCAATATAAAGCGCCACTCAATGTTAATTTGTTGCATATTATGCACATTGCTCGCACTTTTCACAGATTTGTTGATGAGGAGAAATTGGAGGCTCTCAATGCACCGGTTACCTTGGGCGAGATTGAAGGAGTATTAAAATGGTTTAAGAAGGACAAAATTCCTGGGATGGATGGATGGCCCATTGAATTCTATCTATATTTCTTTGAACTGATCGACAGAGATCTACTTATAGTCATCGAAGAAAGCAGAACAACTGGTCGAATTTATGATGGTTTCAATTTCACATTCATTACACTGATTCCCAAAGTGGATCACCCATCTACCTTCCATGCCTTCAGACCTATCTCCCTCTACAACTGCATATATAAAATTATCTCCAAAATCATTGCAAATCATATTAAACCCATTCTCTCTTTACATATAGCCAAGGAACAATTTTCTTTTCTCCACCACAAATAGATTCATGAAGCCATTGGCACTGCATAAGAGGCCTTGAATTCCATTAAAACAAAAAAACTCAAGAGCACCATCATCAAAATTTACCTTGCCAAAGCATTTGATCATGTTAATTGGAACTATGTTCACCTTATTCTCATCTAGATGGGTTTCCCTCATTCTTTCATTAATTGGATTATGGGATGCATTATGAACGCCACCTTCAGTATCCTTATAAATGGGGAAGCTACTGATTTATTTCATGCTGGTAGAGGTCTCTGGAAAGGATGCCCCCTCTCACCACTCCTTTTCCTCCTTATTATGGAAGGCCTCTCTTCTCTTATGAATATGGCAAAGGACAATGGTATCACTCATGGCATTCGATTAAATTAATTTTTACAACTGACACATCTATTATTTTTTGATTATGTTATTATATTTTTGGATGGGTCTTATTAGGACAACTCTCAAATTGATAACATCCTAAAAAAAATTTGCAAATCCACAGGTATGGCTCCCAACAACAGAAATTCCACCATCATATTGACTCGTTGTTCAGTAATTGAAATGGGGCATGCCATGTCGTTCTTCCCATTTGAATGAAAACTCATTGAGGAAGGCTTAAAATATCTTAGTTTTCACCTTAAGCCAAAGGATTATCAGATCAAGGATTGGAACTGGATGATCACTAAGGTGGAGCGCAGAATCAATATCTGGCATCATAGGTGGCTCTCGAGGGCAAGCAGATTGGTTTTAATTAAATCTATCTTCCTAGAAAATTTGGCACAATTTCCGACGGCCACTTCGTTGCTATTCCGACACATAGTCGTCGCAAGAGCGACAGTTCAAGGACACGCAAAACGTGGTTTTCCATAACGTCGCAATTCCGATGCACTGACAAAGTGTCACACTACCAACACTTTTTCTGTCGCTTCCAAAAAAGCATCTCTCTTCCGACGTTTCCCAAACCGTCGCGCTTCCGACGTTTGTAAACTGTCGCAATTCTGACGAAATGTGGTCCGACGTTTTGAACGTCGCTCTTCCGACGTTTGTAAACTGTCACAATTCTGACGAAATGTGGTCTGACGTTTTGAACTTCACTCTTCCGATGTTTTTATACTGCCGCTCTTCCGACGTGTTTAAGTTGTCGCAATTCCGACACCATACAAAAGTGTCGCAAGACCGACGCATTGCAAAAGTGTCGCAAGACCGACGTGTCCCATAGGCGTCGCAATACTAACGCATTCCAAAAGCGTCGCAATACCGATCCTAGGAAGAACTGTCACAATATCGACGGACATCACAAGACTGACGGAAATCGTTCAAGACGTCGGAAGACCGACGCTTACAAAGCGTCGGTATACTAACGGCGGGTTCAATTTAAAAAAAAAAATGAAACTTTAAAACAAGACAGTAAATCTCCAATATTTGTTATGAATTGTGGACGTTCCAATGACTGTGAAATATTAATATAATAAACCACCTCGCAGCGCTTCGACTATAAACAATCATATAAACATGGCTCTGTATTTCCAAAAACAGGTTTAAAATAGAAACAGGGCAACATTTTTTTTTTCCAATTGTTATGAACATAATTCGACTGTGAAATATTAATATAATAAACCACCCCGCAGTGCTTCGACTATAAATAATAATTTTTTTTTCACAAGATAAAAAATGCTGCTTTGAATATATTATATGAAGAAAAACAGTCCATGAAGTCATTACATTTTCACATCTGAAGATTGGAACCCAAATATCCTTCCAGAAAATTGGAAGTCCCACCCCAGACAATGATAGAAAAATACCCCATGTCACATACAGGGACATGATATAAAACCTAGTAACGGTCCAGATGGAGATTATCAACAATCTGAGAAAGCATCCAAATATGCCTGAGGCATCTATAAGAAAGTGAAATAACAGTATGTAGAATAGTAAAGCAACAGATAGAGTACCGACGTCCATTGTACCAAATACAAATTAAAGTACCCAAAATCCTTGAACAGAGAACAATGTTAATCATGTGAGTGTGATATGTCCAAAATATAAAAATACCATCAGACCATATCAATAAACCAGCAACATAGACCAGCATCGCTAGTTTTGAAGGCAGAGTGATAAACAATCATTTTTTTTCACAAGAGAAAAAACGTTGTTTTGAATATATTATATGAAGTAAAACAGTCCATGAAGTCATTACATTTTCACATCTGAAGATTGGAACCCAACTATCCATCCAGAAAAGTGGAAGTCCCACCCCAGACAATGATAGAAAAATACCCCATGTCACATACAGGGACATGATATAAAACCCAGTAACGGTCCACATGGAGATTATCGACAATCTGAGAAAGCATCCAAATATGCCGGAGGCATCTATAAGAAAGTGAAATAGTATTATGTAGAATAGTAAAGCAACAGATAGAGTACCGACGTCCATTGTTCCAAATACAAATTAAAGTACCCAAAATCCTTGAACAGAGAAAAACGCTAATCATGTGAGGAGTGTGATATGTCCAAAATATAAAAAGACCATCATACTATATCAATAAACTAGTAACATAGACTAGCATCGCTAGTTTTGAAGGCAGAGTGATAACCTGTCAACACATAAAATAGTATCATAAAGCGGATACAGGAAATGTGCAGAGACATGTACTTTTGATATACGCCTCACACAAAAAGCATCCATGATAAAGCAAAAATATGTATAAACCCAGGGTCGATTGCATGTTCTGGCTCGCTTGTTCCCGGAAATAAAAACCATCTGTAGAAACCCAGGCTAGCTTGTAAGATTAGGCTCGCTTGATTCCAAAATTGGTAACCATCTATTGCATCCGAAATGTAAGGTTTAGGCTCGCTTGTTTCCATTAGTAGCCCGCTACAACATCCACTCTGTTCATAGCAAAAAGGTTCCTGTAGATATACAGAGAAAGAGTATAATACGTAGACCATATAAACATGGCTCTATATTTCAAAAAACAGGTTTAAAATAGAAACAGGGCAACATTTGTTTTTTCCACCGTGAAATATTAATATAATAAACCACCCCGCAGTGCTTCTACTATAAACAATCATATAAACATGGCTCTGTATTTCAAAAAACATGTTTAAAATAGAAACAGGGCAATATTTTTTTTTTCCAATTGTTATGAACATAATTCGACCGTGAAATATTAAATATAATAAACCACCCCACAGCGCTTCGACTATAAACAATCATATAAACATGGCTCTGTATTTCAAAAAACAGGTTTAAAATAGAAACAAGGCAACATTTTCTTTTCTAAGTAAAGTTAATCTATTAATAGTGGGAATAAAATTATAGCATGACTTTAGTAAAAAACATTGCCCAGACTTATGGCAAATTTGTCATCAAAAAATCAAAAAAGAAGACTACCTACATACGGGGAAACCAGTCTTGAACGTTTACAGAATTCAAAAATATTACAGAGGTCCCACACAGTAATATAATCTAAAACATGCCCAATTAAGTGGGCCTGCGAAGCAAGAAAACCAAATTAACCAAGCTACTCCTCCGGTGGTTCCTCGACGATTTGGCACCATCCTTCGGAAGGTCCAGGATCACCAGGTGCTATCTCCACATTCGTGCCACCGCTCCCCTCCTGAAGGCCCGAATGCTAGCCAGCTTTTTCTGAGCTCAGACTCGCCGGACGGGTGCATTGTTCCTCCATTTGGGCCTCCTCATGGAAAAAACACGGTGATTGAAGCTGTGATTCGTGGGCGGTTTAGAGAGAAATTAAAGGAAAAAAGTGCAGTGCACGTCATGGGAGAAGGTGAAGCGGTGGGGAAATGAGGAGAAGGGGAGCCCATACGGTGGCCAGATCCTAGAACCCGACCCTGCCCACTTCTAGTGTTTGGATAGCGACCTGCGTAATAATAAATGGACTGGGAAGACAACTCGGTTGAGGGGCTGGAGGGAGCACGCAAGGGTTGACCTCCAGTGCTCCCCCTGTGGCAACGCATCCTTTGACGCAGGTGAGGCATGGGTGCAGTCTCAGCAGTGGGCACAAGACGAGACGGAGAAGCAAGATTCCACGAAACCGAAGAAGACAGACACAGACCAGACCGAGAGAAATGCAGATATGCACCAAGGTCTAAGCAGCAGTTTAGATGGCCACTTCTCCTTCTCGTCACAGTGAGCAGGCAGTATAACCCAGCAACTGGCTTGTCTGAAAAACCATAGCGAAACGCCATTTTATCGACCCAACTGTAATGCAATCGAAGAACGCCCGTCATAATTAATCTCTCATTAATGAGAGCCGAAGGCCGGATCATATTGGAGTATGCAGAATCGCTAACAGGAGTGGAGGTATGATCTTGAACAGTGTTAAAACTTAATGCGATTTGATGTGAAAACCTTGGGACTTAAATATCGGCTAATTGAACAGTGTTAAAACTTAATTGGATTGATATGAAATCGCCACATCCATGTCCCATCGCCTTAAAATCCATCGAATGCACCTGCATCCGGGAACAGGACTTCGGACCTGAAAAAGATTAGGGCAGAATTCATTTGGCTTTTGCATCACAAAATTGGCTGACGTCAGCAGGCTATTTTGGAACGCGAATTTGGTTTGAATTATGGTTTATCGCCGTTTGAAGTCCGGCGGGCTCGACTTAAGAACAATTTTGTTTGATCCCATCTTATAAATTTTGTGTTGGTTTTCTTTGATAATACACATATTTATAATAAATCATGGGAATACCACACTAGTAAACATGTGGAAAAGTTATATAAATTATTGAGAACAATCATTTTTATGTAAAAATATCCAAATGTGCTTTTGGGAAATAAGAATTCTAGTATTTGGTTCATATTGTTTTAAAGGAAGGAGTGAAGTTGGAGCCTCAAAAGATGCAAGCTATTACAAAATGACCTATTCCTAAGAAAATCAAGGTTCTTAGAAGATTTTTAGACTTACATGATATTATTGATCATTTTTTAAGAATTATGCATGCATTTCAAGTCCACTCACAATCTCTTGAATAAAATATCATTTATATGGAATGATGAGGCTACTTTGGCATTCTCTCTTTTAATGGATGCCATGTCTTCTACACCAACATCGGTTGCACCTACTTTTGGTAAAATATTCATAGTAGAGTGTGAGGCACTAGGACAAGGAATTTACGTAACGTTAACACAATAAGGGATATCATTGGCTTTTAAAAGCAAGGAATTCAAAGAAAATATTTGGTGAAATCTACGTATGAAAAATAAATGGAAGCAATATTACATGCAATAAAAAATGGGGATAGTATATCATTGGGAAGTACTTTAAAGTCAAGATATACCATGATAGCATAAAGTATTTTTTGAAGCTATGGATTTCATTGGAAGATTAACAAAAATGAGGAGAAAAAATGCAAAGTTTTAATTTTGAGATAATCTGCAAAAAGGGTAAGGAAAATTTGGTACATGATGCTCTTTCTAAAATAGAAGAGGCCTCAAATTTATATCCAATTACATTTTCTATTCCTAGGTGGCTAGAAGAAGCTTGCCATAATGGAAAAATGACAATAGTACTAAACAAAAACTAAAATTTATAAAGGATGGGATGAACTCTATGGAGCATTGGGAGTGAAAGAGATATACTTTGGTGCAAATGTAGAATATTTTTATGCACGCAAGCATATTTGAATAAACAAATATTAAGGGAGTCCCATGTCTCTCTGATGGTAGGACGCAGAGTTCCTTAAAACATCTCAAAGGATCAAAAAATATATTTTTGGAAGGAATGAAGAAAGATATTCAAAATTTTGTAAGAGAAGGTCAGGTTTGCATAATAAATAAAAGAGAGATAGTAAAATCTCTGGGGTTACTTCAACCATTCCACATACATATTCAAAGACTAGAAGATATATCAATAGACTTTATTACAGGGTTACTGAAATATAAAGGTAAGTATTACATTTTGTGGTCATTTATATAGACAAATTTTGTAGATTTTTTTTGTAGAGCTCAAAGTACATAAACAACAAGCCAAGTGGTCGAAGTGTCCGTGAAAGAAATTCATAGTCTTCATGGTTTTCCTAAAGTAATAGTAACAAGAAACTTTTGGAAATAATTATTTAATATGAGTGGAGAAACACTAGCCGCCATGAGTTCTACATATCAAACACAATCAAATGGTCAAACAAAAATAGTTAACAAATGTTTTTAAGGTTATCTACAATGTTACTCTTTAGAAAAGAAATCTTAATGGATGAAGTGGGTTCCTCAAGGAAGAATGGTAATATGATACTATCATACTACCTATCACACATCTACTAAAATTTCCCCATTTAAGGCCCTTTATGGATATCCAACTCCTAGTATCTCATACTTTTGCAAGATAAGTCCAAATTTCATTGGAAGATTAACAAAAATGAGGAGAAAAAATGCAAAGTTTTAATTTTGAGATAATCTGCAAAAAGGGTAAGGAAAATTTAGTACATGATGCTCTTTCTAAAATAGAAGAGGCCTCAAATTTATATCCAATTACATTTTTTATTCCTAGGTGGCTAAAAGAAGCTTGCCATAATGGAAAAATGGCAATAGTACTAAACAAAAACTAAAATTTATAAAGGATGGGATGAACTCTATGGAGCATTGGGAGTGAAAGAGAGATATACTTTGGTGCAAATGTAGAATATTTTTATGCACGCAAGCATATTTGAATAAAAAAATATTAAGGGAGTCCCATGTCTCTCTGATGGTAGGATGTAGGGTTCCTTAAAACATCTCAAAGTATCAAAAAATATATTTTTGGAAGGAATGAAGAAAGATATTCAATATTTTGTAAGAGAAGGTCAGGTTTGCATAATAAATAAAAGAGAGATAGTAAAATCTCTAGGGTTACTTCAACCATTCCACATACATATTCAAAGACTAGAAGATATATCAATAGACTTTATTACAAGGTTACTGAAATATAAAGGTAAGTATTACATTTTTTTGGTCATTTATATAGACAAATTTTGTAGATTTTTTTTGTAGAGCTCAAAGTACATAAACAACAAGCCAAGTGGCAGAAGTGTCCGTGAAAGAAATTCATAGTCATTATGGTTTTCCTAAAGTAATAGTAACAAGAAACTTTTGGAAATAATTATTTAATATGAGTGGAGAAACACTAGCTGCCATGAGTTCTACATATCAAACACAATCAAATGGTCAAACAAAAATAGTTAACAAATGTTTTTAAGGTTATCTAAAATGTTACTCTTTAGAAAAGCAATCTTAATGGATGAAGTGGGTTCCTCAAGGAAGAATGGTAATATGATACTATCATACTACCTATCACACATCTACTAAAATTTCCCCATTTAAGGCCCTTTATGGATATCCAACTCCTAGTATCTCATACTTTTGCAAGATAAGTCCAAAGTATAGGAAACAGAGTCACATATGGAAAATACTAAAGAAACTTTGAAAATTATTATGGAAAACCTTCAAATGACATGAAACATGATAAAACAACAAGAGGAACAACATTGAAGTGAAAGATAATTTGAGGAGGGTAATTGGGTATTTTTTAGATTATAACATTATAAGCAATCTTCATTCAAGAAAAAGAAGAATAAAGAATTAGCTCAAAAATGTTATGGCCCTAAATAATTATTCATAGGATTGCACAAGTGGTATAGAAGTTATATTTCCTTCTTCTTGCATTCATAAGGTTTTTCATGTATCTTGCCTAAAAAAGGTTTTGGGAAAAAATATGCCAATGTAAATAGAACTTCCAAAATTAGATGAAGAATGAAAGTTGATTCTTGAACCACAAAAATTTATAGATAAACATTATGTATCTCTTTGACATATAACCATTATGAAGTACCTAATCAAGTGGAAGAATATTCCTCTAGAAGAAGGTACATGGTAAAATGATCAATTTGTGATGAAATACCCATGGCTAAAGGGTTCGTTTGAAGTTTTGACAAAGGTTTTGTTATATGTTTTATATAACGAGCGGCGGAATAGTTTTATTGTTTGTTAAGGTCCCACACAGTGATCAAATTTGAAGGGCAGGTCCGAATTTCAATTAGAAGGGCATATATCTATGTCGCCCTTACATAATGAAAAGCTTTAAAAAAAAAACTTTTCAATTGACCACAATAAATTATTTTTACATTTCATTTTCAGAAAGACAAAACCATCAATCTTTATATTAATAAAAGATTGTTACATATACAACAATGAAGAAGGCTCCATCTTTCATTGCTTAAATATCTCATTAGCAATGTCAACATAAGTCTTGAAGACACTATTATAAGAATTTGGATACATACCACCGGGATATAGGAGATTCTTATGTGTCAGATTGTGTAATGCAATTTTGACTTTGTCTCACAAGGAGCAGCAGCATGGAGGTCTGGATTTTTCTTATAGAACTTTTTATTATTATTTGAAACGTTGTTTATAGATATGAATACAACAATGAAATTATGAGCATGGTGGACAATTATTCAAGCTCATGATGCCAAACCATGATGATGTAAGTTTGGAATTTAACATTTTTACATGTTAAAGACAAATAGTCAAAATCACTGACAACTTAGTATGCCATAATTAATAATCATTCCCTGTTCAATTTTGTTAATAGGTATATGTCACATGATGATCTCTCTTCTTTGGCATTTACTTGTATTGAAGATCACTATTCTAGGAATAAGGAGTTATTTTCTCCAAAAATAACCCTAGCCAAACATTGACAATGCATCAAGGATATCTTTCTATGCTTCATAAGTACATATGTTCTACTTCTAAATCATGTCTTGGAAGTGGTTGTTTTGCTGGAAATTATTCACCAGTTGGTTTCATACCAAAGTCTTTTGCACATTTTCAGCATCCAATACATGAAAAAGATAATGGTTTAAAACAACATAAATATTTGAAATTTTGCAAGAATTTTCTGGCACACTTTGAATATGAATTTTGAAGTCAAGTGAATGATGTTGTATAGGATCAAGTGTCATTTTGAATACCAAATGTTTCACAAGAAACTTCTCAACATGCTACCATGCAGTAAGGATTAAATGACAATATTGCATCAACTATTTCCATAATAAAAGTGCACCTTGACCATAAGACTAAACAACTACAAATGCTGTAGATCTAACAAGACCACACAATCAAATGTATTCCACAAGGCCAATACTGTGTGAAAAACAAAAATGAGTTTGCAACCAAAAATACCTTAGGCAAATAATTCAATTAGATACACCAAACCATCAGCAAAAAGGAAAACCAGCCTACTCAAAAGGCAAGCGTTTACCTCCTTTGACAAAATTTTGAGTTCCGAAACAAGGGCCTTTATTGTCTTGTCAATTCCCCTAGTAATTTGAATGGGGTTTTCACTTGCTGCAACAACCTAAACAAAAAGGTTTCATTTCAAATTATTTTCCACAAATTTAAGATACAACCATTGTCAGTTTTGTATTTCCTAACAAGCTCATAAATTTTGACAAAAGAACCAAAAATTTTTAATACCTGATAGCAAATTTTTCACTCAAAAACTATCTTAGACTCAATAAACCCAACCCAAAACTAAAAAACCAAACACCATAAGACCCTACAAAAATGAATAGATGATCTTAATCCAGTACCATCGACAAAAAGTTACCTTTACACCCTCACTTATTAAACCCAGTGCTGTTGAATTTTAACTTCAACTGCTGCAGCAGAAGGACGGATGCAGCAGCAACATTTTTTTTTGGAGGTTGCTTGCATGCCATCCAGAAATTTAATTCAGCATTTAAAATTCCTGCAAGTTTTTTTTGTAGATGGCCGCAGCCATATTTCTGTACAGGATTGTATTTAAACACAACAACCAGCATTAACACAATTCACCAACCAGAAATTAAACAAACAGAAATTTACCCCCCAGTTTTGTAAATTCAAAAGGAGGACATGTGGAGCATTAATATTGGATCGCATGAAATTGAAGGGAATCTGAAAACCTGAAAACCGGACCCGAATTTTTTATAAGGCACATTGGATTGAGAATTTGCGTTACAAATTAGGCAGACGTCAGCATCCCATTTTGGAACGCGAATTTGGTTTGAAATTCAATCTATTCAGACTTTTGAAGTCTGACGGAAAGGGTTATTTAATGTTTTGATAGTTTAATATATACATATGTTTTAAACATATGTTATATATATATCATATGCGAAATGAAAGGTGGGCCATATAATTTAGTTTTAATTTTATTTTTTTTAAAAGAGGGTTTATTATAATATGTTTTATATGTTACAACATATAAAAATAAAAAGGACAAAAAATCTTGGTAGTTTTTTTTATAGAAAATATGTAAATTTTTTATTACACAGTAGTGTGTAAAAAGTGAAAGACTGAGTGTAACTTTTTAAGTGTGTATGCACAACAATGCGAAAGTGAAAAACACAGCAGAGTGTTTTAGAGACAGAGTATGTTTGTTTTGAACAGACAGTGAGTTGGTTTTATGCACTGCGTTTTGTAGCAGTCATAATTTTGTAATCCCTCTCAGTGAGGAAGCAGTGTAATAGTTTTTTTTTGAGTTATTGAAGGGAATAGAAGTTTTTTTTCAAAGTATTGAAACTCTGTCTCCTGTCAAAGAAATTTTTATTTTCTTTGTGTTAGAGGAAGGGAGATTTATTCTCCATTCATTGTTCTGGAATTTTTCAATATTCCAACATGTACAAGAACAACAGATGTTGTGGTTCCATCCCCAGCTAAATCATTTGTCTTTGCCGTAGCTTGCCTTACCAACTTGGACCCAATATTTTCAAATGGGTCCTCTAATTCAACCAATAAAAAGGCCAAAACCATAACATTGAGATACATTTCATTACACTGTCAATAATAATAAAATTTGACTCAGCCATAACCCTTTCCTTTTATTGTTGTGAAAAGCTTTATGCATTACTCTAATGTGGCTAGTCCATAGGCCAAGTAGACCACTGGGTAACAAATATGTTTCCTTTCACCTTTGAGTTTTCAAATTATGCCTACCAAATCTAAGACATTTTAGAGGGGGAACTAATACAACGTTAAAAAGAAAACCAGAGCACACATCTACAAATTACCTCCTTAGCTACTGTCACACCATCATTAACTATTTTCGAGAACCATGCTTGCTCTCCAAGACAACATTTTTCCCTTCGCCTCAAGGGTGACTCCAACAAGATCAGCAAGTTTGTTCACACCGCCTGCAAGACAAATTGACAATGCTTTCAGTAAGTGTGCAATTGAATGCCAGACCATATGCCAAAAAAAACCTCCATGAAAAATTAAAATAACACATTAAAATCGAATATAAGTGGACAAGGAAAGATCCACCGCAGTGAAGTTTCACGTGCAGGTGACCTTCCTTTAAACATAATTTTTTCTCTGACCTGCAATTTTTTTGTCACTGAGCCATCCTTGTTGAAGTACAACTCTTTTTCCATAGCTCTTGTATTAACTACCTTCTCTCTGTCGCGTAATCTCAGAGTCCCTCTTCTGCTTGAGCGATTAAAGGAAATGGGTGAAAAAACTGAAAGAGAAGACAATTGTCTGCCATAATTATCAGACATTGCACCTAACTTCTTCCCTTTTCCATTGTTACCCAATGAGGTAGATGTGGCAATTGTTGTCATACTGCCCAAAGCAGAGGCCATCTTCTCTTATCCTGAATATAGAATTACAATATCTTCATATTAGTATGAACCTTAACAAACATGACTCCCATTGCTAAAAACCACTTTTAAGTTGTAACAGGCAAAGCCAAAGCTGCTTCAAACTGCATTATCAATCACAAGGTATCACCATCAAAGCTATAATTTTAAGATAACAATTTATCTACCATTTAAACTATAATTTTAAAATAGATACACCTAGTGATATAGACACCTAGTGAGAGTAAAGGTTAGGAAATTATAATAAGAATTATTACAAGATATCACTCACAGTGCAGTTGATTGTTCATTGTCTGTTGTAACTATAATTTTAAAGAAGACACACTTAGTGATATAGACAACACCAAGTGAGAGCAGAGGTTATGAAATTATAATGAGAATTATTTCAAGATATCATATTACTCATAGTACAGTTAATTGTTTATTGTTTGGTGTAATAATTGTTTATTATTTATAAACACAATCAAACATATTATGAGGGATGATGATGAAATTGACAACGATCTCATAACAAACCATAACAGGCACATCCCCTGGCAAGATAGAATCTGAATAAGAAAGAAAGAAAAACAAAGTGATTACTTACAGGATCATAGGCTTCCTGAAGAACAAGATCCAGAGCAACATCTGTAACCCCTAAAGCAACACCTCTCTCTGCAAGACGAATCGCTACATCTTTCATATGTAGTCTAGAAAATTTTCTGAGCTCATCGCGAGAAAGAGGATCAAATACAACTATCTCATCAAGTCTATTCAATAGCTCTGGCCTGAAATGTCTTCTAACCCGCAAAAATATTCAAAGGCATGTCAAAGCACTGCAGCCAACTTCGTGATAAAATTATATGAAAAATATGCATACATGGAGTCCAGGAGAATGAAACGGAAAGTGTATTGGCAGTTGCCGAAATGCAGCAACTGAAACGACAGGTGTATTGGCAATTGCGGAAATGCAGCTACTAAAACGGCAGGTTTGTCGACGGTTGCAGGTGTGTGGATTGTTGCTGGTATTTTCAGACTGATTCCATGGAAATATACCAAAAACCAGTAACCCGAGAGACTGTGACCATCAGATTAAACAATTAACAGGTGTCGTGCCTAGATAAGAAGTGTTGACGAAAAAAAATTGATCTCTTTCATAACAGAAGGCCTATTGGCCTAAATATCTAGGACATGTGGCACTTCATGATAAAGACACATGGTGTGTGGATTTGAGTTTTTCAGGTTGTCAAGTGGGCCGAAAATAGGTGAAATGTGGCACCACTCAAAGATTGACATGTGCCAATTGGTACAAGTGGTAGATAATTGGCATGCTCAAACAACGAGGTGATGCAGGAATGACATGAGGGAGAAAATATCAGAAAAGCCCCAAATCTGGAGAACTGAAGCTCATCACCAACCTGAGATTGACAAATTTACATGATGTAACCTATGAAATCGTAAATGGAGAAATCATAGTAACAATAAAGTAACCTATGTAACAATAAAGTCAGATTCATCCTGGGAGTGGTAATGGGAGAAATCATAGTGAGCAACAGGAAACATGCATAGTTGCTTACAATCAAATAGATGAAAAAACACATACAAAAAACCTAGATAATAATCGTGAACAAGCTTAATATTGAATTATGAACTGTAAAGGAACTTACAAAATGTGACATTACGAACCTGGTCAAGCGCACAAGCAAAAATATCCTGGACATGACCCTGGTTAACAAGTTGTATTGCTCATGATGCAAGAGGATTTGTACCTGCACTGCCAAGTCAATCAAAATCCATCATTATCTATACAATAAATACAAGTAATTGATGTAGGATTTTTTACTCTAAGATGCATTCTTATGATAATGTTAGAACATATGTTGAAAATGTCAAAACATACCTGAATAAGCTCCTCTTCGTTTCAAGAACAATTTGCTGGAGTCGCATGAACTTGGAACAAGCCTCCCACGATCTGAAAGAGTAGCAACTAAGTCAACAGTGACTTTTTTGTTGCTACGCTGGATCGAGGGAGGTTTGCTCCCAGATTAAATCGCTCCAATAAATTATTCTCTACTAAACAGGGCCAACCACGTGAAGGTGGAAGCTCTTATGGCCCCTCCCCGCCCCCTCACATCACTCTCAATTCCCCAATACCCAATCTATATTTCATTTTTTACTTTCATGAGCATAAAAAAAAATATTCAATAACTATTAAAAAAACAATTCAACAAAAAGTACGCAAGGAAACATTGCAATTAATGCTTGACATAAAAATAGTATGATAAATGAGTTTTTTATATAACGCAAAAAACGTTCCAAGTATGGTAACGTTTGTCTTATAATAATACAATATTTTACATTATCAAATTTTCTTTTTCCTCTTCCTATTTCTAAAGCTCCTAATTACATCATCAATATCATCGTGCTCTGCTCCTGTTTCGTGCCTTTCGACCCGCACTGCTGACCTAGTTGCGTAGTCACGATGTCTGGTCTCATCCAGTGACGAGGCATCGCCTACAAAAACAGATAATATTAAATTTTAATTGTCAGTTTTTAAATATCATTGAACTAGTTCGGTAATATTAATAAAAAAAATTGCAATGAGATTATTTACCTGGTGCACCAGTTGTCGCTGTTGGGACTGTTGCCCTGTCTTCCTCTCTGGTGGTAAGATCCTCAAGGGAAACATTCTCTGTCATTTAAATAAAAAAAGTTATAAGGACAACCATCAAGGTATAATTAGAAAAAATTATAAGTGGAAATTAATTACCGTCATGGCCCTCACTGATAGCAGCATTGTCGGCCTGGTCCCCACTACAATGATCAGGTTGCACGAGAGGATCATCTACATCTGGCTCTAAAATTGGGTTATTTGCCTCGTCGGTAGTGTTGCTCCCCTGATTTAAACAAAGTTGTTAGACATTAAATTTATGGACGAAAACAAAAATATTGAAAGGTTAATGTTTTACCTTATCAGGCATTCTAGATCTTGGGACTGCCCCAAGCTTCTGCGACGTTCAACTACAGCTTGATAGCCAAAACGGAAAGCAATATTTTTATCTTCCTCTGTAGTTATTGTTCCAAAGTCATCACCCTACATTATATATGATTGTGTATTTTTAATCATATCTGATAGGATTACAAAAACGTTGGAAGGCGATACAATTAATTATAAGATGTTTAGCTACTTAATTACAATTCTTGCATCTAATTTCAAGTAGCCACCCTGGCCGAGCTTGTGATGGCCCTTTTTCTCAATCCTAGCTTTGGTTGCCTTTGAGGTGTCAGGCAACCTAGCATCAAAATATTGAAGTCAGATATGACGTAGCACACTTTTATTTTAGACATAGACAAAATTAAAGCTATTGAATTAAAGTTGTAATTTACCTTGTGGGTCCAGTTGGCATTTTTCCTTCTTTCTTTGCCCTTTTCTCTTTTCCGTCATGGATGAGTGCTCTCCACTCACTCTCTGTAACTGTGAGAGGATGCTTGTATCTAGGGTTAAATTGCAATTGCGTCCTATAGGTGTCCTTGGTATATTTCAAATATTTGCCGACTACCCGAGCCACCGCTGTTCTGTCAAATGTGCTGACCCCAAAAAGGGCTTCTAGATAATCTAGAAGTTCTTTTTTCAGGTTGGAATTTTGGGAATTCCACCCTGTGCATATGGTTGGGCCAAAAATTACCAATGCATGGCTCTCCAAAAACCTGTAGAACTCATTGTTTCCTACACAGAAAAAAAGAAGAAGATATTATCATTAATTTAAAAGTAAAAATCATGATAAATATGTTTTAGATAGAGTACATGAAATAGTTAAAATATTAAAATTTACCTGGGAGTTGTACGTGCTTTATAGGGACACCTTCATCGTTCACCAACAATGTGCCATTAATGGTCCCTGTGGAGTTGACATGTGTAGCTCCAGGAAACGCAATAATGTAGTCAACCATATCAGCCTCATCATTGCCAACACGTTCAGTGGTTGGCTAGGTGTCTGCTTGGGCAGGGTGTGTTTCTTGGCTGGCACCTAAAGGAGTAGAAGGTGTATGAGAGGATTGCTGGGCAACCTCTTGCCCTTGTGTCCCACTACCACCAACACCGGGTTCAGCAAGTGCCAGATAACGATACATACAAAATAAATTTTTGTTAGGTTAGTCAATGTAAAAATTAAAAATCAAACTATCACAATTCATCTCATGTAGAACAAAAAAAATATCCTTTTGACTTTTTATTATTACCTGATATGTTTCTAGCTAGCTCATAATTTGTTTTATCCTCTCTTATGTTTCAGGTGTTTGAGGCGTGTCTATCAACGTATTAAATTCCGACCTTGCTTCTCGTGCCCTTTTTCGCAACAAGAGCGCTGGAGATAGGGATGAAGAAAGCTCTTCCTCATAGAGGGAATCATCAAGCGTACCACGGCTAGGTGTCTGCATATTTGAACAAAATTAATATTATTTCAATTATGTAAATAACTAAAATACTTGAAGATATAGAAATGTTGGCACTTTACATGCTCTTCCGCTGGCCTCTTTCCGCAATCATCCCGTCTCGGGGTTGTTCCTGTACTGCCGTGATCAGTCTGCCACATTGCAATAAAATTATAAATGTAAAAACTTGAAAACAATATATAACTTGAAAACACAAGATGAAAACTGAAATAATTTCTAATAAGACACTGGAAGACAGAGTTAGAGTTTCAAATATGCCTTGCATTGAATTCAGTCCTGGAAACATGTCATTGCACATTAAGGCACCCAAACAAGAGACGAGTTGACAATGAAGACCTTATTGAATATATTGTTGGAGCAACTTCTAATAAACTTGTTGTGAAGACCTTGAGGACATTTTTGGAGAAACATTGTTGAAGCTGATGGTATAGCATTGTTGGAGACGATCTTGAAGGGCCTTGAAGTGAAGCTTTTGGAGAAACTATTGGAAAATCCTTAGAGCATTTAAGTAAGGCACTTTCTATCTTCCATCACCTTTTTCCTTTCAATATCCTTTAAACGATTTTGTTGATATTTAATGTTTGAAATCATGTTATAATTCCTTGATTATATTTGTTTGGGGACTTTCCCTTTGAAATTACCCAAAAATACCCTGGCAATTTTATCTTCAGGATGCATGTCTGACCCTATTGTTCAATATTTTGATTGATAGTAGCAAACATAGAGAGTTAGGGGGCTCTCGTCATAGCCTTTGGTTGGGCCATTAGATCCCTAACATCTACTAGGGAGAACCCCCCTTGAGTTGGAGGAGAGCTAGCCCGAAGTGAAAAGAGGTTGGTGAGGTGACAATGGGGCTATTGAATTACACATGGTATCACACTTTAGCTTTAGGAATTTATCTTGAGAAGTGCGAGATTTTGATATATCAATTCTCAAATTGTTTACAACACTATTGTTAAGAACTAATAAGAAGTGATGTTGAGGGGTTTTTGGGTATAAGAAACAATACCATTTAAAAACTATGGTTCTCAGTCCTTGGCATTCCTTCACCTGGGCCTAGGGGCACACAAGAATAATTTCACACTAAACCATGCAAACTTAAAAGTAACTTAACATATCCATAAAGTAATAATAATCATAATTCCTAATTTCCTATTGTATGATATAATGCAAATTATTCAAACATGAAGCAATGAAGACATGCAATGTCTGAATTTCAAGATTGATGAACCAATACAAGAAGTTAGAAACTACAACTTTGATTCAATACTCTGTGTCCTAACTCCAGGAAGAAATCTAGTTTGTAGTACAGAACATGCATCGTGTATTATCAATTCTTAATTGACAACAACTAAAGGTCATCTACCTCATCAATTCCTTCCCATTTTGTGTTTTTATGTTACATTCCTTATAAAAGTGTCAAATTTCTCTCAAAGTAAGCAACCACTGAATAAAATAAAAAATAGTTGAGATATGATTGAGAAATGGTAATTTATTTCTTGAAAGGATCTTCACAATTTCTTTGGTTGTTTTTCATCTCAAGAAACAAGAAATGGCCTAAGAAACTATCGTGATGTAATCTAAGAAACAACACGGTGCAATGGCCATTTTCAAAGCCAAATGATGTCCATTGAGGACATGGCCTTTATTTGGTTCCTATTTCATAGGAGTTTCGGGTAGAAATGGAACTTTGTTGTACCATTTCCAGTAGTAAAAAGGGAAAAACTTATTTTTCCATGGGAAATAATTTACCTTTCCTTTTTCAAGATAATCTAAATCACAAAAAATATGAACTATACTGCACACATTCTTGGATAATGTGAAAGTGGAAAAGGAATACCCTACAAGTGATGCACACATGTACATTTGAACACTAATAGATTTTTGTAGTTGAAATGCAATGCTTGTTTTCATTTAAATGTAGGGTTTTTAAAGCAGGGAGAAATAATGGCTGCCAAATTAATAAGCGTTTCTTTGGGAAAAATTCAAATCTTGTATTGGGTGATGAAGATAATAGAGGGTATTGAATCTTGATTCTTGACATTGTGTTTAACTTGAATAACTCAAATGATTATAAATATCAGTGGATGAGTTCTTTTTTTCAAGTATGTCACTCAAAAATCTTATGTCAAAGCATTGTATGATGGCTAGCATTTTCTTGTTTCCCTTTCTTCAGTTCAATGTAAAAAGTATATTAATATATTGGAGCATGAATGATAACTACAATTGTTTGCTCTGCAGTATATCCAGCCCCAAGATTATGAAATTTTTTCTCAAGTGGAGCTATTGGTTATTGATGAAGCAGCTGCAATTCCATTGCCTATTGTAAAGGCTCTGCTCGGGCCATATTTAGTGTTTCTGTGCTCTACTGTAAATGGGTAATAATTATAAATGAGCCAACCAAAATCACAGATTTTGTAACCATTCTGATGATATTAACCCTATATATCAGTGACCTATATCTATATGAGAATGATCTCAACATTGACCTTGATATGGTTGTATGGATGTGACCTTTGGTATGTCATCAGAAAATCCCCAAATATCAGAAAATCCCCAAATCTAGAGAACCAAAGCTCATCACTTTCGATCTGGAGTACTACCTTTGTGATAAAGTTGATGACTTTCGATCTCCCATTCTCTACCACTTTGCACTTCACCTTCAATATAGATCAGACCAAGGGCAATTCGTTACTGGGTGTTGAGATGGATGAGTTTGTCGAACTAAAATCCATAGCTTAAACTTCATGAAACTGGTGGAGTCAAATTCATGCAAGCACAAACACATCTTACACATCCTCTTTGAAACTCATCCGAAAGAAAATTGGAAGACATCTAAAGAGAACCCTATATCCTAACACAATCCAATCGAATTGACCAAAAAAACCCAAATAGAGTCAACCCTACTATAGGAGGAAGGGCCTGCAGTAAGAACTTACCAGTTTGAAAGAGTTGAGGGCGAATGCTGTTCTGCAAGAGCTGAGGGCGAATGCTGAGGGTGAATGTTGTTTTGCAAGAGTTGAGGACGAATGTTGAGGGCGAATGCAAGGTGAATGTTGTTCTGCAAGAGCTAAGGGCGAATGCTGAGGGCGAATGTTGTTCTGCAAGAGCTCAGGGCGAATGTTGAGGGCGAATGCTGTTCTACAAGAGCTGAGGGTGAATGCTGTTCTGCAAGAGCTGAGGGCGAATGTTGTTCTGCAAGAGCTGAGGGCGAATGTTGTTCTGCAAGAGCTGAGGGTGAATGCTGTTATGGAAGAGCTGAGGGCGAATTCTATTCTGCAAGAGCGGAGGGTGAATGCGCGCGTGATGTCATAGTTTTTAATAAAATAATTTTTATGTAGCGCGCATACAAGTGTCGTATTTTTATGTAGCGTGCATATAAGTGTCGTTATACCGATGGCAGACAAAGTGTCGCTATTGCGACAGATGCCTCCAAACGTCGCAATTGCGACACTTAGACATTGTGTCGCACTTGCGACATTTGGAGGCAGCCGTCGCAATAGCGACGCGTTGTGGCATAGTGTCACAATTGCGACGTCTTCCTCCAAATGTCGCAATTGCGACACTTTTTCTAAGTGTTGGTATTGCGACACTTTTCTCTAAATGTCAGTATAGCGACAGTTTCAGGTAGGATTGAAAAAAATTCGGGAAATTTCTGACATTTGGTCAAAAGCGTCGGAACCAAGTGTTGGAATTTCCCCCAAAAGTACTAGTGGTGGTCCTGGGAAATGTTTTTTTCATCATGGAAGAGTATAACCATCTAAAAATACAACCAAGGGAGACATTACAACACTTTTCAACCAGGTTAAATAAAGTATACCTTGCAATACCTGCTAAGATAAAGCCACCTCCAGGGTGGGCTCTCTTGCACTACCCCGATTCCTTTGACCCAGAGATGGCATTCCAAATAAGAGAAAGGGACCCTTCAACCCTGGAGGAAATGCAAAGGATTGTAGTTGATGTGGAAGCCAACATGCTGAACAGGGAGGCAAAGCTAAGAGAAATAGAGAAGGACAAAGTAGATAAAGAGCAACTGATATCTTCAGAGATAAAGCTAGAGATTTTGAAAAACATAGTTAACAAAGCAATGTATATGATTAGCAGGAGGAAAGAGGAAGAGTACAATGTTGAGGTTGGAGTTGACTATTCAAAACAACCAGTACTATTTTCTTGGGAAGAACAAGCTCAGTCATTACAATGCAAAGATAACAATCAAAATGTGCATGCTGAGCAAGATTGCAAAGAAGAAAATGCAGGAAGTTTTCAAGAAAGACTAAGTTCCCTTCCTAAATCTTATGCTTCCCTATTAAGAGAGCATTGAAAGCAAGTTGTGAATAGAAACAAGGAGGAATTCTCTAGGGAATCAATCAGGGATGAGATGGATGATATAAACCCTTTTTTAGATCCAGAATTTCTCCCCCTAAGCCATCTTGAGGTCACAGAATCTGAAATAGAGGAGGAGTCAACAAATTTAGAATCTCTACCCTTATGTTTTGATTCATTTCAAATTATAAAAATAAATTGGCACCCGGAGGATCTATCAGAGGTAATTCATGAATCTCATGCTCAAGATGAATATCTTGACAACCAAGAGAAATTGGTTGAGAAGGAAGACAATTAGGAAATAAAAGAAAATACACAAGATCCCTCTGAAGATACCAAGGATGATTCATCTATTCTTTTGTGTGAGGCTCAAGAGGACATTCAGCCATATGATCAGCCTTCACAAGAGAAAGAGAGCAGTTGTGTTTCTATTCAAAGAAAACATAGAATGCCTCCTCCTTCGATCAAAGAAGAAATCAATTAGATCCTAAACATACATCCAGCCTCCAAATTTTTATGTAAAGACGATATTTCTATTTATTCCACTTCTAACATATCCACTGATGCATTTTCTCATACAAATACTATAGAATAGATTGATACTAATGATGTACTACTTTCTCAAGAAGACCTATTGTCAGAGAATTCTTCTGATAAGGACCTTCACACAGAATTCAGCCCATTCAATCAAAGCATATCATGTTTGTTTAAAGACAACACAGTAGTATGTAATGAGGCTTCCAAGTCAGATGATCATGAGGAAGAGCTGGGTTGTCTTTCTCAAAAGCATCCCAAGCACAAACAAATGGAACAACAAGTAGTCCCGGATGAAGCCCATGGTTTAAATCCTCATAGCCAGGTATTATTCAAAGATCCTTTTGCTGGTTTCTTAGAGACATTTGAAAAGGGAGTAAATTGTGCCAGGAGCAGTTTGATGCAAGGTTTAAAGGAAATTTTAAGCACTATTGTTCAAAAATAAGTAAGATGGGAGTGGCCATTTTGTTTTTTCAGCATACCTAAAGGGCTGAATGAAAATCAATCATGTAGTCACTTACTTGATTGGCTATATTGGAAAAGAGATTTCACCTAATGTATATATCATATATAAGTTAGATTAGGATAGATAGGTGAAAATAAGCTCAGTACTATGAGCATATTTCCAGTTTCAGTTTCAGATTGTTTTGACTAAAAGAAAGAAAAAGAATAAAAAAAGAGAAAAGAGGGCAGATAAAAGAAAAAGTAAATCCCCATACCAAAAAATAATATTTCTGAGAGTGTGCAAGTCCAAATGCCACTACCTTTTGATGAAACATTGTTCAACCATACAACTTAATCATGGTTGAACAAATTTAAATTGATTATTGATAAGTTACAAATGAAGATTTTCCAACCTATTTAAACTTGGCTTATCAGTAGACTAGGTTAGGAAAAGATATTTGGTTCCCAAAGCTCAAATCTGAACCAAAGAGAAAAGAGAGGGATGAATGAAAAATTCCAAATTATAGCCCTCAATTTTGTTTTACTTTGTGCTAAAATAAAATATGTGTGTGGCTTTTCCAAAATGCCACGGCTCATGAAAAATCAAACTGCTTAACCTTGATTTGGTCACGTTTTAAATTTTATGTTGATAGATTAGAGAATGAAAATTTGTCAAACTGTTTAATCCTGAAAGATAAGTATATTAGGTAGAGAATAAAAGAGCTCATCAGTCTAATCTGAGCCTTAGGATGATATAAGGGTAGAAGTAGATAGTTTCTGCTTTCAAAATAAAAATGATGTCAAGGGTTTTCCAGTCCAAATGCACCCAAATGAAGAAAAAATGTTAGGAAAAGTATGATGGGTAGGTAGAGTTTATGTTGAAGCAATCATGTTTTTTCATATTTTAAAATATCACAGCTTCCAAGAACAGTAGAAAATCAGCAATTGAAGAAAGAGGAATCTGCCAAGTACAAGCAAGGCAGTGATTTACAAATTCTAGAGATCTGAACTTTGAGGTTCTTGACACCTCCTGAAGGAGCTGCCCTCCCAAAGTGGAGCTACTATTAGTCATCAATATTTTTCACTATATTTAGATGACTATAGAAAGGTTATATTTTTCTAAAAACAATATTCCTTGAATATCTTTAGTTTCAGAAATCTCACTACCTTCATTATCTTCATAAAACCTTTTTCCCTATCTATCAGTTTTCCATCTCAGGGTCACCCTCTTGCTATTAAAAATACTCATTTTGGGCTTATAACTCTCATTTTCATCCTTCTTTCCTACCTAAAACCTCATTGCCCCATTTTCCCCTGTCAATGAACTCCACTCTCCCTCTAAGATTTCTTGTTGCTAACTCATTCCCATGTCCCCTTGAGCATAATAGCACTTTTGGAAATGCTCTTTTCTCTTGAAATTTTTTAAGTCAAATTTCATTCAAAATTAGGTCAAAAAGCACTCCCATTAGGTCATTAGGATTTTTCATTTTTTCAAGGTCATCCTTTCATTCCGAAGAGGCCAGCACACATATGAGAAGGATTGATTATGACAAGCATTCTTATGGCTCCCCAAAATCCTTGGATGTTTCAGGCACTGCTTTTCCTTTGCTAGAATCTGGCTCAGATGTAATAAAATGTCGAGACATGGTTATTCAAGAAAGACCTAAAATTTCCAAGGAGGATTATCTTCTCAGTTTAGAACCTACAAGTGAGAAAAATGGGACAAATTTTGTCACTTCTATAGAGGTGTTGGAAGATTTATCAGCATAAAGTATTGATGATGTAGACTGTCTACTCCTGAATGAAAAAAATTTACAGCAAGGGAAAGGGGAAAAAATTGTTCATGTAGATAACACAGGTTATAAACTTGATAGTCCATTTGAATGCCAAAGTAGTGATTACTTGTAGGAAAATGACATGGAGGAAGCACACAAGGCCAAACATGAAGAAAGTCTATCAGAAAATATTGATGGAATATGGAAAAAAGGTGAGGTAAACTAGATTGAAATGAATGAACTTGAAAGGGCTATAGAGAACTTAGAAGAGAACATTGATGATTCATGTAAAGAACTGCAGGCACTTAGTGGGATAACCTGCAATGGTTGCAGAGGGCACAATGTTGGGACCTGACATTGCTGATGATACCCAAATGGATTTACCATGGCAGAGAGACATGCAGAGCGAAAGTGATGAAGATGAAAACGATGAGTTTGCATCCATGTGGAGGAAAATTTCATTATCATATCAGTGTTCCAAGATCAAATCGACTCACGAAAATGTTTCATCTTTTCAAGAGGAAGAGAGCAAGATACTATGCCATGAGAAATAGGATTTCAAGGGCCAAGCTCAATTGAGCCCATGCAAATATTTGGGATTTGACTGTGGAAAAAGAGAAAGAGAAGCTCAATATTCTTGTTGAGGTGTCCCTCTAGGCCTCTAAATCTTGATCAGCAAGAAAAATTCCAATTTTGGCATTTTTGTGCACATTTTGATTTTTGACAGTTTACCATGCAAAAAATTGGCCAAACGCGCAGCTCCACTGGCGCTACACTCCTTTTTGGGCAATAAAAATGGAAAATGGTCATCATATTCATGTTCCTAATGACAATTACATCAACCTCATAAATTTTCATAGGATTTGGAGCAAAAATGGTCCCTCAAAAAGGCCGAAAACTACCAAAAAATCACCTTTCCACCCTCTTTTTGACCCTAGCGTTGCGCGTTTACCAGTCTTGGAAGAATTGATTTTGGATAGGGAATATAGGCACCATTTTGGAACGTGAAAGCATATTTTGAAAACAGACTCAAATACCTTTCCAATGAGCCATCTTGCAGCTCATTTGGACATCGAGAGGGCTTCCAAAAGTTGGCTGCACGATAGGCCATTTTTTCTGCCCTAGCGCTGCACATTTGCACCGACGCTACGCCCATGTATCTTGGAGTTGCGCCCTTAACAGGAGTTATTGTAAAATTTATTGAGAATCCTTTAATTCAAACATATTCCAAAGTTATCTTAGAATTTATGTTAGGAGTTATTATTACAATGAATGAGTCTCAAATATTTTGCCTTGGTTCTTGCATGGTCTCAAAGGTCAAAATGCATTAACTTTGTAATAAATAACATTTTGAAACCCTAGATTAGGAGCACCTCCTCATTTCTCAGATAAATAATGCATGGATGCTTCATGTTTTTTGGGGTTCGGTTGGTTGTTGGCTGAATACCTCATAGACTTTGAGTTGTAAAGAAGTTGGCTTTGGAGCATTGTAACTATTTTGGACTGAATATCAATGGAACAAGCACATTCACAGAATTCATGAACTTTGTTAAATGGTGATGTTTTTTCTGATCTTGTAATGGTTTCCTTTTGTTTTCCATGTTTTACATCAATTTCTCTTATAACATAACATAAAATTTAGTTTAAGATATGTTGTGAGAGGCACCTTAATTCTGTCTGCTTTATGTTGTTTAAATGTTTTCCTCTGCTGGGTCTGATTGGAGAACTTAGGAGTTCCCTGCTCTTCATTTCTACCTAGTTTGTTTTCTTGAGATTAACTCAGTAGAGTCTAGCCAAATAAGTTTATGGTTTTCCCTGTCCTTTGGTTCTGCTTGAAATGTTGTTCTCAAGGATTTCTTTGAAGTTTACTTACTAGGGTTTGGCTAAAGAAGTTTATGGTGTGCCCTATCCTTTCGTTCTTTCTTAAGAATAGTGATCTTAAAGACTCTTCTTGTTCTAGTACATGTCAAATGATTCTTAATTTCCCTTTAAACTACTAATTAACTCCCAACTTAATGTTCATTTCTCACCCACATAAGTTATTAAGATCCATTTGGCTTTGTTAACTTGCCCTATGGAACACCCTTGATTTGTTTTTGTACTCTTCAAACCTTTCATAGACTCCATAGCCTAATGGTTTGAACTTCTCTTACTCTATCTGTTCTTCTTGACAAGCAACCAAAGAAAACCAAAAAAAACAATCCCTATCATTTTAACTAGCCTAAAATCAACATCCTAAGTCAATCAAGTAATATATTTTATACAAATATAGAGAGAGCCTTCTTTGAGTCCAGGAAGGCTAGGTCGTAGGAATCCAAAGTTTGTTTGATGTTACCCTTGTTTATTTGGCCTTGCCAATCTAAAAAATTACAGGGACCTAAAATTCTATATGATCAAATGGCATGGTTGGTGACAGACCCAGGAAACAGAAGAGGACAATTGACCCTGTTTAAGCAGGTAGTTCACCTCTACTGGGCTATGAATATATAATGGCAAAGGCCATCATGGAAATTTAGGAAGCAGGAGGAGATCCAAAGGCAACCTCATGTCTATATGAAATGCATAGGGATATATAGGCAATACAACTACAGGGGCATCACCAGAATGTGCATCTTGGACGTATAGAACAACAACTTCAAAACCTGCACCAAGTAGACATGCCCGAATCAAGTGAAAAATATCTGGCACCAATTAAGCCATCAGATGAGTAGAAGAAGAAGTTTTAGAAAGATTTTGTTTTGTTGAAACATGATGTGGTCAGATAGAATTTACTTTCATAGTAGCATTTTAAAAGAGACAATAGATATTATAGCTTATAAGGCATCTAGAGACAGAATCAAACAATTTCAGTTTTGGTTGGCTTTTAACTCTTGGAGGTGGCCAACAGACCTAGTTTCCAAGAACATAGTATGATGTAACCTATTTTTTTTATAAAAATGAATGAATAGATATTCTCTACCAAAATTACAAAAAAAAAACCACTACACATCGTGAAAATACAACTATAAAATACTCTAAAAAACACTAGATAGAGATTGCAAGTGTCTACCTTGAGAACATGTACACAATGTTATAGTCTTACCTAGATAATGTACAACGAATATGAGTCCATACAAAGTGATCCATGGTCACCGCCAAAAAATCCCTCTAGGGGTCGTGGAAACTAAAGATAAGGGAAAGGACTGTGTCAAAGTTCTTTCAGCATCCAAGTATAATGAACTCATAATAGTAGCAAAGATGGTGATCTAACCATCAATTGAAGAAACATTGATGTTGTTTTCATAGAAACTCTAGTCCCCTAGTGAACCCAACCACACCATGACTTCAATTTGTGTGGATAATGTCAAGCAATTAAGCCTAGTCATAATCACAACCTAGAAGAAATAGGTAATCGATGTGACTATCATGGCAGCATACTACAGCTTATGGTGTATGAAGGTAACCACCACCCTGATGAGCAAAGACAAGAGCCTTTGATCAAGATATCTATGAAGACAAAATGTTAGCCCTATAATTATTGAAGAGGAAAATGCATCTTAAGTCACTGAGTTCACAAAATTTGAAATTTAAAACTTGAATATAGTCGCATCTCACCCTCAAAATCAAGGCTCCTACACCACCCTTATGTGGAGAAACCATCAGGTCAATGGTTTTGGCCTATAACCTGACCACGCCATCCAAGGCTTAATGTGACTCCACCATGAATATCTGGATGTGTTCCATTTGTTCTTTGTGCTCCAATTTGCACAGATTTCCCACGTAAAAGTGTTACTGGACCTTCAGCCCCTGCTAGTACAGTTCAAAAACTTACGCCTGGAAAAGGAAGCATGGCTACAAAATGTACATTTTCTTTGAGTAATTGCAGGATGATAATCTAAAAGAAAGGCAGTCTGAGGAACACTCAAAGGTAGTGGTTGCCAAACTAAGTGTCTAGGACGAGTGATAATAGGTGGAACATGACCATTTGAGGAGGGGGCTTCAGGTACTTTATGCATTAAACCACCAATCCTTAGGTGAGGAGGTTGATGAGGGTGCTAATTGTCATCATTATTCATCCTTGCACTCCCTAAATTATTACATATAGAGGCACCAGAATTTTCTCTTGCACTGAAATGAATATCATGCGTTCACCTTTGTAAATCTACCGCTGCACCTCCATCAGAATTTATAACTATATTTGGAGCCACAGTTGCACAAATGTGTTTTTCCTTCCTGATTTCTGCTGTAGAAGCAATAGAGACAGTTCTGGCAATGAAATTTGGTTTAAGTAATGCACCAATGTCCATAGTGGGTACCATAGGAGACCCAATAAAGGTCCCATTCATACAGCTGGGAATATTCTGCAATGATTGTGGGTTACTCACTAAAGCAGTAGGATGCCCCACAACCATCCCAGTATTTCTATTTTTGTTGGGTAGATAGTTTGGAGGGATACTTTCCTCTCTCACAATGATTCCAGGGCCCTGTTTGAGAATATATAAATTAGAAAATTCCCCAATTTATTTAAAAGAAAATATAATAAGGCATATCTGTTCCAATTAAAACAAAAAAATTTGAAGTTGTGCACACTTCAAAAACTTCTCCCATAGTTTAACTTTTAAGAAAATAAAATATGGTGCAACAGTTTCAAATTGAAATGCAAAACTATGAAGTAGTCAAGTTTTGAATATGTAAGATGTAAAAAATTTTAACCTACTAAATTATAACACACCCATTAAATTTATTTATTTTTTTTCCTTTTCTAATTTTTGTCACATTTACAGCTCAAGTAAAACAATGATCTCAAATTGGCACCAAAAACAAAATGCAAGTGAGCCCTTTGCTGCACAACGTAGCTAATTTCCCTACTTTGACATCATGTTAGATTGTGAAATTGTATATTTCAGAGAACAAAATATAAGACAGATACTGTATAAATTATATAACTAATGCATTATACATCCAAGATTCTCCTCATCACACACTATTTGACTTCATGCACAATACAAAATCTCTTCTATTATTGATCATTACTTGCGGAAATTAAACCAATTGCATGCACACATTGAAACCTTAAAAATTCACACATATGAACACAGTGTTTTAATGGGAAAGCCTTAAGCTAAAAACCCCAACTATCTGTATATAATATATGTCATAGAGATCATGATACAATCCTGATACAAATCTTGTCACAAGCTCTCAGTACAATACAATCGCTACACACTAATCAGGTCCTGATCTAGCAAATCCATGCACCGATCTCTGCCACCTGCTAGCCTGCCTCTACTGCGCAATCCCTGCTGAAGAATGGCTCTAAATGAACTCGAATCCACTTGGCTTGCACTGCGTAATCCTTATTGGCATCTCCATCAATGTGTGGTGCAAACTCATGCAACACTATAGTCACAACTGATAGTCAACTTGCCCTTTCACCTATCTCTCCACTGATCTCCACTAAAACTGTCCATGCACTGTAGTTAACTGATGTATTCTTCAGTTGATTAATGATTTAATATTTAGTGAATTAATTAACAATTAATTCACACCACTCTCACTAGTGTATCAATCAGTTAGATTAGATACAACTAGCTCAACTGTGTCTAACTGAGTTAAACTGAACACAACTCCACCAACTACTTCTACAACTCCACCAAACTTTGTCACATGAGTTCTGACTGAAGTCTCCTTGAAATTTCTCCACTTAACCCTCAGGAATAGCGTAATTCCTTCTGTCAGCTCCCGTGCCACATCTGTGCACTTAACTGAAGTGCTCCAAGAGAATAAGTTAATGTTTATAGTCCAAATATTATTAAGAGCTAATAATATTCGACATATCTATTTTTAGACTGGCAATCTAAAAATAGATTCTGCCCAATATTTCTAAAAATAGAAGTCCATCTATTTTTCCAACTTGACCAACCATCCACAAATAGAATCCTGCAACTCATAGAATATGATCGACACGTCTAAAAATAGACATAGTCTAAAAATATGCTTGCGCCAAAAATAGCCTGCGGGCCCACTTAGTGAAGGTGACTCTTTTCACTAAGCTCATCATCTTGTTGCAATCTCAACACTCCCTCTCAACAAGATAGGGATTATCTGCCACCCTGATTCTGCCTCTATGGTATTTGAATTTGCTCCTAGTGAGTGCCTTCATCAAGATATCAGCATCCTGATCCTCCGTAAGAATGTAAGAAAGTAACATGATCTTCCGCTGCACACAATATCTGATATGATGATACCGGATGTCAATGTGTTTAGATCTATCATGAAGTACTGGATTAATCGAGAGTTTGATGCAACTCTGATTATCACAATATATCACAGTAGGATCTAAGTGTGAACCGAACAACCCGACCAAGATCTTCCTCATCCATATAGCCTCGCATGCAAAACTCAAACTTTGTCACATGTACTGGCTCTCCACGAACCGAGTGCCATGGATCTTTGTCTGTCACTACAAGAAATCATAGACCTGTAGACCCGACAATGAAAATCCCTCCAGATGTGCTCTTTCTGTCTATTGGGCTGCCTGCCTAATCTGCATCCGTGAAGCCACAAAACTTCACCTCATCCGACCGTCTCGTACCATAATCCATATCCGTATGTGCCTTCCGAGATATCTCAATACATGCTTCCCGCCTTCCAAAAGAGCTTGGTAGGCTTAACCATAGCTTGTGAAAGCTGGTTAACAGCATAGCATATGTCCGGTCGTGTATTGACTAGATACATGAGCGAACCAACCAACTATCGATAAACAGTGGCATCCACTACCTCTACCGATGTAGCATCCTCTTTCCTCCAACCACCAGGAAGAGGAGTGTCGATAGGCTTGTAGCCATGCATGTTGAACTTCTCTAGTATCTCTCGGGCATACTTGCCTTGAGACACAAATAGTCCATCACTGCACTGCCAAATTTCCAATCCCAGGAAATAATGAAGGAGGCCCAAGTCCTTCATCTCAAACTCTTTTGCAAGATCAACCTTGCATGAGAGTATCAACTGTTCATCACCCATCAAAATAAAATCATCTACATAAAGTAAAATGATCAGCAACTTACCTTCCACCACAATCTGGTATAGGTTCAGATCTGCCTCACTCTTGGAGAATCCAAGACCGGTGAAATAACTGTCTATCCATGTGTACCAAGCACGAGGTGCTTGTTTCAGCCCATACAATGCTCTTTTGAGCCTGCACACATGCGACTCGCTGCTGAAGATCTCGAAACCTTCAGGTTGCTCTATGTACACCTCCTCCTCAATGACTCCGTTGAGGAACGCAGTATTCACATCGATCTGATGAATGTGCTGACCCATCTGTGCTAAGAGAGATATGATACTCTGTATGGAAGAATACCTTGCGACATGTTTCCTCATAGTCGATCCCCTCAATCTGTGAGAAGCCCCGGGCAACAAATCTTGCCTTGTACTTCTCAACGCTCCTATCAGCAGCTTGCTTCACTTTGTAGATCCATCTCGAACCTACCACTGATTTCCCTTCCGGCCTTGGGAAAATCTCTCATGCATTGTTTCTGACAATCAAATCATACTCTTCCACCATGGCATCTACCCATGCAGGGTCCTCCACAGCTTCCTCGAAAGAGGATGGTTCTGTCATGATACACTTGCTCATCAGAGCCATGTATCCAGTATATCGTTCAGGTGATTGTCTCTGTCTGCGCTGTGATGTAGGTGCTCCTACAATATTCTCTGCATCAAAATTTAGTCGCTCAGCTTCTGTAGTGTGCTTCCGCCCTCTGATGGTTGGCGCTACATGATTGGTTTCTTCCACTCCATGAACCTCGTCTTGTGGCTGATCCACATCATGAGGCTCATCAGTAGGAACTAATAGCTCCTCATCTGCATGCAAGTTTGGCTCCCTCTCAAGCGAACACTTCATGGCTTTCTCCTCATGAAATTTGATATCCCGTCGCACAACAGTCTTCCGACTGTCTGGAAAATACACAAGATAGTTGTGGGGTGTTTCTGTGTACCCCAAAAATATCCCAACCTCTGTGGTCAGCTCCAGCTTCTTCTTGGCATCCTTTGTCACATGAATGTAAACAGGTGAGCCAAAAATCTTCAAATGAGAAATATCAGGCTTCTTACCAGAAAACACCTCTTTGGGTGTACTCATGCCAAGTACTTTATGAGGACAACAGTTTTGTGCATAAAATGTAGTGTTGCAAGATTCGGCCCACAAGTGTATGGGAAGGCCCTGATCATGCAACATCGCCCATGCAGCACCCACGATCGTTCTGTTCTTTCGCTCCGCGACCCCATTCTGTTGTGGGTTATGAGGCACTATGAGCTCTCTTCGAATTCCTTCTGCGTTGCAAAAGTCCTTGAATTCGCTAGAGATGAATTCACCACCATTATCGCTCCTAAGAGCCTTCACCTGCTTCCCCGACTCTTTCTCCACCAGTGACTTGAACTCACAGAACTTTGAGAATGTCTCGCTCTTCCTCTGCATGAAGAAGATCCAGCACTTACGAGAAAATTCATCAAAAAATATCACATAATACCTATGCTTTGCTGTCGAAGCTACTGAGAAAGGTCCACACACGTCTATGTGAATTATTTCAAGGATCGTCATGGCGCGACTATCCTTCTCATGAAAGGTGGCTTTCAGAAATTTTCCCAAAGTACATCCCTTGCACTGATCTAACTGTGCAAGTGTACCCTTGGGAAGCCCGATAGAAATATGCTACAAAATTTTCAAAGCACCATGGTGAAGATGGCCCAATCTCCTCTGCCAAAGTTCGCCCTCATCCTGGCTCACCACTCCTTCTACTTTGCCTGCCATTGCTGCGCAGCCATCTACCTACAATTGATAAAGGTTCTTAACTCGAACCCCTATCCTCCGAGTTTCACCAGTTGCCTTACTGCACAGGAAAGCCTTTCCCTTGCTAAAGACAACATCATATCCCTTGTCTTCCAACATTGCCACAGAGATAAGATTCTTCTTCAATCCTGGAACATGCATGACATCCTTCGTTTTCCAGACTCCCTCTCAGAGGAAATGGTCCTGATACCAGTCGCACTGTATCTACCATCATCTCCCATCTCGATGTGCACTCCAAGATCCTTCTCATCCAGATCAGTAAAAATATCTTTGTCTCGGGTCATGGAAAGACGCACCACTGTCAAGAAACCACACTGATCCCATCACACTTGAGACCAAGCATGCGATTAGTGAAAAATCCAGCTCAAACTGCGAGGCTAAGGCCTCTCCAGCTGTAGATCCAGCAACCTGCTTATTTTTCTTTTTCTGTGGACAATTAGTGGCATAATGTCCATGTTGGTGACAGTGAAAGCACTTCACCTTGGACATGTCCTGCTTCTTGCCTTTCGCACCGGATTGAGAAGGATTTTTCTTTTCCTTCCCTTCCCTTGCTTTGGAAGCCAAAGCGCAATTTTCTTCATCTTCATTCTTCGATGAAGATCCATCCCTGGTACTCCGCCTTATCTCGTCCTGCACAAGATCCAACCAAAGTCGCTCCCATCCCGGCAGTTTCTCCCGACCATTGACAGAGTCCTCATAGGAATGCCAACTCTTTGGAAGCCCAAGGAGAGCCAAGCTCACCAAGTCCTCTTCATCTAAAGTAACCCCCACACTTCCCAGCTCATCCCTGCACTGGACAAACTTCGTGAGGTACTTTGGTATACTCTCGCCCTTCTCCATTTTTATTTTCCTGAGCTTATCTTTGAGCACCAACTTCCTATGGTCACGCTTGCTTTGGAACAAGTTTGTCAAAGCTTTCCACATCAAGAATGGAGAAGCTTTACCATGAAGGCTAGACACTATGTGATCCTTCACACCTTCCAATAGAATCCTTCGACATTTTGTTGTCTTCTTTTTCCATGCGTCAAGTGCGGCAACATCGCTAGAAGCAGGTTTTGGAATTTATGCATCTATGAACTCCTTCAACCCATTATCCTCCAGCACCGCTTCCATCCTGTCCTTCCATGAAATATAATTCGATTTTCCCTCAAGGGCATACTCGAATCGCAATCCGTTGAAAGACATCTCAACTTCGACACCAAGAAAACACTACTGCAAATTCGAATTCCACCAACACAAAACTCAACCGCTTCAATGATTTGCAATTTCTCCAATGATCAATATAACTCTGATACCATGTAGAAATTATATAACTAATTCATTATACATCCAATATTCTCCTGATCACACACTATTTGACTTCATGCACAATACATAATCTCTTCTACTATTGATCATTACTTGCGGAAATTAAATCAATTGCATGCACACGTTGAAACCTTAAAAATTCAGACATATGAACACAGTGTTTTAATGGGAAAGCCTGAAGCTAAAAACCTCGACTATCTATATATAATATATGTCATAGAGATCATGTAACAATACTCATACAAATCTTCTCACAAGCTCTCAGTGCAATACAATCGCTACAGACTAATCAGATCCTGATCTAGCAAATCCATGCACCGATCTCTGCCACCTGCTAGCTTGCCTCTACTGCACAATCCTTGTTGAAGAATGGCTCTGAATGAACTCAAATCCACCTAGCTTTCATTGCGCAATCCTTATTGGCATCTCCATCAATGTGTGGTGCAAACTCATGCAACACTATAGTCACAACTGATAGTCAACTTTCCCTTTCACCTTTCTTTCCACTGGTCTCCATTGAAACTGTCCATGCATTGTAGTTAACTGATGTATTCTTCAGTTGATTAGTGAGTTAATATTTAGTGAATTAATTAACAATTAATTCACACCACTCTCACTAGTGTATCAATCAGTTAGACTAGATACAACTAGCTCAACTATGCCTAACTGAATTAAACTGAACACAACTCCACCAACTACTTCTACAACTCCACCAAACTCTGTCACATGAGTTCTAACTGAAGTCTCCATGCAATAGCTCCACTTAACCCTTAGGAATAGCGTAATTCCTTCTGTCAGCTCCTGTGCCACATTCGTGCACTTAACTGAAGTGCTCCAAGAGAATAAGTTAATGTTTATAGTCCAAATATTATTAAGAGCTAATAATATTCGACATATCTATTTTTAGACTGGCAATCTAAAAATAGATTCCGCCCAATATGTCTAAAAATAGAATTCCATCTATTTTTCCAACTTGAACAACCATCCACAAATAGCATCCTGCAACTCATAGAATATGATCGACATGTCTAAAAATAGACATAGTCTAAAAATAGACTTGCACCAAAAATAGCCTGCGGGCCCACTTAGTGAAGGTGACTCTTTTCACTAAGCTCATCATCTTGTTGCAATCTCAATAGATACAAGTGAGAGAGAAAAACAATGTTACATATATCCATTACTATTCATCACCGATGTTCATTACACACATGATATTTTCATTAAATGTGCAGTTACTAATTGAGAAGCAACTATGAACATGCCTATGATTTGTACATGGCATTGATACTTAACTATTATCTATAATAGCATTTCCTTGCTTACCTTCATCATCTATTCTTTTGATGTGAACCAGTAAAACTGTATGAAGGGGCGTGACTTGCAAGAACAATCTCATAAGCCCTTCAAAATCAATGGCCGCTAAGTTACACGATCCACCTTCCAAGGGGGGCATACCATTTCACATCTGCACCAGATCCTTGGATGTAGAGTTTCACTCCCAACACACCCTTGTTGTTTTATCGTGTTGGAATTTCCAACAGCGGGCATTACACCTGCATCATAAGGGATATTTGGGAAGCATTTCTTGTAGCAGGTCTATTTTTAAGCTCTACCATGCATATTTTAAGCATAGAAGTTGTTACAAAGTTTTGTTACTTGTTCTCTAATGCCTAAAAATCTTTAAGGAAGGTCCAAGTCTATGTTATGGGTGCCCAAAAATCTCTTACAAAGGTTGAAAATCAAATTTTACTTGCCCAGCAACTGTTAAAGAGGCCCAAACCCCAAACACCTATTTTAAGGTATGGTAACCTTTTTATTTGAATTTATTTCAGCCATCAATCATTTTCTGGATTGCTTACCAACATCCCATATTTTGAAAAGGGTTTTGGTCCCTTTGCAAGGGGTTACTTGATATATCAGAGCTAGGATTTTCAATGCAAAGTTGCTTTTGCCGCTACTGTTGCATATCCATGACTAAGAACCATTCTTCTTTTGTTTTCATAGCACTATACATGGTTACAGTCGAATATCCATCAGTCAGTAAGTGCAGACTTGTAAAAATCTTTCTCATCGCCAGTATCTTGGTGCATTTACAGTGCAATATGAAAGTGATGTCAAGGCTTGTCAGAAAGGCAAAGCCTGCTACAAGGAAGGTTCTAATGGCGCACAATATAAAGGTTTGGCTCTTTAGTATTTATGGGTAATGAAACTATAACCCCTATAGGATAAATTCATACCAAAAGTCAACTCAAGAAATTTCACGATTTACACCATACCAAAAATCAGCTCAAGCAATTCAAGGATGAGCAAAGTGATTTCCAACCATTGGATAGAGTGATATTTGATTCAACGACTTTGATGACACTAGGGTTCCAAGACTTGAGAATAACCTATCCAACACTAAGATCTACTATAGATACAATTCCCAAGAGCTTCAAGGGATTAGGAGAAGGACTATAGAGAAGTTTCATCTAATACATCAAAGAGTAATATCAGGAATGCAAATATCAATGTCATGTTGTCTTCTGAATTCAAGGATCACATTCACCACACATCAATAGAACCTGTGTGTGAGTAAGAATTCCAAGTAATTATACAAAAACAAATTCAGAGTTTTAACTTTCCTCTACTGTCTTAAATATACATATATGTATAAGAGAACTTAACAACCACTCAACAATTGTCCATAAAACTTGGTATAGAGGTATAGTGAAAATTTAACGACCATGTGGCATACTTAGTGAAAATGTGAGGTAACATTTAGTTAATATGTCACTAAACCTCAATTATCAAGCTTAGAGTAAGGAATCCAGAAGTATTGTAGGGTCATTAGTCATTGCCTTTTAACGATATTGGCACATACGTTAAATATTTGCACATTATAGTTGTGCATGTATGATAAATCCTCATAACCAGTTATGTATGTACTAGCCTATACAAGTTTATTGTTGTCTTATGTGATGGAATGACACATTATTTCACTACGAATAGGTAAGCACAGTAAAAAATTATTTCCACTGTATCACATGCTCAATTGAAAAATCTCTTTACTGTCAATATGTGTATATGCAACAACAAGACATATATTCAATTTTACTGGTTGGGTGGCCCTAATAACCATGCCAGACAGTTAATATTTTAAGATAATGAGGATCACAACATTGTCTTAATATCCAAGCATTAGGGATTAAAGAGGTTTTGTTCCCACGCCACATGCTCAACTGAAAACTCTCTTTACTGTCAATATGTGTATATACAGCAACAAGACATCTATTCAATTTTAATAGTTGGGTGGTTCTAAGAACCATGATAGACAGGTAATATTTTAAGATAACGAGGATCACAACATTTTCTTAATCTCTGGGCATAAGGGATTACAGGGGCTTTGTTCCTACACATCCACCCTTCTGGATTCAGCCTGTAGACATATTCTAGGATTCCAAAGAATATCTTCCTCCACCCAAAAACCATGAGGGATTCCAAAGGTTTTGGTTCCATACCTCCACACTTATATCTAATTAGGAACCCTAGATAACCCAACAATAGCCATGCTTAATGAAAGGTTAAGGGCTCTAAATTTATATTACTCTGTTATGGAACATGAAAACTATTCCAATTGTTTCTTACCTGATATGAATTTCACATTGTTATGAAACATAAAATGATCCTAGTCATTCTCTATCAAACAATGGGTTCAATATTTCTACCCTAGTGGGAATAATTCCATCCAAGCAATGGCATGCTAGGATGTAAATAAAAATCCACTCATTGGCATTGCTGGAGGAGCATTCCCCACACACAGAGATTAAGGGCTCTAGCCTCTTTATGTAGACACAACAATGTCAGTACCACAAATAGGACTCGCAATAGTAAGAATAATACAAGCGATTGAGATTGCAAGCATGGTTTCCTTTATCAGTCCATACACCTTCGTTGATCTTTACCCTAGATTTTTATTCGTTTTCAATGAACTGGTAGATATTGAACGAAAACTAGAATGGAACTAACTCACCTTTAGTGTTGCGACATTCCAATTCTTGCAACTCTATCCCACCACTGTCCGGGCCTAAGCTCTGCCATCAACACACTTGAGTTTGTCCCTCGATTTCTTCTCGCTCTCCAATATTCCTCCCTATATTATTTCCTCTCCCCTCCATTCCCATTGTGCTATCTCTCCTTTTTCCACTCTTTTGTTGCATTCCCTGTGTATTCTTCTGCTCACATCATCCTTCTAGTTAGTTAGGCCTTGCCCTTTTGGCCCAACCTCATATGGCCCCCTATCCTTCCTAACTCGTCACTAGAAAATAGTTTCCTTTGGCCACCCCCTTTCATGCCATTTTCCCTCCTCCCAGGTTAGCAAGTTGTGTGTGGGAGGGAAAAAAATTTGTTCACTGTTGCAAACTATCTACCAGCTATTGATGGTTGTGTTTATTCCTCTCCCTCTGCACCTCAGGTTTACTTGGTCTCAATGTTTAATTCCCCTCTCCATCACCGAAATTCGTTATACCTTATAATTGTAAAATATAGATAGCAAGAATTATCAATTGTGTATATTTCAACTTTGAATATTTAGCATAGTTCAAATTTAGGTTATTGTTGTTGAGGTCCTACCTAATGTATTTAAAGGTGTGTGGTCCTTTAAGGAAAGGCCATTATGTTTAAGTTCTTATTAGATTTTATTTATTAATTTTTGTTAGTGCTTAAGATCTTATTTAAATTTTATTTATTAATTTATTTATAGACATTGTGTATCTATTATTTCCAGTATATTTACTATAATTATGCGAATTTAATTTCAATATATATTTCCAAATGTATCAAACTATATATAATATCATATTGATTTGAGATGGCTACGGTAATATTTACATTGTATGCCTAAATGTGTCATCACTGAGACCCTTAACACAATATGTACTTATTTACCACATGACCAGGGTCATTACATGAACGATAAAGTAAATAAATCCAAAAAGTCAAGGGATAGGCATACAAAGAAGTATAAAGAAGAATATGAGGACCAAATTCTTACTAGACTAAATAAAACACCTCGAAACAATTGACCATTAACCGACAGTAATGATATATCCATAGTAAAAAACTCCATCGACATTATCATGAACTTCAACCCCTTCCGACATGTAAAATGATCAAAGAAAAAAATACTTGTATGAAAATTCTTGTCATATAAATAAAGAAAACCTCCAAAGAATTTTATTTCATGGGAATTGAATAAAGCATATTTTACTTACCAAATTATGGACTGCAACCATTCCTACAATTGCAATTCTTGGTGGTAGATTATTAGATATATGTTGAGTTTTTGGTCTTAGTTCAGAACAATTTTTGAAGTGAGATATTGGGAAATATCTTTTGGGGGATGTTCAATTGGAGAAGGGCCCACGGGAGCTGAAGTTTGTGAGACATTATGTGCAGGAAATGGCATTGTCTAACTTAGAAGACCTACATGCAAACATAAGAACTTCTTTTCCTTTTGATTTTATTGCACTTTAGGAGGCAGTACAAGGAAAATACCCTCTAGCGGATGTTTTTGAGGAACCCCATAGAAAAATACCCCATACATCCGTTTCTAGTGGAGGTTACTAGAGGAGGTTGGCGAGCGGAGGGTTTTGCAGATGTTGTCCTCTCAGTGCGCTTATAATTACACGTCGCCCTGGTGCTCTGGAACCGAGAAAGCACTGGTGCAGACCAAAACATTGGACACTATGCACTCTGTACACACCCACCTGGTGCGTCTTATTATTCTATAGCACCGGTGCGTCACAAATCTTCCGTGCCGGTGCATTATAAAACACCGCGCCAAAACCAAAACCACTCGGTGCGGTAGAAAGAAACCGCATCGGTGCATCATAATACATCGTGCCAAAACACAAACCGATCAGTGCGTTTGTAAGAAACAGAACCGATGCGCCTATAAACCATGCGCACTGGTAAAGGGTTAAAATAAAAAATAAAAAAATTACGGCAAAAACACCCAGATTTTTCAGTTTTCCAGTGCTCCTGAGATCTCAATTACCGGTGTGTGCCCCTACCATAGAACGCACCAGTGTGCACGAAATATTGGCACACCGGACAGCGTGCGCGACGTACACACACATCTGGGGCGTCCTATTACTGTAACGCATCGGTGCTTCACCACTCTTCTGCACCGATGCATCATAATACACCGTGCCAAAACATAAACACGTCGGTGTGTTCTTATCCAAGAGCACCGGTGCGCCTATAAACTGCACGCACCGAAATATCGTTACATAAAAAATAAAAAAATTAAGGCCAAAAAACCGGTGCTTTACGACTATTCCGCACCGGTGCTTTATGGATATTCGTCCCGGTGCATCATCAAAATTTTGCACCAAAACTGAAACATCCCGGTGCGGTGTTAGGGAACCGCCCCGGTGCATTATAAACAACGTGCCAAATTTTACACAGCCCGGTGCGGTTGTAGGTAAGCGTACCGGTGCGCCTATAAAACAAGCTCGCACCCATGGTTGGCTGGTAGGGGATAGATCTCGACCTACCTTGGATGTATTATGGATTTCCTTAGATATTTTTTGAACATTGGACTTCGGAAAAATGGAAGGCACTCAATTTGATTGTGATAATAATGCATTACTTACAATGCACCAGAGGATGTTGCAAATTTTACAAGCCAATCTGCCTCCTCGACGGTGAAATGTACAGGTATTTTTCTAGTTTTTCCATAATTAAGCCTTTTAACCGATTATAAATTGAAATAACCTTAAAAATAACCATTAAAAAAGAAAAAAAAAATTGACCACGGGAATCAGAGTGCGGTGCGTTGACGGAATTATCTGCCCCAGTGTATGTCAACGCACCACATTATGGATTCTGAGAGGGTCAATGGTGCGGTCGGGTAAAAGAATGCACCGTTGACTATGTAATTGTCATTAAGTCAGTGCACTGACACGTATATGCGCCAGGGCGTATATTTCAATCAGCGCACCGCTATTCTGAACTTTGATAAAGTTAATGGTTCTTGAAAAATAGGCAATTGCATCAAGGCCAGTGCGTTGTATTTAATTAGGGGCACCGACACCGGTGCACTACATTCTTAAGACGCACCGCCACCGGTGCGTGATTGTTTTTATGGCGCACTGATTTGTCTGTTTGTTTTTTTTTTCAAAAAAATATATATATGTATATTGCTAAATACATGTATGTTTTAATAAGAAAAAAATTATATAATATGGAAATGATTCAGAGAGAAGAGGAGGAACAGGAGGAACAACAGGCTAAACAATATGACATGATTCGCCAATGGGAGGCCCGAGAGAGGGAGAGAGATGCATACCCTCGCCATATTACTGCAGATACCCAAGGGATCCTTAGGCAGGTAGGCCTCCTTAGTTCTATGAGGAGGCTACTTCCCTAAAGGCCCATAGTGTGTTTTTGAGATATCTTATCCGCAGGTGGAATTCCCACCAACAAGCTTTCTAGGTTGGTCCTGACCAGTGGTTCACACCCACTGAGGAGGATATTTATTTTATTACAGGACTATCAAGGAGAGGGGTGGATTTTCCCTCATTCCTAGACGTGCTAGCTGGTTGTGTAGCAGGGAGTCAGTTAGTTTACTCCCAGAGATACATTGGAGCACATGTATTGTCTCCTTCAGAGTTTTAGGTACCTGGAGGTCAGTTATGTATAGGTGCTTTTGGTAGACAGGACGTGCAGTTCCTCTCCCTTATCATTTTGACCATTTCACATAACACTAGTGACAGGAAATGCATTAGTTGCTCACTTTTAGATTATGTTGATTCTTTAGTATAACATCCACGACTTGTCACGTGGTCTACCATTTTTTTGCGGCAGTTTTGTACGGCCTTAGATAGATGTCGTGCAAATGCACAAGGGAGGGTCAACTTCCATTTTGCTTCAGAGTTGTTTTGTTTATTTTTTGAGAGGTTTCCAAAGATTAGATCTACTTTTGTTCGACAGCCTTGTAGGCCGATGTTTGAGGCTTGGATGCACATGTGGGGGCAGATGATGCCCAAGAGGTGAGACACTTTGTTTCCAGCCAGGATATCAGATGATTCACTGGACTTACTAGCTAGTGTTGACGGGCTGCATCCCTTGATTATGGTCCCATGTCCTTATGCTGGCTTAGATTGGCGAGGGTGTCCCAACATCCTCTTCACAGCTAATGAGCCGCCAAATGATAGAGGTAATATTACTGTTTTATTTATATTTATTCTAACATGTTCTTTAACTGTTTTTATTAAATTGTGTATTGAAATTGTCTAATTATTGGTGTGTACTTGTATATATTTTGCAGACATTGGCTCTTTTGATGGCGAGGAGATGTCGAGTCCACCTCATGATCCAGGTGTGGATCCTGATGATGACGATCAGGACATGGATGATGCCGAGGATGATCATGATGAGGATGAGGCCGGTCCAATAGAGATACATGCTCCTGCTCATGGTGCACTGGTGCCGCATTTTGCTAGGCGTGGTTGACCTGAGACTAGATATAGGATGGAGTTGGCCAACCAACTATGTGCATTTATTGTTGATGCGAGCATCAGGCCCGCTCATTACAGAGACATACAGGCTGATGATAGGCTGTTACGGATGTGGAGAGGCATGTCACGTGACATGTATGACCTGATGCGGCATGTCGTAGAAGCTATGACAGCTGTTACGTGACTTAGAAGGACTGTCCATAGCTATAGGCATAGTCGAGCCGAGGCATGTAATGGACAGTCTGTGAGCAGTGACTCACATGCATCTCATGATCTTTCACCTTGCAGCGCGCCTGCTGAGCATGAGGCTCCATTTTGCAGCATCTGACAGTCATCATGGAGATGATGTTAGACCATCGGCCACGTCCAGTCACCAGCCTGCAACATCCATTAGTACTAGTGATGATCATTAGTAGCCTGGACCATCGACCGCTGAGGCTGCACTATTGACTGAGTAGGCCTCCACTACTACTGCTCATATTGATGTTGTACTACCACCAGCGGATGCATCCATCAGTACTAGTGATCATGATCATGAGCAGGCTCGACCATTGACTGTCGAGGCTGTACCAAAATTTACTGAGTAGGCATCCACTTTTACTGCTATTGATGTTGCTATACTACCATCAGCGCCTGATCCATGACATTTATATTAAAGTTTTATATTTTTAACATTATTCAGTTTTATATATATATATGGTCCATGTATTTTATGTTCATGTTGCAATTGTACTTAATTTTCATGTTGGTGATCATCATGATGTGGCGCATATTGTTAGGTCATGTTAGATATGTTCATTTAATGTTTAGCTTGCAGATAGATGTGTATATGTGATAGCATGAGTTATTTTACATATTGAGATGTATATTTGATGTTTGAATGTGTTTATTAGCCAAATATGATGTTTGTACGATGGTTATCATGATCGTGATGATGTTTATTAATTAATTTAATATTAAATGACCATGATATTTATTTAATATTATGTCGTGATTGTAATTGTAATTTAAATTTTAATTGTATGTAAAATTGTAAAATTGTATTTGTATTTGTACTAATTGTAATTTTAATTGTAATTGTATGTAAAATATTTATTAATGTAAAATTTTAATTGTAATTGTAATATTTAATATTTAATTTATTCTGAAATGATTGTAATTGTATATATGAAAAATTATAAAATTGTAATTGTACTTCTAATTATATGTAAAATTCTAAAATTGTAATTGTATTTGTAATTGTAATTTTAATTGAATTGTATGTAAAATATTTATAAAATCATAATTGTAATTGTAAATGCAATTCTATGTAAAATTGTAAATGTAATTGTATGTAAAATTCTAAAATTGTAATTGTAATTTTAATTGAATTGTATGTAAAATATTTGTAAAATTGTAATTGTAATTGTAAATTAATTCTATGTAAAATTGTAAATGTAATTGTATGTAAAATTCTAAAATTGTAATTGTAATTTTAATTGAATTATATGTAAAATATTTGTAAAATTGTAATTGTAATTGTAAATGTAATTCTATGTAAAATTGTAAATGTAATTGTATGTAAAATTAAAATTAAAATTCTAATTCTAATCGTAATTCATGTATGTGAAATTAAAGTAAAATTGTAATTCTAATTCTAATTCTAATTCTAATTGTAATTGTACTTTTAATTGTAATTGTATGTAAAATATTTGTAAAATTTTAATTCTATTAATGTGAAAATTTTAATTGTGTTAATGTGAAATGATTTTATTAAAATATTAAATTTGTAAATTTGCAAATAATTGTAAAATAACAAATCAAGAATAATACGAATTTTTGTAACATAATAAAGTTTAGAAAATAATGAAAATAAATTCATGTACTTTATAATTATCATTATTTTATTATGATCTTACATACAAAAAAAAAAAATTATACAGTCTGGTGCACTTATCATCTTAACATGCACCAATGCGTTGTATTAATAAGACACAACGGTGCGTCACAACTCTTCCACATCGGTAACAAATAAACGCAAATTAAAAAAACTCAACTCTATTTTCTTTAAGCGAAAAAAAAGGCAATTTGAAAAATGGGCGGAAAAATATTTTCGAAAATATAATTTCATAAAATAATTCTTTAAATATTAAACACTTTTCATTATTTCACTATTTTTGCTAAAATTTTTAGCTAGATATTTGCAAGAGATAGACTTGGGGCAAGAGAACAGGAGGGCATTGTGGAGCAGCGAAATACGTTCGAAAAAAAGTATTCAGACAATCAGAAACCAAACCTCTGGTGATTCAAACCCTGTATCATAGAATTTGAAACCATCTCGTGATTAAATTTGATTATTTTTTTTACTTTTTTTTCTGCAGTTTTTTACTTTTTTCTACAGTTTTATCCATTTTTACCCTAAACCCTTCATTTTTTTTGTTTTTTCCCTTTCTTCTCCTTGTTTCTGTGATTTCAGAATTAGGGTTTTTCATTTTAGATTGACGTCCAACCCACGGGATTACTTGCATAGTCGGATCCCAATCCATTCGGCCATTGTATGAATTTTTGAAAAAATGGATTTTTCTTTATTAGTGCGCCCTGCGTACGCTACCGCATCGGTGCACTATATTATACAGCGCACTGCGCAAGTACTATAGTAAAAAAAATGAAAACATTTTTTCTAAATCCGTGCGCCAAATTTGAAATAGGGCACCGGTGCTCTATTTAACTAGCCAAGCACCGTACGGTGTATTACACCATTTTTGCGGTGTGTTTATAATACCCCACGTACCGTTAGGTCTATTACACTATTTTTTGCGGTGCGTTTATAATACCCAATGCATTGTATGGTGTATTATACTATTTTGCGGTGCGTTGTTAATATCCCCATGCATCAGCTGCGGTGCGGACCTCACGAAAGACGCACTGGTGTCTTGAGATTTATTTTCTACCTGAAAAGTTGAGAATTTATTTATAAATATATTAATGAATCATATGGTACAGGTTTCATATTGATAAATAAATGTATGACAAGAGATCAAGTAACAAAAATACTTTTAACACATCAAGAAAAGCAAAAAAGGCAAGTTCTTTGTAAATTCTTTATAAAAAATATTATTTTTGAACTATATGTAAGTTTAACTAATATGTATTGTTTACTGTGTATCATGCAGAGCCATAAAATGACGAAGCTCGATATGATTATTTCTGATCTAGGACCAGAAGAGCGTAAAATTTTAATGGAAAATTTGCAAAAGGATGAATCAGGTGAATGAAAAAAATACTATCGATCCAATATGAGTTTCTTTTTTTAATTATCATTAATAATATACTTAAAATTAGTATATAACATGTGTCAAACATTCTACTAATTCACATATGTTTAATGTTCTACAGGGACCAACAACTCAGAAAAGGAATGTTGTTCTAAGAAAAGAAAAAAATAGAACATGCAAATGAAAATCAATTACTCCTTAGCTCATCTGGAGTGGTGTTGGAAGTTAACGAAAGGGGGAAAAACTTTTACAAAAGTTTGAGGGATCTAGTGGAACGAATGTATAGACGTTATTTCCAACAACAACAACGTGCTTCAAATGTAATATGTAATCATTGAATTCTTCGATCATTAGGTACAATAAATAAACAATTTAGCATTAAATATTAATTTTCAGGAATTTTCTTCTAGAAAAGAAAAGAAAATGGAACCCATTCAACACATAAAATAGGACGACAAGGAAGAAAATGGTTGATCTCTAAGTTTGTGAGTAATTGTTACTTCCTTATAACAACTTATCTCGAATTCATTTTTGTATTTTTTAAGTTGTTTTACAAAAATCATCATTGGATGTCTTCAAACATGTGCTAACATACAAAGAAGAACCATCAGACGAATTGATTGAAATTGGGTTAAATATGGGTTGTGAGTATATGTTGGCATATCATAATTTAATTGTGGAATTTTTAAGCATCTATCGATATTGTTTTACTTAGCTCCGTCTATAATTAATAGAACAAAAACATCCTTTATATTAAATATATGATTTTTTATGGGGTATAAAACTTGCAGGAAACAAAGTATGGAACTGCGCCAACAGATGAAATTTTGAAAGATGGCATGGTACATGGTTTTGAAAGAATGTGTATAGTTTATGAGTCAATTTTTGCTATGGTACGTCATTTTTCTTTTCGATTTACATTGATGTATATTATTTAATATTGCAATTTTCATTATTCTCACCAATGTATATACACTCATTTCAGTTTATTCTTAAATTTGTAGATGGAAGGTGAAGAAGAAGAAAACAATCAACGTCGTGAACACGACATTCCTGAAAATAACCTAAGTCATGGAAGTAGCTCTAGCAGTGACAGAAATTCAAGGGAAGAATGATGATCATTATGTTTGGATATCAAAGCAAGGCATTTTGTTTTTTGAAATATGTCTGTGAAATCAGACATTTTGTTTAATGTAATGGACATAGTGTCTCAATTGAAAGACAAAGGGATACAAATATTAACTGTCCCATTTTGTATGATAAAGATTGTCTTATTCATATATATTATATATATATAATCATAAAATATGTTTTAATTTATTCTATTGTGTTCTCCATTGTCATTCTCAAATGCACTAATAAAAATTTAATTCATATGAATATTTTTATAAGATATATATGTGTCAACTTTTGATCAATAATAAATTTTAAAAAATCACAATAATTCTAATATGATATAACAAATTAATCCAAACAGCACATTCAAATGCATTAATAAAAATGTAATTAATATGAATATTGCTATAAGATGTGTTGACTTTTGATTAATAATGAATTTAAAACAATCACAATAATTGGACTGTCACAGGTCGATGTTTCTAAAAAAACAAAATGAAAACCGGTGCGTGTTAGTAATTGTCAATCAGTGTGTTTATGTGTCTATACACACTGGTGCATTTATGATCTATGGGCACCATACAAATACCGATACCAATTATAAATATCGGTGTGTTTGTGTGATACTGCGTACTGGGGCATTTAAGAATTTGTACGATCCATGTGCACTGCACGAATACCGATACCAATTATAAACCTCGGTGCCTTTCTGTGATATGGCGTACCGGTGCATCATAAAGGTATATGCACCAGTGCATTGATACGACCTTTGGGCACCGCTCAAATCCCAATATCAATTAGAATGGCCCCGTGTGTTGTATCACCAACACTACGCCTGGTGTTGTTTTATACCTTAACGGCCCAGTGCATTCTCCTTCGACCACCTCGGGGCACCTTCTACATGTGCGTGCCAATGCATTAAAGGAAGAGTAGTGCACCGATGAAAAAACATCTGTAATAACCTTTGGCCACCCATTTTTTTTATTTGTGTTGAATTTCCATTAAAATCTCCGCCAAAACCTCCGTTCCCAGAAACGGATGTGGTAGCATATGTTTTTTTGACAATTTTGGCCAATTTTATAACACTAAAAACCTCCTTTATAACCTCCGCTAGAGGGTCTTTTCCTTGTAGTGAGGAGTTGGTGTTTGATGTTGTTGATAAGGCATTTGATGTTTAATGTTGCATTGTTGTCTTTACTGATGATTCTATTTTTTTCGAACAAAAATGCCAAGGGGTTGTGGAGGAGACCTGGCAGTGGAGTTGGGAAGGTTACATGGAGTTGTTTTTTTTCTGAACTGTCTACTCTTGATCGGATTGAGAAGGGGAATATTGTTGTGAAAGTGAACGTGACTATCCTTCTTATTCTGCTTCAAGATCTAGTCATTTCAAATGGAACATATTTTCTATTTCAGTTGAGGATTTTCTGAAACATTAGTCTGAAAACAACAGCTTAGGTATATCCACATTGTAGATAATATCGATAAATAAACAAATCTTCAATTATAGTATTCCATGATTCAGATGTAAGAATTACAAAGTATATTGTATTTCTCTAATGTTTCCATTTAATAAGGTATTTTAGCTTCCAAGGAAAATTAACATTGATTTATATTTTGGCACTCTACTATGTGGAATATGACAAATTGTTCATGTATTATAGTTTGGCACTCTACTATGTGGAATATGAAAAAAATTTCATGTATTATAGTTTGGCACTCTACTATGTGAAATATGACAAAGTTTTCATGTATTATAGTTTGGCACTCTACTATGTGGAATGCGACACAACATATTGAACATATGGACAGTAGAGGATAGCCAATCCTAATGGAAACATGCAGGATGGTTTATCTTAATAACTCCTAGAAACAAGTGGGCATGTGTAGCTAGTTGGGTATTTAAACAACTTGTAATATTCCAAAATTTTCATCGGTTTATTGGAATATTAGAGTTTTTAATAAACTTAATTAATTAAGTAAATAAAAGGGTGGAAGGACCCATAATCCTCAAAGATGAATATTAAGATCCACTTTTGATGTGTGAATGTGGATTAATTAGACCTAGATCTACATAATGGAGTAGTGGAGAAGCTTATTAAATGAAGGAAGAGTGGAGATCATGGATCTTAAATGTGAAATCACGAGGATCTTGGAGGAGGTCAAATAAGATCATAATGAATTCAAAGTAAGATCATAAAGCACTTATGATGAGATAGTGGAGGAATTGGTGCATCTAATGCACACATGATGGAGAGAGTGGGAATTCAATGCAGAACATGATGGATATCATGGAGAAACAAAACAATATTCATGGAGGCTAGTGGCCACATAGGCAGTGCAGTTATGAGATGGGCCTAGGCTATGGAAGGCTCATAATCTATATAATGAAGGTGAAGGCACAATAGAAGGCAGATTTGAGGCTTTTAGATAATTATTTTTGATCTGTTTAGATCTAGATTTGTCATGTGACATTTCTATGCATGCTTAGGTTGTTTAGCTAAGTCTGAAGTGTTTTTTAGCACAGGGTGTTTTCGAGCGAAAATCCCACCCTTACCCTCGGGGGACTTCGAATGCCTACTCTAGGAAGGTTTCTATTGGGCTATATTCCTCATCAGGCATTGATGCCATCTTCAGGAGGTTGTTTCTAGCATTCCAACTAGGAAAATGGTGGAGGATTAATCCTTCCACTTGTGCTTCATGTTCAATCTTCCAGGAGCATCAGATCTATATCCAACATTTAGGCCATTGTATTTTACCTCCATGCAACAGTATTCCCCTCAAGTATTGCGTAGTCCATTCCTATAGATATTTTTGAGGAAGGAAGTTTCCAGTGCTTCAGCTAGAAGTCCTGTGAGGTTCCATATCCTCACATTGTATTCATTGTTTCCATCATTCTAGAGCTGATTTGACATATCTAGCAGCAGACTATTAAGCCTCCCTCTCTAACAACGCAGTTTTTTGAAGCTGTTGAGTGATTAGTAGTTATCTTCAGTGGAGGAGATTGGAGGAGCTAGATCTTGAGCTTTTAGCCCAAGGATCTAGTGAAGGGATCAACCCTTCTTACATAGAGTTGATTGCACATCATTGCAGCCATGATATCTTTAGTTCATCCAGCAAATCTGCATACCTAGCAGTGTATATGTGAAGCCCTAAGGGGGTGATTTTCTAAGATTGATAGGTTTGTAAAATCCTTTCTGGGTTATCTTGGTTTTCCATCATAGACCCTGGATCTCTATTTTCAGCATCATCGGAGCTCCCAAACTGCCTAGATCTACATTTCTATTTTGTTGAAAGTTGTAGTCCCAACAGTTGTAGCAGGGACATCATAGTTTTCCTTCCAGTAGTCCAGCAGTTACACAGTACCTCTTGTGGGATCATTTCAGGGTCATTCTAGGCCATCTCTTTGACTTGAGTGTCTCATATTTTGAGCATTGTTGTACTTTTTATTCCACCTCCATATAATAAAATGGCTCAGCTTCTCTATACATTATGATGTTGTATTTAGATTAATTGTTTACTTTACTATTTTTCAACTATTTTGTTTTTGTATTACTGAATTCTCCCTTTTGGGATATTATAGTGGTATCAGAGCATGATCTTTGGCTCAGCTTGTGGACACTTCATCTTTTGCATCAAAAGAAGAAGTAGATAGAAGAGATCTATCATGAAGGAGGATTGTAGTTTTTCCACTCTCCTCTTTAGATCCCTACAATATCTCTCCAAGGAGGTCAATCAAATGAAGAGAGAAAGGAAAAGGAAGGATCCAAGAAGAATATTGGATGATGAAAGTCCCATCAATTCCTATCAGTAACAAAGAAGACCGGAGAAGCATAGATCTGTTCAAAGATCTACTATGCCCACTTTCTTTGAATAAGGTGAATGGTATAGAAATGAAGAAAGAAGAAATATGGAGCCTGAAATTCATGAGACTCTTAGTCTATATCTAGAAGAGTACAAGGCACAATCTAGAGCATTCAAGGAGAATCTAGCTCTCCAACAATTCTTCAAACTCAAAGAAGAAAGAAAATCCTACAGCAGCAACAGAAGGAAGAGGCACAATAGATTCTATTTTCCTACATTTGATGGATCTTCCTCGAGCACTGTAAAGGCTTGGATGAAAGATTTAGATGCATTATTTAGGCTACATCCTGTAGCTAAAAGAGAGTTTTTTTAGATTTCAACACTTCATCTTCAAGATTAAGCGCATGATTGGTGGTTTGGTCACATGGAGCATGCAAAGGTGACTAAATATTCAAATTTATTTCAAATTTTAAGGAAGAAGTTTGATAGAAGAAAAATAGATACATCTCTCAAAGAGACATTTCCTGAGAAGTCAAAGTAGAATTTCCTTATTGTCACTATGGACAAAGAGTCACTACATTCACCACCAGCTGCAGAAGTACTTATATCCGAAGGAGAGACACTTGCATCTTTGTAAGATATTCCTAAGCTCTTGACACATAGAGTCCCATGCATGATTCAGAATATGCATGAGGAAGAGGAGGTAGATTCCAGCACTGGTACATTGATAGAATAGAATTTGTCACTCTTACCAGCAGTTGGAGAGACCATTGTCCCAGTTAAAGGAACTCTTGTGGTCTTGAAAGAGGTTCCCACACATCAGTTGATCCAAGGTATGCATCCACTTTCATCTCATATTGTTTCAGTACCTCATATTGAAACGTGTGAGAACATGCCATCAGGGTCATTGCATGACCAAGGATTAGAACAACATGTTGATTTGAAGTAGCAACAAATCATTGCGTAGGGGACCCTTTATCTAATCAAGGAAGAGATGAAGAGATATCCCAATTCATCATTTGTGAGCTACATTAAACCCTTTGAGTTAAAATGTGGAGTTTCAGAAGATGGGATGAGCATGATCCTATTCAGTACAGTGCCAAACTATGAGTTTAGCATTGTATGTGGCCATGAGACGACACATGTATCACCCCGCAGATCTACAACAGTATCACTTAGCAGCAATGATGATGAGAGGGCCCCATTATTCTTGGAGAATTCTAAAGGTAGCTTCAATCATGAAGAAATGGAGGTAACGATGATAGATGGTAGACATCTTGAGATGAGAAATATTTTCTCCTTTCAAGATGACACTTTATCAATGAGCATCTCACAGCTCAAAGAGAAACTTCTACCTGTAGTAGATCCAAAACCTTATTGGTTTTGAAGGGCCATTGTTGGGAATATTATCTCATGGAGAGATATCATTGGAGGTTCACTTCAAAATATCGTGGAGTGAAAATTTCTTTAATAGTTTGAGGAGGTTGGTGTCCTAAAATGGGAGGATACCAAGATTTTTCATAATGAGATCCATCATCCACATTGGGATGAATGGTTGTTTATGTGGAGCAAGGGGTTTCAAATCCACTTCTATAACTATGAGATAGGCCAACAAGAGGCATGGTTGCGCTGGTTTCTCTTGGGTGAGTATGGTTACTACCCAACATCACATATTTTCATGATCCATGCCTTGTACAACACTCATGTAATGAAGAAGGAGGCATGGTTGCGTTGGCTGCTCTTGGGTGAGTATGGTTATGATCTGAAAGGAGTGTATTAGTTTGTTGTGCTAAGTGTCCTTTTAGTAAAAAAAGCATGTACAATTTGTCTCCATTTTTTTGCTTAAGGAATGGGTGTTTTAACCATGAAACATAGATGAATTTGTGAACTTTAAGCATGAAAATAAGCATAAATAACACTATACAATAGTGTATAATAGAGAAAAAAATCCACACATAAGTTTTACACAGTAGGCATGATGAAGCAGTTCACCCCTCTTGGGCTACATCTGTTGGTCCAGGTCCCAATGGCATGTCCCTCTTTGTCATTATGCTCAAAATTTCAAATTACATGTGTTTACAAGCCTCTAATGGTTGTTTTCTCTGCACCGGTGGCTTCATAATCCTCAAATTCATCTAGGTAGACTCTTGTTTCACCCAAATTGGTTGAAAATTGACCTCTCAATGCATTTTTCCCAATATCAACTAGAAAAGCTCCACCAAAAGTGGAGACTGCACTTAACTGTGGCTAGAAATAGTAAAAACCCTAAATTTTAGGGCACTGCTATAGTTTCTTCTAGAAAGACCATTAAGATTGACATAAAACAGTTTGGGCGGGGTGGTCACATGCTGAACCCCCACTGTTAACTCAGCATTAACTGTTTGAAAACTATGCATGCTATAGTGCAGTGGAACCATAACTCCACGTTCTGTAAACTGTGGCATTTGTTGCCATTACACCGCCCATGTGACAGCTTTAAATCTCTGCCAGATTAGCTGCCCAAAAGAAATCGCCACATTAACCTTTTTGCAAACCATACCATGTGATCGGAATAGTTATAATAGTTTTCGTTATGGCTTGTGAAACTGTCACATTTGTAGTTTGATGTCACAATGACATGTGACCACGCCCATCTCTGTTGGAGTTAAGGTTTTTTTCCGTCGGTTACGGTTGTTGCTGTGGGTTTTGAAAATGCATGTGACTGCCTCTTGAGGACACGTGGAAGCCTCCGGGCTTGCCACGTGTCTCTCATCCAATGGCCTAAACAAAAATTTTACTTCTCCATCCAACGGCTAGAAACCAATTCCGTACCACAAAAATCAACGGCCCAAATTAAGCCACGTGTCAAATTTTGATTGGTTGTGAGAAAAGGGAATATTTCCCAAAATATGTCATTTGTTGACTGTACTTGTATGTTGATTGGGAATTCCAATCCCCAGAATATGCCATTTACTGACTATACCTATATGTTGATTGGGCATCCCAGTTACAAAAATTTAGTTGTTTGGGAAAACGAATAGAACACGATATCTTCCTCATACGACATCAGTTTTTCGAACCATTCACGGCACTGGAATCGTAATGACGAGACCTTTCGGGTCCCTCGGGTTTGATACAATTTTGAGCATAACACATGATCTCTTGATCACACCTCTCCATTGGGAAGATTTTGGACCCCAAAAGACTTTAATTACCAGTTCAGAAGATGAGGGTACAACTCCCTCACCTTTTCCACTTCCATCCATCTTGCCTTACTTGGTTTACTGACCTTGAGCCTAATTCGAAGATAATCGACACTTCCCCTCTTAGAAGTGTGTGTCCTCCTGTCAAGGACGGAATTTTCCTTGAGCTCGTCCATAAATTATGGTGAGAAATATTCTATAGATGGCAGCTGTATATCACTCCCTTGATCATCAATCAAAGGAGGCTCATACAAATGTAAATTCTCCACATTGAAAACAGAATACATTTGCATATATGAAGTCAATTAAAGTTGAAATGCATTATTTCCAATTTGTTTAATGATCTTGAATGGACCATAGTGAATGGGCTTGAGATTTTTACCTTCTCCTTGCATCCTTTCTTTGCTTATGTGCAACCATACTTCATCTCCTTCTTGAAAATTGTGATAAACTCTATGTTTTTCATGCCTCTCCTTGTATTTTCTTTGACTCTTCTCAAGTTTTCCTTGAACTTGTTGATGACTAATCTGAATTTTCTCAATGAAATTTTGAGCTTTTGTCAATATCACTATGCCCATCAATTGCAACATCCTTCTCAAAGATGAAGTCTAATGGCGATTTCGGCAAATACCCAAAGTAGGCTTCAAAAGGTGAAGTAATTGTAGAAGAGTGCTTGGCCCAGTTGTAAGCATGTTGAATGTAATGCAGTTGTTCATCCCACAACTTGGGATGTTTGCTGCAATATCCTCTCAATAGATGCACAACGGTTCTGTTCACCACCTCGGTTTGGCCATCATTTTGCGGATGAAAAGAAATACTCTTTTTCAACTTTGTGTCCATCATCTTCCAAATATTGGACCAAAAATTCCCAACAAACCTGGAATCCATATCACTAACAATAGAATTTTGCAAACCGTAATGAACCCATACATGTTGAAAATAAAGTTCAGCAATTTTTTCAGCATTAATGGTTTTCTTACATGGCATAAGTATACACATTTTACTCAATTTATCCACAACTACATAAAGATAATCATGTTGTTTTCTTGACATAGGTAGACCTCCAACAAAGTCCATGGAGACACTCTCCCATGGCCTTGATGGTACCGGTAGTGGTGTGTACAACACAAGCTTCCTATTGCTAGGCTTGCTTGTTGCACACATAGAACAACCTCTTATAAAACGTGACACACTATCTATCATATGAGGCCAATAACAATAGCTCTGTAGATGCGCCACTATTTTTCTTACCCCAAAGTGTCCAACAATAAGAGACGAATGAGCCTCTCTCATGAAACTAAGTCTCTCTCCTTATGGTATACATAGCTTGCCCAAATGAAACAGAAAATTGTTATGCATGTGATAATCATTTTCCTCAACTTGATTCTCTTCACTCAAACTGGCATACACATCTTGAAAATCAGCATTAGATGCATATTGTTCTATGTAACTCTCATGTACAATAGAATCATTTTTAAATAAATTAGAAGCACTTATAATTGGCCTTGAAAGCATATCAACAACTTTATTGAAAATACCTTTCTTGTACCTGATAACCAAGTGGAACTGTTGAAGAAATCCCATCCACCTAAAATGTCGTGACTGCTGCAATTTTTTTTGCGACTGCAAGTACTGTAATGGTTGGTGATCGGTATGTATAATGGTCTCTTTACCCTTCAAGTAGTGTTTCCACTTCTTGACGCTTTCTACCAATGCATACAGCTCTTTTTCATATGTTGGATAATTAGTTACAGCACCATTGAATGTTTCAAAATGAAAAGTGATAGGCTTACCATGCTGCAAAAGTACTACGTCCATGGCATAATCACTAGCATTGGTTTGTATCTCGAATGGATGTCTCAAATCCGGTAATGCAAGGACCGGAGCTGAACTGATATTATCTTTTAAAGCTTAAAAATATTTATTTTGTTTGCCTCCCCATTGGAAGCCTTTCTTCAAACTTGTCACTCATGCATATGAGTTGCTATGGCTGAAAAGTTAGCAATAAACTTTCTCCAATACTGAGTTGCGCCTAAGAAACTTCTTACCTCGGTTACTGTTTTGGGAGTGGGCCAATTCACAATGGTTTCCACTTTAGAAGGATCAATTCTCAATTCACCTCCTCCTATAATGTGTCCCAAATAAACCAGAGAAGTCTTTCTGAATTCACACTTAGACATTTTAAGAAATAATTTCTCTTTCCTCAAAACATCAAGCACATTTTTCACATGCAAGACATGTTCTTCTCTTGTTTTGCTGAAAATGAGTCTATCATCTAAATACACAATCACAAATTCATGGAGAAATGGATGGAAAACATTATCCATAACACGCATGAAAGTCATTGGTGCATTACACAAACCAAACGACATAACCAACCACTCAAAGACTCCTTGTTTGGTTTTGAATGCAGTCTTCCATATATCAATTTCTGCAATTCTTACTTGATGATATCCATTTCATAAATCTAACTTAGTGAAAAAAAATTCTTCTTTCAGTTGATCTAGAAAATCATCTATCCTTGGGATTGGGTATCGATTCTTTACCGTTATCTTGTTCAAAGTTCTGAAGTCGACACACATGCGCCAAGTCCCATATTTCTTCGAAATCAAGACTATGGGTGAACTGCATGACGAAGTGCTTGGCCTTATGAGTCCCTTGTCCAACAAGTCCTTGATTTGCCTCTTTATTTCAGCATTCTCCATTATCGACATGCGATACATGCTGATTTTTTGAAGAGGACAATCTTTTTGTAACTGAATCTCATGTTGAATCTCCCTTTTAGGAGGTAATCCCGTTGGCTCCTGAAACATCTCATGATGTGCATCAACTACATCATATAAATATAATTTCAACTTAGGATCAAAATCTTCAAATGACTCATGATTAACATTAGCTTTGGGCTTAATCATTAGAAGAACAAAATTCTTACTTGAATTCACCAGCCTCTTTACCTGTCCAGCGTATACCATTGCAATATTTTTCTTCTTGCGATGTCTCTAACAATGTACTCCCTGCCATCTTTGAATAAATGGTATTTGTTCTCATGGCGATGGAAGATCGCTTTTCCTATCATATAAGTAAGGATTTCCCAACAAAACACCTGTAATATCAAGTGGAACCACATCTAATTCAATTGTGTCAAAAAAATGTACAGTTATTGCAAAGCGCAATATGCACTTCTTTGAAACCTGTAAATTTGCATCCTTACAAATCCACCCAAGTGGATATGATTTTGGATGTTGAATGGTCTCAAGATTAAGTTTCTTGACCAAGTCTTTAGAGATTAATTTCTCTTGTGACCCACTATCAAATAGTGTGTCAATCTTGGTATTTTTGGATATGACCCTCACATGAAACAGTTCAATTCTCTCTTCTTCATTTGGAGCTTGTATATGACAGTTTGAAGTACTAGTACTGGGTTTTGTTTCAATTTCTTTCCCCTTCGTGTTCTTCAATCCCGTGACTGTAATTTTAGTTTCATCACCTGAATCCTCTCCTAAGTCATGTTGAGTTGTAGCTGTAGTTTTCTGTTTCCCTTTGTTATTGTTATACTTGGGTCACTTTTCAGGATGTAATTTACAACAATTTTTCTCTTCATGGCCTTCTCTTGAACAATGATTACAAACCAATTTCTCTCCCTCTTTCTTGACAGATGCATTCTTTTTGCCCTTAGATTTTGAGGTTTTCTCTTTTTTTTTCCCCTTAAAATGTTTCTTTCTACTCTCATCAGTAATGATTTTCCCTCTTGCTTCTAAATGTGTGGCTTGAACACAAACCTCATCTAGACTTGTAGGGTTAAACATGAGAATAGTATGTCTTAGGTAGCTATGTAAGCCTCCTATGTACTTGAGAAAAGTATCTTGACTCTGAAAATCTACCCCTAATAAGAGAGCTCTTCTCCTAAATTCTTGGGTGTAGTCTCGTACATTTTGTCCTTTCAATTGTCTAAAATTTTTCCAGTTCATTATGGATTTATGCATATGAGCTAATGGATAAAACTTTTGTTTTATTACAGTAATGAAATCAGTACATGATAGAATAATATTACCATGCTTTTTGATCTCCTCCTTTGTCTTGGCTTCCAACCAAACAAGAGCTACACCTTCCATTCTCAATGAAGCTAGTTGGATTTTGGTATCATCATCATGAAGGTTCTGAATTCTCAAATAGACCTCCAATTGCCTAATCCAATTATCAAGATTTTCTGCATTTACTTCACCATTAAACATTGGCAATTCAAACTTAACATCAAGTTTTAGAAAAGGACTTTTACCAGTGTTTTTTGACTTGTGTGACTGGTGTACTGAAGATGAAGTAGAGGATGATGATGATCATTGATGAGGGTGACTTTCCACTGCCTCCATTTCCTCCATTTCTCTTCTTTGATTTATCTTCATCATTGTGGCCTCCTAATGATCCCTGACCTTCCTTGTGAAGTTTGGATCCTTCTCCTTCTAGTCTTTCATTCCTGTCTTGATAGATGACTCTCAACATTTCATTCATGTCAAGGAATGCTTTCCTGAACACTCTTTCTTTTTCTTTGGGATCCACCTCTTCATGGGTTTCTTCTTCTCCTGGAAACATGCTTATAACTTCTTCTGCTTCTTTTGGAGGTGAACTAGGTGGTGGATAATGTGGCAATATTGCCCTCCTTTGTTGTGCCTCACTTTGAGAACCTCTTCCTTCCACCAATTTACCTTCTCCTCTCTTAAGCTTGAGCCTAGTAAGCATGAAAACCCTTGCAAACAGTTAAACAAATCTTTGCACACAAAAACAATAGAGAATAAACTCTAGCTTTGAAACCACCCTGATCTGAAAGGAGCGTATTAGTTTTCTATGCTAAGTTTCCTTTCCGTAATAAAAACATGTACAATTTGTCTCCATTTGTTTTCTTAAGGAATGGGTGTTTTAACCATGAAACATAGATGAATTTGTGAACTTTAAGCATGAAAATAAGCCTAAATAACACTGTACAAGAGTGTATAACAAAGAAAAACAATCACACATAAGTTTTACATAGTAGGCATGATGAAGCAATTCATGCCTCCTAGGCTACATCTGCTGGTCCAGCTCCCAATGGCATGTCCCTCTTTGTCATTATGCTCAAAATTGAAAATTACATGTTTTTACAAGCCTCTAATGGTTGTTTTATCTACACCAGTGGCTCCAGAATGCTCAAATTAGTGTAGGTAGACTCTTGTTTCACCCAAATTGGTTGAAAATTGACCTCTCAATGGATTTTTCCCAATATCAGCTCGAAAAGCTCCACCAAAAGTGGAGACTGCACTTAACTGTGGCTAAAAATAGTAAAAACCCTAATTTTTAGGGCACTGCTACAGTTTCAACTGAAAATACCATTAGGATTGACATAAATTGGTTTGGGCAAGGTGGTCACATGCCAACCCCCCGTCGTTAACTCCTCGTTAACTATTTGAAAACTTCGCATGTTATAGTGGAGCGGAACCATAACTCCACGTTCTACAACCCGTGGCATTTTTTGCCATTACACCGCCCATGTGACAGCTTTAAATATATGTCGGATTAGCCACCCAAAAGAAACCGTCACATTAACCTTTTTTCAAACCATACCATGTGACCAGAATAGTCGAAACAATTTTTTTATGGCTTGCGGAACCGTCACATTTGCAGTTTGATGTCACAACGACATGTGACCATGCCCATCTCCGCCAGAGTTAAGGTTTGTTTCCATTGGTTAAGTTTGTTTTTGTGGGTTTTTAAAAAACATGTGACTGCAAAGTTGGGGCCACTAGTGGGTTGGGACCGCTGGTGGTCCCCCCCCCCCACAAACGTGAAACACATACACCCTAAAATGATGCGAAGAACTATACAAGTAAGAAACATTGGATAGGTGAGATAGTCGGAGGTTATGCAGCCATGCAGGAGGTTGCGGGCTTGGCCCCCACCCCAACTCCACCAAAATTTTACTCAATCCTCTTGAGGACACGTGGCAGCCTCCGAGCTTTCCATGTGTCTCTCATCCAACAGCCTAAAAAAAATCTGTACTTCTCCATCCAATGGTTAGAAACCAATTTCATACCACAAAAATCAACGACCCAGATTAAGCCACGTGTAGAATTCTGATTGGATGTGAGAAAAGGGAATATTCCTAGAATATTCCATTTACTAACTATACCTATATGCTGACTTGGCATCCCAGTCACAAAATTTTAGCTGTTTGGGAAAACAAACAAAACGCGATATCGTCCTCATACGACAAAGGTTTTTCAAATTGTTTGCGGCACCAGAATCGCAACGACGAGACCTTTCCGGTCGCTTAGGTTCGGTACAGTTTTGAGCACTTTCAATTTTGAGCATAACACATGATCTCCTAATCAGGTTACTACCCAATGGCTCATATTTATTTGACTCATGCCTTGTGAATCAATTATAGAATGCAGAAAAGGAAGGCATGTTCTCGTTGGTTGTCCTTGAGAGAGTTTGGCCATCTCATAACATCTCCCATGTTTATGTGTTTTGTATTGATTGTAATATGGAATAATACTCTCATGATGTGTAATGATGGAGTTTTTTTATATGGGGATGATATGACATTCCATATGTTATTCAGTATGTTGTTTTTGCTCCATGATTCACATAATGACGTGAAGAGGCAGCAAGAGATCTTGTTTCTTTGGATTTTATTGGGGGAATTTGTTCCTACATACTCCCCTACTTTGCATGACAATGATGGAGGATGGCAACAAGAAGCATTCCTCCGATGTCTCTTACTTGGAGAGTATGGACACCATACTTGGATTGATGATGATGTGGTGGGGAAACAAGATGCATTGTTGTGGTGGATTCTCTTGAGAGAATATGGCCAACCCAATTGGTATTTTGATGGTGTGGTGTGGCATCAGGGAGAATTGTTGCATTGATTACTATTGGGAGAATATGGTTTGACACCTTTGTCTACCCATATGTCTCTACTTCTTCCTTTTCATAATGTTGGGATAATGTTTGGATCCAACAAAGCCAACAGGGCTAAGGATGGAGGCATGAAGAGCCTCTCTCTACTTCATATAGCATGGGATGGAGGTATACTTTGTGAGGTAGAGCTTTCCTTTTGTGGAAGGAACCACTTATTTTTATGTATCTCATGTATTATGGAGGATGTTGGACAACTTATGGTTGTCACTTGGAGCTTCATGATTGAGGAGGGACATCTATCTACACTGTTAGAGGTCACTCTAGACACTCTAGAGAGGCAACTTTGGTGTTGGGCATGCATAAATCATTGCAGCAAATGGGGAGACCTTCCTTGTGTGGATGCCATTTGGAGGGGGACAAATTTCTCTAGCATCTACTTTTGGTAGTTTCTTGGGGTCAAGCAACATTTTGGTAAGGAGGACTGTAATATTCCCAAATTTTCATCTATTTATTGGATATTAGAGTTCTTAATAAACTTAATTAATTAAGTAAATAAAAGGGTGGATGGACCCATAATCCTCAAAAATGAATAAGATCCACTTTGGATGTGTGAATGTGGATTAATTAGACCTAGATGTACATAATGGAGTATTGGAGCAACTTATTAAATGAAGGAAGAGTGGAGATCATGGATCTTAAATGTAAAATCATGAGGATCTTGGAGGAGGTCAACTAAGATCATAGTGCATTCAAAGTAATATCGTAAAGCACTTATGATGAGATAGTGGAGGAAGTGGTGCATCTAATGCACATATGATGGAGAGAGTGGGAATTCCATGCATAACATGATGGAGATCATAGAGAAACAACGCAGTCTTCATGGAGGGTAGTGGTCACATAGGCAGCGCAGTTATGAGGTAGGCCTAGGCTATGGAAGGCTCACAATCTATATAATGAAGGTGAAGGCACAATAGAAGGCAAATTTGAGGCTTTTAGATTATTATTTCTGATCTGTTTAGATCTAGATTTTTCATGTGACATTTCTATGCACGTTTATGCTGTTTAGCTAAGTATGTAGTGCTGTTTAGCACAGGGTGTTTCTGAGCGGAAATCCCACCCTTACCCGCTGGGGACTTCAAGTGCCTACTCTGGGAAGGTTTCTATTGGGCTATATTCCTCATTAGGAATTGGTGCCATCTTCAGGAGGTTGTTTCTAGCATTCCAGTTAGGAAACTAATGGAGGATTCATCCTTCCACTTGTGCTTCATGTTCAGTCTTCCAGGAGCATCAGATCTATATTCGGCATTCAGGCCATTGTATTTTACCTCCATGCAATAGCAGTCCCCTCAAGGATTGCATAGTCCAATCTTGTAGATATTTTGGAGGAAGGAAGTTTCCAGTGCTTCAACTGGAAATCCTGTGAGGGTCCATCTCCTCACATTGTATTCATTGTTTCCATCATTCTGCAGCTGATTTGACATATCCAGCAGTAGGCTATTGAGCCTCCCTCTCTGACAGTGTAGTTTTGTGAAGCTGTTGAGTGATCATCAACTATATTCAGTGGAGGAGATTAGAGGAGCTAGATCTTGAGCTTTTAGTCCAAGGATATAGTGAAGGGATCAACCCTTCTTGCATATTACTGATTGCAAATCATTGTAGCCATCATATCTTCAGTTCATGCAGCAAATCTGCATACCCAGCAGTGTATATGTGAAGCCCTAAGAGGGTGATTTTCTAAGATTGATAGATTTGGAAAATCATTTCTGGGTTATCTTGGGTTTCCATCATAGAGCCTGGATCTCTATTTTCAGCATCATCAGAGCTCCCAAACTACCTAGATCTACATTTCTATTTTTCCGAAAGTTGCAGTCCCAACAGTTATAGTAGGGACAACGCAGTTTACCTTCCAGTAGTCCAACATTTACGCAATCTCTCTTATGGGATCATTTCAAGGTCATTCTAGGCCATCTCTTTGGCTTGAGTGTCTCATATTCTGAGTATTGTTGTATTATTTATTCCACCTCCATATAATAAAATGGCTTAGCTTCTCTATAAATTATGATGTTGTATTTAGATTAATTTTTTACTTTGCTGCTATTCAGCTATTGTGTTTTTTTATTACTGCATTCTCCCTTTTGGGATATTACACAAATTTCCATTTAATCAAACCACCATACATGTGGGATGTTGTGGAAATTTTGATATTTGTAATATATGGATTCTTCTTTCATTCCAAGCGAAGATTTAGCATTCAAATGCAAGGTATGATGTGATAATCAAAACAATTATAAGTTGAGGGACCAAAATAAGGTACTTTTAAAAAAATTTATGGGTTTGATGCCCCTTAAAATCTAGATTTCCAATTTGAATCACTTCATTTCCAATTCATAAATAAAAATTATGCTTGAAATGGTGATTGATATTCTTGATCTGTACACTGCTATAAGATTAAATTTTAGATATCTATGCATAAATTATTTGCTCATGTCATCTCTATCTGACATGTTCCCACTATGGGGTCTACTTCCACAGGCCCCATTAGTCATATCCTCCTATGCCTGCATGATTTTGTCATTATCTTCTTTGCAAATCCTTATTTCTTCCTTCAAACTCCTCAATGTGTCTGGTAAGTCAGAAGAGTTCCCAACACCATGCTACTCATCTGATTCATAGGGAGAATCTCTGTAGTCTACCATCTTGTTAGCCATCTTTCATCTCTTCTTCATACAAGATATATTATGTCAGATAAACCAAATCATAAACAAACCAGTGTACCTTAGTATATCTCGGAGAGGATATCTCATCTGCAAGACCAACCAGATTAGTGCAATACACACATACATGCATATATATATATAGCATAGTCATGCATTGATAATTGGATAATGGCTAAAAAGATATTTATATGTTGATATGATTATGGTTATATATATATATATATATATATATATATATATATATATATATATATATATATAACCATAATCATATCAACATATAAATATCTTTTTAGCCATTATCCAGTTATCAATGCATGACTATGCTGATCACATACCATGACTTCATGCACAACGACCATCATCTAGTTAAATTATGCATAACAACATATAAAATGATACACATAACTGATGCATGATCAACATAAAGTCACAAAAAATACATTCAACAACGACACCATCAAATTTCACATGGCGAGACCACTACAATCATGACCAATGTCGTGCTTACACAACAAGCATATATATCACAAGCACAAGGACCTGTATGCAACCGACATGTACATACGACAACACATTCATCCAAGGGGAACGGAAACCAAACATCACCCAAGGAGAATGGAACCATGCTATGATACCACTCTAGAACACCCTCATCCCACATCTACCCAAGTAACCGGCCAACCGGGGTAAACATGTGACGAAGCTTTACTATGATATTATTCAACTCCCTATATATCATTTAAGGAAGTGGAACCGACTGAACACAACCAACTTGACATTTTTCACTTGCAACAAAACCCCCAGGATCCATCCAACCCATCCAGGTGACCAACCCTTGAGAAAAAATGAAATTTTTCTACATCAAAGCCTTAATCGTTCCCTTGACATGGGCATGCATGTGATTTAGAACATCCAGTCGCTCCCACAATAAGGCATGCCTGTGGCTAGGGACTTTTCCAAGTAGTTCTGTGCCAATGACTCTGGATTCTGAGCCACTTTTTTAGGGCCAGGACTCAGGCCACTGCCCATAACTCTATGAAACTTCCAGAAATGAAAAGTAACATCAAGACAATGATAAAAATGTAAATACTTGAACAAGGACTTGAGTGGACCCCTACTAGCCATGACAACCATTTCGTCAAACATGTCAAAAATATACATTTTACAGGTTAAAACAACGGACCTGAGAACAAGGGTCTCACAATTATCTGAGAATCACTAAGAAGCATTGATGCCTCATCAAAATAACTACATTACCATCTATTAAGCCATATAGTCATTGTAAATTTAGTGATTAACCAAAACATGATGAGAGCCATACATTACCACTATCATAAAAATCAATCATAACCAACATATAACCAACAGAAGACCATATCCTTGTGAATAAACTTCATTCTCCCTCATAAGATCATATTGGCTGACTCATTCTCATGTCTCCTTGAGCATAAAAACACCTATGGAAATGCTCTTTTCACCAGGAAGTCTTTTAAATCAAATCTCATTCATGAAAGTCAGGTCTAAATCAGTCCCATAAGATCATTAGGTTTTTATATTTCTCAAGGTAACTCCTTCATTTTAGATGAGTTCAGCACATTTATGAGAGGGACTAAATAAGAAATTTTGTCTTCCTATATGGAAGCTCATCATGATGTAATTATCATATTTTCAGAGTTGTAATTTTTGAGTTTAATGACTTTTATATCAAAATGTCATTTTGATATAAAATTCAATATGTAATTTATTTTTATTTTTCCAAATGTAATTTTATGTTCTCATATGTAATAAATTCATCCCAAGCTGTCAAATGCAATCATTTTTGGCCTAAGTGGAGTAAAGAAAGCCAAAATCCATGACTTGATCAAACTGCAAAATGCCAAAAGTCAAAGAGATAAAGAGTATCAGTGCCGAAGTCCAAAGGGAAAAGTGAACATAGGAAAAGTGGGTAATTCAAATTGAAAATTCAAAACCATTAAGCTATAAAGCCATTCAAACACCTCAAATTAAGTCATTGCGTTCATTCATATATCAGGATTTTTCCATCAAAGGAGAAATTTCAAATTTTCAAGCATTTTGAGTCAAATTTCAGGGTCGCTGCGCATTTGCACTCAAGAGCTGGGCGTTTTCCAAGACACTGTGCATTTACCCTCAAGTGCTGCGCGTTTACCTTGGTCTAACTGCTTCTTCTCCAAATAAAAACTTAGAACAGAAGCTTGGAGGACAAAAAGGAGAGGGGAAAGAGGACACCCTTGCCGAAGCCCTCTCGAAACTTTGAAGAAGTCTTCTGCTCTCCCATTCACCAGAGGGGCGATCCAAGGCTCAGAAATACAAGCCCGAATCCAATTAATAAAATTAGTCCCAAACCCAAACTTGTGCATTACCTCCAAGAGAAAACTGTGTCTGACATGATCAAAATCATTTTCCAAATCTAATTTGACTACCATGCCCTTTTCTTTTCGTTGTAGGCTTGAATGGATCACCTCTTGAACTAAGATGTAATTATCCACAATCTGCCTCCCTTGTACAAAGCCACCTTGATTCTCCAGGATAATCTTAGGAAGGATACTTTTCAATTTATTTGCAATCACTTTGGTTATCAATTTGTAGCCTACGTTACAAAGAGAAATGGGGAAAAATCTGTTGAAAGCATTGGTGCCCTTTTCCTTAGGGATGAGGGCAAGAAAGGCAGAGTTAGTGTTGCTCCCAATTTTCTGACAGGCTTGGGATTTCAAAATCATTTTGTGCAGATCCTTTTGCACAATATACCAGAAAGATTGAAGAAATCTAGCAGTGAAACCATCTGGGCCGGGGGTTTTGTCGGTCTCCATGGTAAAGGGAGCAGCCTTTATTTCCTTTTTGGTGACCTTTTCTTCCAGATACTAACTCATCCCAGAGGTGATCTTTGAAGGAACCACATCTAGGAATTTAGAGTTTGGGTCCATCACCCCTTCTTCACTACAAAGATTTTTAAAGTGCAAGAAAGCTGCCCTTTTGATGCTCATAAAATCCTTGTGGGTAATGGGCTCTTCCTTGATTTATGAGATGGAGTTGAAGCATCTTCTTGCTTGGGCTTGTTTATGGAAGAAGGAGGAATTTATGTCACCAGCTTTAAGCCAAAGACTGTGATATTTTTGTCTCCAATATTCTTCCTCCAAGAGGCATGCCTTATGAAACTAATGTTGTAGTTCTGCCTCCCTGTCTAGGACTTCTTTTGTAATTTCTGCTTCTTCCATTTGCAAATGATGGAGCTCAAGACTTTCTTGGGTAATTTTTCTTTCAGTTGCTAGATTAGGGAGAGATTTGGCACAATTTTTCAGAACAACTTTAACTCTTCTAAGCTTTTCCTCCCAAACGAAGAAGGAAGAGCCCTTAACAGGCATCCTCCAACATTCCTTAACCTTATTCATAAAGTCTAGATCCTTGACCCATAATGGAATAATTCTAAATGGTATAGGGCCAAGTTCATTTTGGGCCAGCAGTTCAAGATTGATAGGTTTATGATCTGAAACACTACAAGGGAGAATATGCATTCTAGCCTCTAATCCTTAAAGGAGAAAAGAACTTTGAACTAGAAATCTATCTAGCCTTGCAACAATGTGCCCAAGACCGACTCTTTTACTTGACCAAGTATACTTACCATTAGAGGGCATGATGTCGAGCAAGTCCCAAACCTGCATGAGATCCTCAATCCACTCCCTTGCCAGATCCCTTATGATGCTACCTCCTCACTTTTCTGACAAGTGCAAGGTGAGATTTAGATCACCAGCAATAATGGTGTTTTTCAGATTCTTTGTTTCTACCAGATTTCTAATGGAGTCCCGGCAGACCTTTTTCTCCCCTGCGTTTACTGGGACATACACATTAAAGAGACTAAAAAACTCCTTAGTGTTAAGATGTTGGAGTTTCAAGAACAGCCAGTGAGTATTTAGGATCTCAGTGACCATCAAGAACTTGCTATTATTCCAAAGAGAGCCCAACTCACCGGAGGCTCCTCGAGCAGAGACAACCTGTCCACTACCTTTATTCCAAAATTTCTTGCTTATTTGGAGGAAGTCTTTGTCCTCCATTTTTGTCTCCTGAATTAGAAGAATGTCTAGGGTTCCTATTCTTAAAAGACTTCTTATGGCTTCTTCTTTCACTTTTCTCCCCATACCTCTGCAATTCTAGGAGACAACCTTCATCACTTACTTTTTTGGGAGAGATGGGCTCCCTTGGAGCCTTATGTCTGGTTTCTTGTCATCTTCAGAGTTTTAGCCAAGAGTTTCTCAAGGGTAGGCTAGCTTCCCTGGACCTTATCTTTGTAGGTTTCCTGATCTCTTTTTTCCTGGGTAGAATTTCGGCCTCTTGTCGATCTTCTAGCCGAAGTTTGTGATTCCCCTATTTCTCCTTCCTCCTCTGATTCCTCCGAGTCTTGTTCTTCCTCTTCATCTTTTACCTGTTTTTCCTCAGGTCTTTCAGAGGCACTTTCTCCTTGCCTCGAGCCTGAGGGGATCCATTTGTCTAGGGTCGCTTTCTTTTGCATTTCAACCTCCCATACTTCCTCTGAAGCTGAGCATAAGGGCTCAAACTTGTTTTCATGATCGTTCGGGGGAGGGGCTTGCTGAACAAAAGCCGGTTGAATACCTTTACCATTTGGAACCCCAGATTTGAGGGTTTTATGGGAGATATTTGACCACTTGACCTGATTCCAACCCTCCTCCATCCCTTTCTCCACTTATCCATTGCTCGGTCAACCCCTAGCAAAGTGACCGTAAACATGGAATTTCCGACACTTGAAGGGAAGCTACTCATAGTCTAACTTTTGCACATGAGTCCAACTGCCAACATTGATTTTTATTGCCTTTGGAAGTCCCACCTCTAGATCAACCTCGACGCATATCTAGGCACAGTCACATTGATCCTTATTATTTGCCTGGTCAATAAATTTACCTAGGGCATTACTTATGTGCTTCAGAGAGTCCTAGTTCCAACAATGCACTGGTAGGTTCGACAGCCTAACCCACACTGGGATTACCGTTGGAAAATCCACTGTTGGGTCAAAATCCAGCACCCACTTATTGAGGTACAGGCCCTGAGGTCCCATAAAGTGGGGACCATTCCGAAAGATCAAATCGTTATCCTCTTTTGAGGTGAATTCAAACAGAAAATAGCCTCTCCCCAGGAAATAAGAGGTTACACTGTTCTTTATCAAAGGTGTCCTCTTTTTGACTACCCAGTTCTCTGTTGTTTTTGGAGAAGGCCAAAGACCCATAAATTGTCCCACAAGGGCGCGATCTACCAGGGAAAAAGCTACCTGGATTGGTCCCTCAAGGGGGAGGGAGATTTCTAGTATATCATCCAAATTTTTCACAAACTTGGCGGCTTCAGATTTCTTCTTTTTCGATAGAGTAGCCAACAATGAGTTGAATGCATCCTCCGTGGATGGGGGAGGAGGAGGCGAAGGAACCTAGGGCAAGCCCAAAACCTCTATGGCAGCTTTAAGGAGCCCTAAATGTGCATGGGCTCAAGCAGCGAATATAGCAGCACGTCCTTGCTGTGCACGAGAGAAATCCTTGACTAGTTTAATTTTTAAATGCTATGTTTAAAATATTGTTATAAAGATACATTTGATTTGTTGCTAGTAAAAGAGATTAACGAATATGACTATTTTTTAGCGGAATTGAATCCTATTTTTTTTAATGAATAAATTACATTCAGTGGTTGGTAACTGATTGGTAAAATTTCCAAGATTCCAGAGTAAAAAGGGTAGAGTGTATCACCTTGCTTAATGTTAACATGGAACTTAAATATGTGTCCTGATACATTTGGAAAAGATAGCCAGCAATGAGTTGAATGCATCCTCCGTGGATGGGGGAGGAGGAGGCGGAGGAACCTAGGGCGAGCCCAGAACCTCCATGGTAGCGTGAAGGAGCCCTAAATGTGTGTGGGCTCAAGCAGCAGATGCAGCAGCACGTCCTTGCTATGCACGGGAGCAATCCTTGAGTAGTTTAATTTTTAAATGCTATGTTTAAAATATTGTTATAAAGATACATTTGATTTGTTGCTAGTAAAAGAGATTAACGAATATGACTATTCGTTAGCGGACTTGAATCCTATTTTTTTTTATGAATAAATTACATTCAATGGTTGGTAACTGATTGGTAAAATTTCCAAGATTCCAGAGTAAAAAGGGTAGAGTGTATCACCTTGCTTAATGTTAACACGGAACTTAAATATTTGTCCCGATAAATTTTGAAAAGATAACGAATGGAGTATTCGTTAACATCATTTCAATAAAAAAATTGTGTTGTTTCAAAAAGAGTTAATTAATAATTTAGCTTAAGTAAAAGAAAGAAGTTACTAATTAGTAAAATGTTTCCAAGATACCTAGGTAAAAAGGTGAAGACAGTTCTGACAGTTACCATTCCAAAGAAATGATTTAGGGAAAAATCCTAGAAAGGAATGGGGTTCTGTGTAGAAGGAAGGAAGGGTGAAGCAATGAGAGATTGCTATGAGTAATCCAAAGCTGGCAGTGTTACCAGTGGAGCTCAGTTAACACTCAGAAGAAGAAAAGACTTGATTGATTTCCTGAGGTCTACACTTCTGGTCTCATCAAACACCTAGACCCTGGTGAGGAGCAAGGGGGGAGCAGAGGATGTAATTGCCTCTCTCATGGTTGGGAGGACCATCAGACTTCAGAGGAAAATCACTGGAATTAGGTACTATCGCATCTATGAGTTCTGGTTTATGTTTCTTTCCTTAAGTAAGAAAATAATTCTATAGTTATTGGTTATTTAATACAGTATTAGTAATACTGAATTTAAATACCTATATGAGATGAATTAACTGGGTAGAACTGTGTGAGAATTGTTAAATCTGACATATGTATATTTCTGAAGAAAATACTAATAGACTCATATTTTAATAGAACAAAAATCTATAACAGTACTGCAATAAATAGTATGAAATAAAAGAACCTTCTTTTAGAATACACAATGAGAAAGTGCATGCAAAATTTCGTTAAGCAGGAAAATGGAAATAATTCATAAACTGTTCAGATTGCAGTAATTACAAAACCCTTTCAAAAAATGCAATAAGGCAGAGTTCGAAGATAGGAAAATTCGCATAACACCACCCACGGTGATACAAATTGTTAGACAAAGCTTTTCCTGAGGGTTTAGAACCCGAATCCCAGAGAAAAGGGATTGGGTTCCTGTCCAAAAGGAGGAAAATCCAAACAAGAAAACAAATAGAGTCAAAAACCTGTGTATGCGGGTAGAACTAGAGAACATTTACAAGACACAAAGATTCTTCCAAAAACATCATAGCGAAATACATATCTGTATAACATGTGTAGTAAATAAGAAAACTAATTTAACAGTCCAGAGACAAAAATAAGGAATTGAATTCATTATTGAGATAGTCCGACTAAAATTACAGAAAATATATAGTTCGTTTCGAGGCTAAATGTAACAGAGGAAAAGTTAATTACACATAGTATATTTGCAGAACCAGTGAGTAGCCATCCAATAAACAGTGCCAAATCCCAACATTTTTGTACATAAGCGGCCGAGGCATAGCCCGACTGCAAAAGAAAAAGAAGACTATTCTACCCTATCTAAACTAACTTGCAAGATTGCTCCAGACGGAACATGGGGCTAGGGGGTGAGCTACAGTCATGCCCACACCGTAGCCTTAAAAAAAAAATAACGACTATTGATTAGAGGAGAGTAAACCATCTCCCATAATGTTAACCTGCAACAATGGAGAGCAGACTGGTTTCAAGAGCAATGTGAGAGCTATGAACCTAAAAACCCTCTACCCAGAAGTAGCAGTACTTACTGGGGATGGCGAGGCATATGAAGTGGAAATCAAGAGCTCCGGCTAATGGCTACAGCTAAGCCACCAACCTGTCAACATTACAGCCGCAGGAAAGAAAGAATAGTAACAATAGCTATCATGTAATTATTTAGTCTGAACAAGTATAGAAAAACACAGTATACTTAATAAAAAGACTGGGGATTTACCTAGAGGCAGAGCCAGCAAAAATGTTGAGGACTTGGTGTTCCTAGACGGAACGTTGTTGTGCACCTGTAGGAGTCATCAATATCATCCTAGGCAGGCTTTCTTTGTAAACTAAAACCCTACACAATGTGTAAGGGAAGAACGAAAACTATGAGCTGAAATTAAAAATCAAATACACAACAATTGACCCCGTGAATCGAATAACATAAGTAGAAGACATGAAATCCGAGGAGCGACTAAGGGAGGCTCACCTCGAATTTGGAAGAAACCGTGGGTTAGAAACTCCATCAATGGTACAATGACTCCCGAGCGGCATACTATGAGCACTGATACAGTTACAGAGCTGAGAGCGAACCCGGGCGACGGAACAATGAAAGACGAGTCTAAAGGGTGGGGTCAGTGGTTACCCTAACCATCCCATCCCTCCAACTCCACCATCAACCTCTTAGATCCAGCATAGACGACCCAGATGGAGCCACGAAATGTTGAAGGACAGGTGTCGTCATAACCCAATGAATTATATTTAATGATTTAGAACTTTAGTAGTACATAGGACTAAGGGTTTGATTAAATATTTCGTGTGGAAGGATTCGCAATTGATTTTCATGCATGAAAAATAATAAACACCATATCTAACCACAACCTCGTCGATGTAACGCTCAGCCTGTTGGTGACAAGGCATAGGTCGAAAACAAATATTTGTCAAACCTTAAAATAGCATGCAGAGTATGATTATTTGTTAAATCAAATATAGCATGTATGTAAAGTTCATAGATATAATGTCTACTACATGATGTGATAAGTATGCTTCTGTTGGAGTTCAAGGTAATAATATTTTTTTTTAATGTATATTTTTGCTTAAAGATCAATAGTTGTTACAAGTGGTATCAGAGCGTGGTTACATGCTGGGGCCAGATGGGCCAAACAAAATAACATGATAATTCTTCATTTGATATTGTCTCTCTTTCATAAAGTTTAAATGTTGGATTTGTGCAAAGTATAAGAACATATTTGCGCCAAAAATACAATGAGGAAGGGATCTAGTCACCAGACACCTAGAAACATAGGAGAAACCCATCCTATGACCAACCCAGAGGTCAATCCCAAAATGTGGGTGCATTTAAGCATAGACCAACACCAACAAACCAACAAAATGTTGGCAGACCAACAACAACAGAAAAACATATTGCTTGACACTTTGCATCAACTCCAAACAGAGATGCTCAAATTTCGGGGTGACAATGAAATATGATAGAACAAAACAATATATTAAAAAGTCCATCGGACCACCAGAATCACCCCAATTCAAAACCGAGTCTTGAGAGGAACACCCTGGAAGAAGGAGATCAGCAGAAGCCCTGCATGATAATCTGGAAGGCAACAGAACACCATGAAGTAATAAAAGTTGAACATACCATGAGGCTGAATCTAGAAATGTTCTGGAACAACAAGAGTTGAAGAAACAAAAAGTGGAATTACAGGGTGAATTCGGGAAGATTAATCCCCCTAACTTTCTATAATAGAGCTTCTTTCATCACTAGGAACTCAATAATCAAGTGAGCTAAATGTGCTAGACACCTAATCCTCAGGAACATGTTTTGCTTATCATTCCATGATCTTATTGAATTAGTCCCTAAACTCATGAACCATTTAAGAGCTCTATCCTTGAATGTTTATGGAAAAAATTTCAAATTTTGAGTGTTTAGTAAGTAACCGTAATATCTACAAGGTATTTCAAATTTAAAGAGAAAGGTTTCCAGATCCTCTGACCTCATATCATGGAATTTGGGAAGGAAATATGGAGCGATGTTCTTCATATGCACATTGATATCAATATCTTTAATGGGAAATCCAAGAGGATCTTCTTCATTGTCATCATCTCCATCCATATCTTCTACTTTATCTGCCACTTATTCTTCTTCTACCGGCAAAAGATGATGGTGATGTGGCTCTTACTCAACAAGGTGATGGAGAAGTATGGCTCTTACATAGTAATGCAAGAAGGAAGAACCATTTCTTTCGAAAGTCGTCCAATCAAAGAAAATTATTTACAAAAACCTATTTATCAGAAGGAAATGTGGGAAATACTACATGCAAGGGATACCTTACCTAAAGGGAAGACAATTCAAGGTAAAAGTGTATTATGATAGTCTTAAATATTTTTTAGAAAAAATATTATCTTCAGAAGAGCAACACAAATGGGTCACAAAGATGTTGGGTTATGACTTTGAAATCAGCTACAAAAAAGGGAAGCAAATTTTTGTTGGAGATGCACTCTCAAGAAAGGATGAGGATGTGGAAGCATAGATATTATTGTTGTGCCCACACATTATTATTGTTATATTGGCTCTAATTATATTGTGACCCCTTATACCCCTATATATAGAACTGAGGTTTCATCATTTGAATCATCCAAGAATTGTTCATTTATGTAATGTAAATGAGGTTTCCCCCTCGAAGAGGTAGATTTCTAATTCGTTGATCTATCTTTTATTTTATTTTGTGAGCTAGTTGCATAGCATTACTTCAAATTAAGGATGGAACAACTCAATATATATATGTATGATGTAGTAAAAACTCAGTCTATATATGTTGGATTTGGATCTCATGGAGCTTCTTGCATGAGTTTTATACATGAACGTTTATCAACTAAATTATGTTGACATGCTCTTCATTTATTAGATATCCATTGCATAGGTCATCGAGAAGCACTAACAACACATGATGCTTAATCTCATTTTATAACGTTGCAATTTATTGATAAATTCACAAATAAAGTTTATTCTTAGTTTGGAAAAATGATAAAATATATGGAAAACTAAAAGAGCTAATGGAAACATTTAAAATTATCACATTAGAGGTGTTGCAAATTCACAGAATAAGGTGGTTGTCTAGAGGAATGGTCACGGGAAGACTTGTTAAGCTCGCGTCTTCTTTGTTAATATATTGGGAGTTGGGGGAGAAAGAAATGTATAACTTGGAAACAATATTTCATGTACAATTTTGCATCAATTTATTTGGAGGTGTACTTTTAGAGGTAAATAATTTTGATCAATGTTCCAAGACGATCAAGTGGATATTACTTTTATTGATACTACTTTAGATATTATAACTAGAATGCTTCATAAGTGGTTTTTAGGAGGCATATTTGGAGTTGGTAAAATGCACACATCATGCAAAAAGCACATAAAGGAACTCTTGAGTTTTAAGATAATGCATGTATGCTACATGTACATTTATTGACGTTCAAGCGTTGTCATAATGCAAATAGATCGATGATACTAGAGGATTGCATTATTTTGGGAAAGTCCTTTGAAATGAAGGTGATCTATTCTCTAAATATGAGGTTCAAAGATTTGTTAATATTTAATGTTGCTAACTTTTTTAGTCCTAGCCATTATTAAGAGGAAATAGACTATAGGGATGCTCAAACAAGAAGATTCAAATAACACAAATCATTTGCTAAATCTTGTTAACAATTTTTGAAAATTTAAATAATACAAATCACCTTTTGCAAAATGCAATTAACATTATAAATGTAATAATGTTTCATTAAGAGAATATTACAAAAATATTTGTATAAAATAAAAATCTTAAATGATGTTTATTTTGAAATAAGACATTTTGATTTAATTATCAACAATTATTAAGTGCATGGTAGATATTTAACCTCCATAGAATATTATAGCACATTCTTAGTAGTATATACAAATAAAAAGTTAATTTTTTTCAAATTAATTATGTTATTTTTTTCCTTTAATTAAATTCATTAATTAAAAATAAAAAATTAAAAAAAATCATGAAATAAGTTATGGTCTTAGTAATAATCTCCAAAATATTATAACAAACCTATTTAAAAATAAAAAATCTTCATAATTAAAAATCTTTTCACATGGTTTTTCAATATATATAACTTATATATTAATTATTTTTATTATTAATAATAATTATAATTAAAATGATCATAATTATCATTATTTTAAATAAAATTATAATTTAAATAAAAATATACAATAAAAAAAATAAACTTTAAAACCTTAAACTCTTTTTTCTCATACAAACCATCCTATCCATAGAATGTCCATAATTTAATTATCGAAACCACATGAACACGCTCTCTTTATCGTGTAATTACTTAATCTTTTCTATAATCTTTTCTATAACCTAAGAAGTAGTTGGTAATAGGCAGAGTTTAGTTTTGACCGTGATTTTTCATAAAAACATGTTCTCTTTGTGGCAATGAAGGACGTTTGGTTCCTCAGCTTTTATCGGAAAATTGATACAAACAGACCAAACAAACGCCTATACCTCTTCTCAAATCTTGTCATTCATGCATATCATAAGTCTAAGCCGTACTGTGTTAGATTTGGAGGAAACACAGTGTTAGATTTGAAATACTGATCTTTTATTTATATAGATTTGGACATCGATACATATCAGAAACTGTACAAATATTTCTGTCACTCATGGAATAAGGTAGGGAGGTTGGTTTTATTTAACTATACAAATATCACCTCAATTGAACCGAGGGACTGGAAGTAAGGAAAAAAATGTTCTTGAAACATTTTACTATTAAAATATTTTATTTTTGAATTGAAATGTTTTATTTACTAAATGTTTTTTCTCTTTTTATTAATATTTTTTTAAATGCAAGTCCTATTTTTTAATCTGGTTTTTGAGATATTTTATTTATTATTTAGATTGATTTTTTTGAAACATTTTACTATTTTTGAATTGAAATGTTTTATTTACTAAATGTTTTTTTTTCTTTTTATTAATATTTTTTTAAATGCAAGTCTTATTTTTTAATCTGGTTTTTGAGATATTTTATTTATTATTTAGATTGATTTTTTTAAACCATCTAATATTTTAAATAATTTTAAAATCAATTTTCAAAATAAAACAAAGGGAAAATATTATTTTCATCAATTATAAAAAAAAACTTCAGAGAAATATTTTAGCGAGAGTGCTAAGAAGCGCCTGGTGAAAGAGGTTGCCCCCAGTGCTTTCCCCCATCAAAACACATCGACTGAAATCGAAGTGTCAACTGAGCCATGACTCATCTCTCTCCTCGAGGGCCACTGAGCAGAGCCACATAAGAGCTCCAAATGAATGGTCTCAGGCCGCGGGAAGGTGGTGCTCTGGTGCGAGTCTGTAATCCACCGATACACATATGACGTTGGAGGGTAGATTTGAAATTCAAATGAGCGGCAAAAGCAACAAAATTAAAATTCGAAAATCAAATTTTCTTGGCTTGGATTAATGTTACCGTGTTGAATAGTTCACGTACAACAGGGAATAACTGACATGTCATAGAATACCATAAATATGGCATGTCAAACCGTCGTATGTGATATGTCATGCAATGGCATGGAAAGCCGGAGACGAGAGGAGGACCGAGAGACCGGAAAATCACCGAAAGGGGTCGCGGGAGGTGTCAAATCACCTCCAGTTTGTCTCAGCTTTAGCGTCTTTCATTAATGTGTCTTTCATTTGCTCTTCCGAACTTGCAAAATTTATTAATGCTTCCTTGTGGTTTATTTGACCAAAGGGAAAGCTTAATGCTTCCTTGTAGTTTATTTGACCATAGCGTAAGCCTTATTTTTCGGAGTAGTTTACCGAGCCCGCGTTTTAGCCCGGAAACCTTGCCCGTCGAAAAACTTCGCTGCCTGAATTCGAAGTCTTCTCCCGCTGATGGCGGACCCTGCTATACATGGTGTCGTTCCCCAGAGCTGACAACGAATATGACCAGCCATCTTGTCAGATACCGGAATCATTTCAAATTTCAAATTTTAGTTTTGCAACGCGTAAATTTCAGTTTTGCAGTGGCTTCACACGCAGGGGGAGGTGTCCGTGCTTTACATTTCTTTCGTCAGCGAGAATCCATATCTATCGCTCAACGGAGGAGCTGGCCATGGGTTTGGAAGCGAGCGAGTTAAAGTTCTTATGGGTTCTGCAGAGACGGTGCTTCGATCCAGTTGTGTCCTCCTCCACAAGAAACACCATAGAATTGGGTCTTTTGCTTTTCTGTATCTTCCATTTCATTCAAGCAAAGGGCGAAAATTTTGGTGGGAGGCTTGTTCATTGTATTCAAATACGCAACGCGAGGACCCGAACGTCGCGTGTTCGAAACCCGCAGCCCCGACCTTCATTTGCAGATTTCCGTCTAGATGCATTCATGGATAAATACAAGCAGGTGCAACAGGACAAATCGGATTTCAAGAGGGGAAGGCCCGTGGACGAGGGCAGAAGAAGAACAAAGGTAAGGAAGGTAAATGAAATCACAGAGAGCAACAACTACGACCGCAGCGGCAGAAACTCAATCTACACATCCATCTCTCTGCGCAGACAATCGCAACCCCATGGAGAAATTGGAGGAGGATCCAGAAGCCGATCGCTACGAACTGGATTCCATTCCCAAAGCAATGACAGTTTATACAAAACGTCCTTGAGAAGCCACAGGGTGCCCCAGCAGCCGGTTGACGAAAAGAAGGCGGTTAATTGGCGGTTGGGCTGTTTTATGGCTAACGAGTATCTCCCCCGCGGCACATTGCTGTGAAGACCGTGGCCGCCCCAGATTCGAACCCAAAATGCCAAGATGAAGTAGACTATAAATCATACGCTCACAAATTTTCTCCGAGCGGGCTACGTCCACCTTCCAGGGATTGTGAATCCTTCTCTGCAACTTGCGTCTTGGCTCGAATTGAACTCATAAACAACCCTACATTTCTGGCTCCACCGTCCTCTATCCATTTTTGCAAGGGCGGTGTTCGTTTGCAAATTAAAATCTTCTACGATGATGGCATTTGAACTAACCTAATGTCGTTTACTTCCTTGTAAAGTTGGCTTACCATATTTACATTTATTTTTCTTTCTATTGTTTTCTCATACGGAATGTTTTATGGCCCTTGCCTGGTTGATAATGGTTTCTATTGTGAGTACTTTCCAACAAAATTAAATTTGTCAAATGATTAAACTCTACAATGGGTAAATGACGATGGGTTTTCATTCTATTCGCTTTCTTAATTCTATCTATAAGTCTAGAACACAATTCTGAACCAAAAAAAACATTATAGGTATGATTAATCTTCGAAATATTGAAAAATAATTTTATAAATTATAAATAACAAAATGCATTTTACAATTTCTCCACCTTTGTTTCAAAATGGAACATTGTCATGCATTTACTATAAACATGCTTTTAAATTATACATGCTTGAATCTGCGCTTCACAATAAGGTGGGCCAAGTTAGACATGTTCTTAAATGATACATGTTTGAGTGGCTTTTAATTATGTGTTTAATCATAATTAATATAGTAATATAAATTAAATGGTTAATAAATCAATTAAGGTGCATATTTAGTATAGAAATTTGAAAAATTAATTTATTTACAAATTACTATACTAGCTAAGTTATATAAATTAAATTCTTAATAACACATTAAATATTTATTTCATAATACAGATCATTTTGCTAAAATTATAAAAAGTCATAAAAACTAATTACAATATAATTTTATTTTAAATTATTATTATTAATAATTATAAAACTAATTAATATATAAGTTGAATATACGTATATTTGAAAAGACATGGAACAAGATTCTTACAATAGACATTTAGCCGGGCTTTATCATGGAAAATATGACTTATCAATACCATGTGTTTTTTTAATAATCAATTCAATAAAAAAATAAAAAAGACTTAACTACTATGAAAATATATCTAACTAGCAATTGCACCACATGTTGCAAAGGAATTGCCTTAAGGTTGTGATATAGGAAAGAATAACATATAAGAAAGAAGAGGTAGTAGGAACGTTCTCTGCTCCAACCTATCCTCCATAATAAGGGGTGGAGAATTATGTTTACTGGACCTCAAATCAAAATATCCATATTGGGTAATTGATGTGGAAAAACTTCTTTTTTATTAATTGCATGTAAGATGTGTTTTTTAATAATGGATGAGACATTTTGTCCAAATTACTCAAGGCCTCTATATGACGAAATCTGCATGTTTATTTTTTTTCTGCATGAAGGATGCACTTGGTTTTTATGACCAATTTGGGCAGATTTCACCCTTCCATGAAATTATTTGCTTTTATCACATTCGCAATGTTGAATTCCTCTGATACTACTCCTAGATTTCTGACTCTCCTCTACAGTTAGAATTATTTAATGGAATAAAAACTTATGAGCATAGAGTTATCTTAATCATCAATTTTATGGATAAGAGACATTTGGGCCCTTTTTAACCCTTGGGGATGATTAATTAATCTCAGTGCAGATAATTTATATAAATAAATTATCTACAATCATATTTCCATAATTCCTCTTTAAACCACCAATATTCCACTTCTTTGGAACTTTTCACCTCAATAATAATAACAAACATCATGAAGACCCAAAAGTAAGAAGAAAAAAATCAGCCCATAATCAAGGAATCTAGCGACTTCTTTAAGGATCATAATTCAAGACTTTAGTGTCTTTTAAAGATCATTTATTTTCCCATCAAATAAAAAGCAACAATCAAATTTTGTAGTGGCAAGAATGGGAACAAATATTAAATGTAATAATTCCCTTCCCTAGTGATAGTACATTTTTGTTTTGAAATGAAATTATTTTCCCAATCTTTTAAATAATAGATTCCTCCCGAAGTGACCCTTTAGAGATACCTTTTTTTTTCAACTGATTGCAATAGGTAAGTGTCTTTTGTCTAGTATTTTCTGAGTCATTGAATTTAAGGGTATAGGTAAAGAGACTACTAGACAAAAAAGAGTAGAGTGACTAAATGTCAAATGAAAATAACATTGAGGAATCTCTTCTAATTTTCTCATGTGGACCTTCTTCAATTGATGAGGTAGTAGGAACTTTCTCCTCCAGAATAAGCAATGGAGAATTATGTTGAGTGAACTACTACTCATGTGACTTTGACTCCTCCTTACAATTGGAATGTTTATCTTCCCATAACTTTATCTCGGGTTATAATTATAGCTTTCTCTTGTTTATGAATAAATTGTCTCTATATCACTATTGTCTGTCTCTTTTTGAGTGCTTTCTTGAATCAATGAGATAATGTAGCTCATCTGAATATCAAAATCCTTGAGTAACCCATTTTCTGAAGATTCCTCTTTTGTTTTTAATTCTGCCATTTGGTCCTCCATAGCCTTGTCAACATCATTTCCTTCTAAAGAATCATACATTCTTGATAAGTATCCATTGTCATGCTTTTCTTCTTCCATATACTTCAGATCTAAATTAATGGCACATGAGATAAGCTTCGTGACATTTTCCAAATTCCAAGATATTTCATTGCACTTCTCATGTGTATAAGGGAAAATGGATTCCATACATTCAACTTTATGCCTTTTTAGGGCTTCTTGTAAGGTTGGAAGCTTCTCTTCACCATGTTTCCTTTCCTACCTATCCTTAACTTTGATACAAACAATTGTTACAGACCCCTTTAAAGGTAAATTTAGTATTATTTAAGAAATGAGAATTGTGAACATTCATCATTATTGCTCAAGATAAATCATGTCCTCTGAAATATTTTGGAAATTTTAAAAAGATCACATATTTTTAAAAATTTCATTATTAATTTAATTATATATATATATTAAGAAATAATACTCATGAATTATAAAACACTTGTAACATAAATAATATATAACAAAAAAAAATTATTTTTGGAATAATAAAATAGTTGTAACAAAAATAATATAGAACAAGAAAAACTATAATGAAACTACATTCCACATGAATACCATGGGCTGTATTTATAGTTTATCATTATTTTATTTTATTATTTTTATTTTTTATTGTATTTTGACCTAGTTAAAATGTTCATTCCATTATGTCAATCTTTTTATTTAATTTACTTTTACTTTTAATTTTGTGTAATTGACACAGCCAAAATGTTAAACATGACATTACAATATTTCTATCATACTTTGTTTTATGCTTATGTACCCAAAAATTTAATGTTTATGTATTTTACAATTTTTTTTTTATTCATTAAACTAATTTATATTAAATCTAGTTTTATTAAGTTATTAATTTAAATTTTATTAAAAAAATGAGATTAAAATCTAACAAATTTTTAATAACAACATTTTAACTTAAAAGTCACCAAAACCTAAATTCAATTTAACTTATTAAAAATAAAAAACTAACATTATAAAAAACATATATAAAAATATGTATTTGATTTAATGGCCTGAAACATGTTTCAACCGTCTAACATTTAATCCAATGGCTCAAATATGAATACAGTGGCACCTAGGGGAGTTTTATTCAAATAGTGACACCTTACGATGTAAATATTCGCGAAAAATATTTTAAAATATTTAATAAAAATTAAATATTTATTATCTATTTAATAATTGAGGAATCTGGCAAGTTTTTTCGCCTGTGTTTCGGCCTATGTTTGGTATATCTGAATGAATTAGGGGATAATTAGGGCCTCTGTTATATGTATGAATGCCTCATCTGTTTTAGGCAGGGGAACATCTTTAAAATTCCATGTTTGCTACTCTGTATAACCTTAGGGGAAATTCAAAGTAGTTTATGTGATTATTTTGTCTGCCTTGTTTGGTCTCAGCATGAGCTTATCTTGAATACCAGTGGTAGTCACAGTGAAGGTAAGTTTCATGGTCTCTGTTCAGGAGAAATAAATGGTCAATGTCATATTGGGTATTCTACCTATTCAGTTTGGCATGTTCTAGGTAAGATAGTGAGTCTACTCTATCTACGTCTCTATCTCTGTCAACCTAATTGTATAAAACACTTCATCAATTATCTCAGTCAACAGAATTACAACTATCATTCTGCAAATTATGTGCTAGAGGAAGATTTATTCCCGAAAATGCAAATTTTAACTGTTATACCTCTGTCCTCCCGTCATATAAGCTCACAGTTAGTATACATAGATTTTCAGCAGAAAATCAAGAACAAAAATATGGTCAAGAGGCAAACGAAGAAGAGTAAGGGCACACTCAGGATAAAGGAAAGCAGAAGATGGTAAACTCTATAACTGAGACTAGTAAAAGAGGTAGGAAAACTAAGCAAGAGATGTTACAAAATATCTCGCAAGTTTATACTCTAGAAAACCCTCCACAAATTAGAAATATAATCAAGGGATGGGAAAAAGAAAGTCACAATAATGAGGAAGATAATGAGGCAGAGGAGGAAATAATGGATTTCATTACTGATTCAAGAAATAAAAGAGGTTGTCTCTCCCTATTTAATAAAACTGTTCATACATACTGGATAATGAAATGTGTCCTGGCCAAAGCAATGCAATGTCTTCATCCAGGGCAAGGGAATGCAACGTCTTCGGTAATTGAACTTTTTCAGGATGTTACAATTCAACTCCAGCAAATCAAGGTGTCACAATATCAAATGACAGCTCGAATAGGTCGAATTGAGAAGCAGATTCAACAGATGCAGCAAGTGGAAATGCCTGGTTCCACTGCTAAGGATCCTACATCGATAGACTCTTCAGATGGGTAGTAACTCAGCTTATGTTTTATGAATTTTGTGGATAGTGTTTATGTTTTTAATTGTCACTTAGTTAATGTTTTAAATAGTCAACTGGCCATTGTGGCAAGTAGAAGAAGGAAACAATTTTAATTTTGGATGGATTTCAATGCGTTAAGGTGGCCAATAGACCTGGTTTCCTATGAGCAGGTTGAGGCCACTAACTTTGTATATGATGTAACCTGCTTTTTATTATAATAGAAAATAATAAAGACCTACCAAATTCAAAATTTTTTTTATTAATAATTAAATTAAAATTCTAAATACATTATTTTAAGATATATATACAAATATATATTACTTAATTACTTGAGTTTTCTATCTTAAAACCTTAATTATAGGCTGAAGAGTGACTCGTGGATACAAATTTCTCTAAAGAGATTAGACAGAAAGAATTGAAGGGTATGGATATCGTGCACATGCACATTGTGTTGTTTTCGTTGCCTGGTTCCGCTTAGGATATAACTAAGCGCGTATATGTGAATATTTGTCATAGCCCTCATATGATGCAGTAAACATACTATTAACCATAGGTTATTCGTATTAACACAATACGAGATCATTAATGTATGGCTCTGCCAACCCATAATGTCAAATATAGAAAACTAACGAAAATAAGATATAAGCATTTCAAGGAATCTAATTATTTTCTCCGTATTTATTGTGAGATCAAGATATTATTTGTATTTATTGCTAGATCATGATATTATTTTCTCCTTACTTATGGTGACATTAGTAATATTTATTGAGTGTAAATTTTTCCAATATAAATAGGAAATAATAAGAATTAGGAAATTATTTGTTGAATTGAGTTATTTTGACAATTTAGATGTCCTTAGTTAATATTTCTCAAATCAAAGATTAATATTAAATTTAATATAATATATTTTTAATATAATATCATTTCTATATATATATTTTTATATAATTAGTTTATTGGTAATATAAAATATTTAATAATTTTATTAATAACAAATTTATATTAGCATAATCATATTAGTAAATGTGGTTGATATAGGCTTACAGCCTATATCAATCATATTGAGATCAATTTCAATCATTCAAAAAACCCTTTCGTGAGAGAGGTGAGCATTCTCGTTTGGGCACGATAGCCTTTGTACACTTTTTTGCAAAAATCCCAAATGGTTGATCGATCCTGATTAGGGTTTAAAAGGACTTTTTAGTTCGAGATCTGAAAAGGGAGATCCATAAAAGACTAGGCATTCCAATGGACGTTCAAAGCCTGATCTTTGCATGTATATATATGCAAGATTATTTTATTCTACAAGACTATGGAGTTGAAAGAAATTCTTCTATCGTCACCAAACTACGATTGTTGGGGGGTGTGCCTTGATCTATTTTCCCTAAGGGTGTTGTATCGCTCTAGATTCAATGCCAAGGATCCACATCATTCGAATACGTTTTCAAAGGGAAGAATAAAGCCTCCATCAAATCTGAACGGACTCTAAACATCCATGGTCCCTATATTGTGGAATAGATGAATAAAGTCGTTCAATTGAAAATAGATCTATGAGAGATAAATGATCTAGAGGCATCTTTCCTATCCCAAGTAGTCATCTGTAGATTAAATGGTTTCTGGAAAAAAACAATGGGTATTTTTAAATGGATTTTCATGAAATTGACAATAAATTGTGACGTTCATATATGCTCGAGAGGTTTCTTCATCGTAAAATTTGAATCATCAGAAATCAGAGAGTATGTTTTACAAGAGGGTCCATAATTCTGGAGAAATTTGGGTCTTCTTGTCATCCCTTGTTCCCAAAATTTGATAAAAATTCAATGGTGGTCTTAAAAATTTCTGTCTCGGTAAGATTGCATAATATTTCCCTTCATTTCTGGCATATAAAATTTCTAGAAGGAATTGGTAATATGGTGGGTAGATTCATCAAAATCGACACATAAAGAACCGAATAAGAAATATACACTTTCATCAATATTTTTGTAGAGGTATACCTCGGCAATGGACTACTTGGTCATATTCTTCTAACAAATAACAATCAATGTTAGACCCAGTTTTTAGATTTCAAGGATACAAATTTCAGGTGTCACCTCTCTCTACAAACTAGACATTTAAATATTTATTGTCCCATGGCAATGAAAGACCCACACAAGAAAAAAATGCAAACGAAAAATCCCAAGGGATGGAAATTTCTAGCTTAGCAACCGAAAGAATAAAAGGAAGAGGAGGAGTTGGTAAATCCTATAAATAAGGAGAACCATAGTCCATGATAACCTCCATAAAATGGGAAAATTAATAAACATGAGACCATATTACTAAGCACACATCCAAGGATAGCAAGAAATTCAACCTAAGAAAAGCAGATTGATAAGGAGACAAGAGGATTCAAACACCCTCACTATAAGGAAAGGACCCTCTAGTGGATGTTTTTGAGGAAGCCCTTATAAAAATAGCCCAGATATCTGTTTGTAGCAGAGGTCATTGGAGGAGGTTGGCGGGTGAATGTTTTTAAGGAAGTTTTTTTGCGGTCTGTTTATAATCCTAACACGCACTGGTGCACTTAATATATGTGTGACGCACCAGTGCATAGTAGAGGCCAAAGAAGTGTTCCAAAGTTATTTTTAAGTACTACGAAAACAACGATGCACTTCATACATACAACACACTAATGCATTTTATATAAAGTGCACCAGTGTGTACTATCAAACGGCACACCGAGACACTCAGCATTTCGGTTCTATTTACTAACGACGAAAACCGGTGCGGTTTATGTACAACGATGCATCAACATATGGTTTTTATTCAAAGGAAGTAATGCGCGCTTCGTACAAATTGGCCTGGTGCGTCTCAGTAATCCAACACACCGTAAATAAGTGTGGTGCACCATTAATACAACCGCCTAGTGGGTCTCATAATCAAGCGCACCAAAAAAGGGTTAATTTAAAAACATTTACCAACCGTAAAAATTCATTTTTACTTGTTACAGTGTTGTAGAGCTCTTAAGAATCGGCGTGAATTTTCCTTCTCTGAGGCGCCCTACCATCGGTGCTCGCATTGCCTGCATTGCTTCCGTCCATTGCTCATTGTGTGGACTTCAAATTTTGCAAAACAATGGGTAAATTTGGTTTTTAGTATTCTATTGCAAAGAAGTCTCCTCGACGCGCAAATGTGCAGGTAATATACTTGTTTCTTACTAACTTAAGATTTTAGTGGATTCATTTTAAAATTGAGCTAAAATTCACAGTTTTTTTTAAAACAAATTCCCGTGCGGTATGTTTGAGTCGTTCAGCTCGCACCCTTCCTGGTGTTCCCTGTAAATTTACATGTCGTGTTGTGAATGGTGTTAATGAAAATCACACTTGACAGTTAATGTGACAGCCCAGTGCGGTACCAATAAAAAGAGCACTGCAATAACAATAAAATATTGTGGTGCGTGTCGATTTCCGGCTGCACCGATTTTTTATTTTTATTTTTATTTTTAAATTAAAAATTTATTTACGATGGTGGGTTGGTCAAACATACCACACCGGGGAAGTTTGTGTTTGGTACTGCATCTTTAGTGGTAAAATATTGCAAGCTGGTAGTGTGTTGCGCTATAGCAAACATCCTGGGGAGGATATGTTTTGTCAACGCACCACCTATAATATGTATTTAAGTAATAGTTTTTTGTTGTTGCAGTGCGTGAAGGTTTTTAATGAGCACTGTAGACAGTGCGTGATATACATGTACGCACCGTTGGTGGTGCATGACTATCTTTTGTGGCACACCGTATGTTTTTTTTTGTTTTTTCGATAAAAGTTATATTTATATATTTGTATGTACTTTTTTCATTTAGTAAAAAAATTTAGGATTTATGTATGAGGGAGGGTGATGTATTTAATATATGAATCATTCAGCGATGTCAATGGAGAGAG
>CM076581.1:1006544337-1006782988 GCA_034641835.2 Pinus albicaulis
AGTGTTTGATTGTTGCTAGACCCCTGCTGGGCTAGTAGGGATCGCCTCTGTCCGCAGAGGGGATTTACCTCCTCAACAAATTGGCGACTCCACTGGGGATCCAGCTTGTTGTTTGATTTGTAAACTTTAGACGGAGCCTGAAGTACAGCCAGATAGCCTTCGAAACGCTGGTTTCAAATTAGCGTAGTGATCAACGTCGCTTCACTAATCTCCACATTTACAAATCGAACGACTGAGTTTTGTCTTCTCTTTCCAGTTAACTTCTTGGTCTTGCTTGCTTGGTCAGCTATTTGGACTGGATTTTCCTGTTTGTTTGGCTTTGTTTTAGCCTTGTCATCACTTTTCTGTGTCTGAGATTGCTTTTTTTTTATTTTTTCCATAGTAAATTTGGCTGGCGCGATTTTTAGCATGACAGTCGCGCCCATTGGCACAGGTTTCCTGTGTATCACCCATGCCATTGCCTTTATGGCGCTAATTTCAAGCTCACAGTCGCGCCAATCCTGTGAGCTATTAGGGTTTGCTGTGTTCCATGCTTTCTGAGGCTCACTTGTGATTTTGATCTTGTTTTTTCGGCTGTTTGAGTGCACTGGAGCCTAGTTTGACTGGTTGTAGCCTACTTCCTTTGGTTGTTTGCCTATTTCTTTTGATTTTGCATACGAGCCCTAGGGCATCTAGGTGCCTTTGTGAGTCGAGCCTCCCTTGGGAGTTTTTGGTTTTTCGTTCGTTCAGTCGACATTGGAATTGCTTCCTTGCATTCATTTGACAGTTGTCTATCATTTTTTTGTGTTTTTGAGTGACTGATTTCATTTTCATTCGAATTTCGCTTAGCTTCATTTTGGGCCTGGATCACACGGCTCATTGGTGTCTTTGGGACTTTTCTTGGTTTTGAGAGACTTTTGGTCGATTTGAGATCTGATTGTTTGTGCCATTGAGTGAAGTTTGCTTTTTTTTGCTCTCTTATTATCATTTCTCGGATTGCTTTTCATTTGTTTTTGGTTTTTTTAGTGCATCTAGCTATCAAACATTGAAAATAAAAAAAATCTCTTTTGCTTTGGTTGATTAGTGCAAATTGAAATCTTTTCGATTTTACTAGTAATTAGTTAATTTGAAGAAAGGTTTTTAGTTTCATTAGTTGCATTAGAGATATCATTGATTGTCTTCTAATCATTTTGTTTGTGTAAAAAGCTCTCAACTCTTCTGTAGCTATCTTTCATCGAACGAAATGACATATTGTGGCATGTAGTTTTTCATTTAGGAGATTTTTGAGATAGCACATTCGTTAGGGCCTGAAAACTGAAATGTAATTGAAGATCAACTTTAAAATCTACTCAATTTACACTAAGGCAGCATTGAAATCTAACGAAACATATTTAGTGGCCTAGGCTAGAGACGTGTTCCGGCGTCTTAAAACCTAGTAGCTGTCGTTCGCCTCTTGGCTTTAGACAACACTAGTACGGACTTGTGCTCCTCGTACCGTCGCGTATATAAAGGGAGACCCCTCTAGGTTTCAATCCTTTATCCATAGGAAGCCGATTCTGCCGCCCTATACCCGTGATACACTGGACACAACATTCAGGGAGATTTCCTACACGTACGGAAAGTCCTTGGTTGATTTCTCTTTCATTATTGAAACCAAGGTGTATATTGCAGTTCACGGTTATTTGGTACACCCTTTTTGCCTAGTATTCCTGAGCAGTCATTTGATCTTTTTGACTCCCTAAATTTGAAAAGATCGCCAAGCGCTTGTCCTTTCATGCTTGTGTCAAATCTGAAAGAGATAGAGTCACCTTTTTTACCATTTCTCGATTCTTAAAACATGAAACGGTGAAGTTTCTTCTTTTTCAATGTGGTAAAAAATTAATCACCCACGATTACACGCCTTGTTAGACTTTTCTTGTTGACCGTTTGATCGTGTGTCTTGACTCTTTTTCAGCCCGAGTGTGTGTTTGATATTTTCTCTTGTCATTTTTGTCACAGTGGCGGAACCCTCGGTTTCGTCTACTGGTAGTCCTTACACGGACGATTCATCAGAGGTGTCCCAATCCTCTGCTGAACCACAGCAGCCCGTTGTTTCCGAGTTTCCTGACGAGGGACCGGTTCTTTCTGAGCAACCCTTTGGGGGACCAGTTGAGTTCGATTGGCCCTTTTCGGACCCTGTGTCTGAATTGAGATTAGGAGCTGATTTCCTTTCTCTTACATCGGGTTCGCCTTTTATTGCTGCTGTATTTCCTCCTAGTCCTCGCCGTCTATTACGAGATCTAGCGGCAGGCTCAACCATGAGTGATTCTGGTGAGGAAATCCCAATGTCCGGTGAAGACTATCAGCTCTTCCCACGAAGATTGTTTCCGGGAGACAACTCTAAAACAGTTGTCATGTCAACGTCCAGTCCCTCATTACCGCTGGGGTACAGGTCTTTGGGTCAGATCATTTCCGCCGCAGCCTTTATGGGAGTGTCAGCTCCTTCTCCGAGGCCAACTGCTCCTTCACCGGGGGTGTCCCCTCAGACACCCGTTACTTCTGTACCCGTCCGGCCCACTGTCTGTGTGGCTGCTTCTGCACCCATTGTCACAACGCCCTCCGCCAGGGCGATGCCGTCTCCTGAAGACGTTTATTTAGCAACTGCTATACCGGAGAACATCTCTCCGGAGGAGTATCGGTTGTCTTTGCAACAGCCGAACCCCGAGGTTGGACCATCCTCCCAAGATCCCAACCGCTCTTACTTTTCACACTATGCTCAGGATGGTACGCCCGTGTATGCTTTTCCAGGTCAGTATGATGAGAACGGGGACATTTTGCATCTACTCACTCCTGAGGCTTACCTCCATGCTCAAGGTTTACCTTATAAGTAGGCTTATAACCCGCAAGGGCAACCTTTCCAAGGCCAACCTTCGGGCCAACCTGGCTATCCTTATGACCCACAGGGGCAGCCCATGCAAGGCTATCCTACGGGCCAGCAAGGGCCATCGTACGGTCCGCAAGGACAGTATTACAGCCCTTCCGGGCAACCTGTTCAGCCTCAGCCGGGGTACCAACCGGGACCGGTCTATGGTCCTGGGGGGTAAATCCAACCTTCTCCACCAATGCAACCGCAGTATCCTGTTGTTTCTAACATTGCATATCAGCCGAGACCATCCTATGGTAATGCTTCAGGTCAAACCGGTTTCCAGCAACCACCTGGCCCTGTTCCTCCACCAGGCCAACCGGCCCATCCGGCACAACCTGTTGTTCCGCCTCTAGGCCAACCGGCCCATCCGGTACAACCTGGGGCTCCTTCACAGCCAGGTCAACCTGTGCAACCGGCGCAGCCTGTCTATCCGGGTCAGCCTGTTCATTCAAGGCAACCCTCTCAGTCGGGTCAACCTGTTCACTCAGGGCAGCCCGCTCATTCCATTAACCCTGCCCAGCAACCGATTCATTCGATGCCGCAGCCGAATCAACAGCTACGCCCTAATTATCAGGCTCCGCAGGGTTCCACTTTTCAGCAGCTAACTCATCCTCAGGGTGGTTATTATCCTCATGGTCAATCTCAACCAAATTATAACCACCCCAGAGGCTCTCAGTATTATCCTCCTCCACCCGGTTTTACCTATACTCAGCAGCCAAATCCAAACGCTGCTTACACCAGGCCGACATATAATCAGGGTCCATACCCTGGTTATCAGGCCCCACACTCTGGTTACCAGCATCCAAATCAGTCTGGTTATACGACCTACACCCCCTACGGTTAGAATCCTACGGGACAGAACCCATGGGGGCAAGGATATTCACAACCATTGTGGAGTACAGGTAACGGTCCTCATCCTGGGTCTGGCATGCCGGTCAATCCGCCATTGCCGTTCCTGGCCACCTTGGAGTTGCCGGATGTTTCAAAGTTGACCAATGATCCAATTTTACATAATCCATATTGGCCTCCGGTTCCCACCAAGATACCAGGTGATTGCCCCAAGTTTGAGGGAAAAGCTGGAGAGGACCCCCAAGCGCATGTGATGACGTATCATCTTTGGTGTTCGTCTAACTCTTGGGTCGATGATTCGATTCGTCTGCGCCTCTTCCAGCGTACTTTAACTGGAGCTGCTGCTAAGTGGTACATAGAGTTATCCCATGGCATTTTCCAAGATTTCAATTCTTTAGCCATGGCTTTCCTCACGCACTTTCAGTTACCGGTTCGTTATGAAGCCGGGACACACCTCCTGACTTCTCTGAAGCAGGATAAAGCCACTCACATTTCTGATCACATTCATGAGTGGCGGCGCCGTCGTAGACTGATCAAGTTTCATATACCTGATCAGATACTAACTCACTGGTTCACCACCTCCTTCGTGAACAAAATCGCCCAAGATATTGCGATGGGAGCGTGTGTGACGGAGGAACAAGCCATTGCGCGTGCCCAATATCTGGATCTTGTATATTCTTAGTCCGGCATGCTTTATGATATCTTGCCTGATGCCCCACGGTCCGGAACCTCTAAGGCTCCACCTACCCCCGCAGTGGATGGTGTCATTGGTTCTGTATCTCAGAATTCGAAGAAATCTTCGAATGGGAAGCAGAAGTCTAATTCTTCCAACAATACTCCTGCTACTCCCGCCTCATCAGATTCTGGCAAAACCGCGGAGGTGAACGCCGTTCAGGCCAATCCTACGGAGAAAGCCTCCAAAGGGAAAAAGAAGGGCAAAGGCAAATCCAAATCCGATGCCCCGAGGCCAGAATCCAAATCTCGTACTGAGGATGGTTCTCAGCGTAAACCGAAGTACCCCTGCCTCATTTGCGAAGGAGACCATTATACTAAGGATTTTCCACGACGATCCGAAGTTAGTCAACTTCTCAAGGGCTCAAAAGGGCCTCCGGCAGTTCTTAAGGAGCCATTCCCATCTCAGCAGACCCAGATGGTCGAACAGCCGTCACCATCTGCACCATTTGGGTCCCAAGTTTTCATGATGAAGAGTGTTGCACCTATCTCCGTCGCTACGCGTTCGAAGGATTACAGCGAATCGCGGCAGGCACCCGGGAAGGCAGTTGTGGATGGACCGCCTCCCCCACCTGTCTCCGGTTCGTTGGAAATCGAGAAGCCTACTCCTGAACCCGTTGTGAAGCCACCTTCTAAAGGTGTTCTTCGAAGATCTTCTTATAATCCGAATGCTCGTGCTGCTCAACACTATAGCATTGTTGAGGATTTGGCACAGGCACCTTCTGCTATGTCTGCACTAGAAGTTCTTCAAAGTTGTCCTTCGCAACGGAAGGCTTTATTGTCTGCAATCGGTGGCATTGATCCCACCGATTCGAGTCTTCTCACCTTCGATTTAGAGAATTTCTCCCCCCGACTTCCACATCAGATAGCTCTTGTTATTCAAGTCGGGATTAACGGTCTTAACATCCATAGGGCCATTGTGGATGAAGGTGCTTCTACCTGCGTCATGTCATCCGCTTGCTGGAAGGCCATTGGCTCTCCAGCCCTTGCGTCATCTCCCAATTCCCTCGAGGCATTTGATGGTTGGGAATCCAAACCCCTGGGTGTTCTCGAGAGTTTAGCGATCACTTTACAGGGGAAGACTGTCAACATGGAAGTAGAAGTAGTCGACGCCAGGCTCAACTACAACATACTTCTTGGCCGCAGCTGGACCCATGCCATGCTATGCGTGCCATCCACCATCTTTCGACTTCTTAAGTTCCCTCACGAGGGCAAAATCGTCACGGTGGATCAGTTGTCCTTCTTCACCTCTACTTCCGAGAACAACGTACCATACGTGGATCAGATTTCGAATCCCCCTGACAGTGTAGGACCCGGTCTCTTCAAAGACCCCGTCCTCATGGGTATCTTTCCCGCACCACCACCGCACACCGCTCAAGTTAACATGATTTCCAGGTCCGATGACCCCTGGCTTATTCCTACGCCTGAGCAGGTGTTTGAGTTTGGAGAATCAATGCCCTTGACTCCAGTAGAGATCAGCTACTATGAAATTGTTGCCGCATCTGATCCTCCACCTCCTCAGCATGCTCCTTTGAGCATGGCTCTAGATGTTTACTCTCAATCCCCCTGGCTTGGTCAGGCCGATTCGCTTGATCCTCTCAAAGAGACTTTTCCTTCTGATGAAGCCATCATTGAAACTATGTCTCTCGAGGAGCTGCCTTGGGGCGATGGACATCATCGTTCCTCTTTTATGCCCAACTTGGGGGCAATTTCTGAATGTCTGGAGCGTTATGCATCTCAGGTTCCTACTCCTCCTCTTCAAACGCCCATTTTGACGCACGAGGTTTTTTAGGAGGGAAACCTGAGTAATATCACTCAAACCATCCCAATCAACATCTCCGTCAAACCGGGGATCGTTGAGAATATTCACGTGGGAGTGACTTGTTCTCCCGATGAGATTCAAGTCTATACTGATCTTTTCAAAGAATTCAAAGATGTGTTCGCCTGGTCCTACGAGGAAATGCCGGGGATTGATCCCAGTATCGTAGTGCATGAGATTCCAACCTATCTAGGTGCGAAGCCCGTGCGCCAACGCTTACGCCCCATGCATCCTCGGAAAGCCGCTGCAATTAAGGCAGAAGTTGAAAAACTTCTGAACGCGGGCTTTATTTATCCCATCCCCCTCACAGAATGGGTTTCTAACATTGTTCTTGTTGATAAAAAGCAGGGTACTATTAGGGTCTGTGTTGATTACCGCGACATCAATCGCGCCTATCCAAAAGATAACTATCCCACTCCGTTCATAGACCAGATTATCGACGAATGTGTCGGAAGTGAGATTTATTCCTTGATGGACGGTTTCTCAGGGTATAATCAGATCAATATTGCACCTGAGGATCAACACAAGACTACATTCATCTGTCCATGGGGTACTTTCGCGTATAAAAAGCTCCCATTCGGCTTGAAGAATGCTGGAGCCACTTTTCAGCGTGCGATGTCTTATGCTTTCCATGACATTCGCCATATCGTTCAGCCTTATCTGGACGACTTGCCAGCTCATTCAGCTAGGCGAGAGGATCACCCTGAACACCTCCGCCAGATTTTCCTTCGCTGTAGGCGCTACAATATTAGGCTCAATCCTCATAAGTGCGTCTTCGGCGTGGATTCTGGCCGTCTTTTGGGATTCATAGTCTCCAAAGACGGAATTCGCCTTGACCCTTTAAAATTCGAGGCTATCATCAACCTCCCATCACCCTCCTCGTTATATCAGTTACAGAGTCTGCAGGGAAAAGCGAACTTCCTTCGACGCTTTATCCCGAACTACGCGGAGGTGGCTAAAGGATTCACACGCCTATTAAAGCAGAATGTTCCCTTCCATTGGGACGAAATTGCTCAGCAGTCCTTTGAGAAGCTAAAGACGTTATTGGTTAATGCTCCTTTGCTTCGTCCGCCTAATTATCGCCGCGATTTCACTTTATATCTTGCCGCCGCGTTTAGCACCATTGCTATGGTTCTGGTGTAGGATGATGATGATGGTAATGAACATGTTTTTTATTATCTATCGTGAAACCTTCTCGATACAGAAACGCGTTATGCTCACGTCGAGAAGTTGGCGTTAGCAGCAGTACACGCTGTGCAGCGTTTTCGCCATTACATCCTGTTGCGTACGATAACAGTGGTTTCGGATTGCAACCCCATGACATATATCCTTTCTAGAAAATTGCTGGGGGGGAAATACTCCAAATGGATCGTTATCCTGTAGGAGTTTGACTTAGAGTTCACTACCACTAAGTCAAAGAAATCACTTGTTTTCGCAGATCTTATATGCTCGCTCCCGACAGACTCCGCTCCTTCACTTTCCGAGGATCATATCCCGGATGAAACTCTTTTCCTCATCAGTACTCGCGACCCTTGGTATGGCGACATAATCGTGTATCTTCAGACCTCCACATTTCGGTCTGAGTTGACTAAAGATGCCCGACGTCGAATTCGGCATCAGTCTCAACCCTACCGCATCGTAGGAGATACTTTATACCGTGTTGGAGTAGATTCGGTGCTCCGTCGGTGCCTAACCTTGGAAGAGGCTGAAAGGGTTCTAAATGACTGCCACAGTGGCGCCTGTGGTGGACATATGTCCGGATATGCTACTGCCCAGAAGATTCTGCGAGCAGGTTATTTCTGGCCGTCAATATTCAAAGACTGTATCGTTGCAGTCCGTAAATGTCACGCGTGCCAGGTGTTTCAGTGCAAGATGCGTGCGCCGCCTCTCCCTTTGCATCCTGTTATTACCATCGACCCTTTTGCAAAATGGGGCGTGGATTTTATGACGTGTAACCCTCACTCGGCCGGGGGGCATGCGTATATCATTGTCGCTGTCGACTACTTCACCAAGTGGGCCGAAGCGATGCCTACACTAGCTGTCGACGGTAAGACAGCTGCCCAATTCATATTCAACCATATCATTGCACGTTTCGGGGTCCCGCAAGCCATCGTTACTGACCACGGTACTCATTTCCGAGATTATATGATGGCCGAGCTGACTTCAAAGTTGGGCTTACGCCACGATAGCTCAACGCCATATTACCCTCAGGCAAATGGCCAGGTTGAAGTAGTGAACAAGGTTCTGGTCACTATGCTTCAACGAACAGTTGGTATCCACAAATCCAATTGGCACCTCCAACTGTTCTCAGCTCTATGGGCATACCGAACATCTGCAAAGAGTGCAACTGGATTCACACCATTTCAATTGGTGTATGGTCTGGAAGCAACTCTTCCGGTTGAATGCGAGATTCCTTCGTTGAAATTAGCTGTGGAACTTCTACCCGACACTTCTGCCGAGGAAGAGCGTCTTTTGTATCTGGAACGGTTAGATGAAAACCACCGCTTAGCTGCTTTAGTTATTGAAGCACAAAAGAAGCGGGTCAAAGCTCACTTTGATCAATCGGTTTCTCCTCGTTCCTTTGTTGAAGGAGACCTCGTCCTCCTGTACGATCAAGCACATGACAAGCTTGGGGCCGGTAAGTTCCAACCTATGTGGCATGGGCCCTACATAGTAAAACGCGTTTTGAAGAACGGGGCTTATGAGCTTATAGATTATGAAGGAGTTCCGCTGGCGTAGCCTAGAAATGGGTTGTACCTCAAAAAATACTATGCCTGAAGTGATTTTTGGTGTGGTGTGTGTACATAAGTGTGTGTTTTTCATTTGTGTGCATGTGTGGTGTGGTTTGCAATGTAAACATCTTTCTGCTGATCGGGTCTTCCTAATTGTGCAGATGTCCATTCATCCGTTTGTTGGTTTCGCGGATGGTGCCTCCCGCAGTACCAGGAATCTGTCTTCAGCAGCCTGGGTAATCTATGATCCTGCTGGTGAGTTGGTCAACCTGCAAGGTGTGTGTCTGGGACGTACTACAAATAACATCGCGGAATATAGTGTTGTATTAGAATTATTAACCGAGGTTGTAAACCTTGGTATCCGTGAATTACTTGTGTATCTAGACTCGCAACTTGTAGTATTACAACTGAACGGTCATTATTCGGTCGGAAACCCATCCATCTTACGTCTGTATCTGCGTATTCGTTTACTGGAAAGAAATTTTGACTATATTACATACCAACATATTCCCAGGCATATGAATGCGTTAACTGATGCAGTAGCTAATTTGGTTTTAGATAGACATTTGCGCAATTTGTAAATCATCATCACATGAAAAAGAAAGATCCATCCAGAAATAGATATGTATATATATATCGAAATGTTTGCATAGTGTGCATCACATTAAATCAAAAAATATATATGTTCATCTTAATACATCCGGAGATGACATGTCTCTCAAAAAATATGCATGATAAAAGTCCTAGGAGTCTAATCCGCATGGTGCTCATGATAACAAGTAACTGCACGCACTAAGCGTCTCAGAATTCGGTGGAGGCGACTGGGCACTCCCACCATGTGTCTCTGGTACGCCATCGATACATCCGCCAGTCAGGCGTAGTCTGGGATCCCTCGGGTGATGCCCTCGAGATTCTGGATTAACTCCCCCCCCTCTGCACCCTCTGCCTGAGGATCGGGTGCGGGAAGAGTCCTCTATGCGACAGCAGACATACCGGCTGGCCTCTTTAGACCCACGTCTGCATACATATAAAATGTGTCAGGAAGAACATGTATTAACAAAAAAAACATAAAACAATATAAAATCAAAAAGAGAAGGGGTCATACCCAACTCCTCGTCCCAATCATCTCCCTCCGACAGTGGGAGATCTGGATCACCAGTGAAATCGGTACCGGCATATGGCCAGTCTTCCACTACGATCAGCTGACGCCGCAACCACCCAAAAAACTCCGGCCTCCAGGACATCTGTTGGCCCCCTCCAGCTCTAGGCATCAGCTCTGCCCAGCGAGCCATTCTTGGCTCTCGTGGAATAGGCTCAGCTACTATGGCCCCTTGGCCCTGGAAGATTGGTAATCGTTCCAGAATGAACGATACCAGGATAGAACCATAGCCGAACTGTTTTAGCTTGGCTTGTTTGCATTTGGTCAGTTGCCTCTTTATGTTTATCGTCACTGCTGTGGCCCAGTCGAACAATAGAGGAGTCATACACTCTGAGGCCAACAAAAGTTGGGCCTTTGTGGCCTCGTGCGGTGCCTACGACCCTGCAGCCCGCGTGATGGTATGCAGCACTACTCTCAGTGCCAGATCAGGAATGGTATGGATGTCCACCTTTCCACTTCCAGATCCTAGTTGTGCCCTTCGGCACACTCGTGCCATCACTTGCTCCATTTTCTCACCAGAAGGTCTGCTCCCTGTCAGTATGGGCACCGAACCTCTGCGCGATAATCTGGTTATGAAGTACACGTCAGCAACTTCCAGTTCTAACACTTGGTCTCGCAGTTTGAATACTTGTTCATCTGCGTCCCACATATTGATCAAGTACTGTAGAAGCTCGGGCTGAGCTCGTAAACAAGGTGTTAAGAAGAAATTTTTTAGCCCACAGTTCCTGAGGGCGTTCATGCAAACTTCATTTTCCATGGCTTGTTCATCTTCTTCACCGTGCTCCCTTTCTTTCCACTCAATCACCATTTTGCTCGATTCACTGCATCAACATAGTCAAAACCCTTAATTAGATCTCTGATGAGCTTCAAATTTCATTCAATTTGGTTAAAATCTCGAATTTTTAGGCGGAAATTGAGCTTCTGCCGCTGGCGCGAGCCCTTTGCATGTAAAATCTCATTGGTGCGCGTCCATGCCCGATACCCGCGCCAATGAGCGGAGCCCTAAAAATTTAAAAAGTGGCCTCAGAAGTCTAATGCATGATGGAAACTATTGGAAAATGGATTGAAATGGAGTGCAAAGAAGCGCCTCTTACCTGGAACTGACGGAACTTGAAATGGTAGCCCGGATCGGTCGTAATCACTGTCAGAAGTTTGCACACTAAACTGGACCACTGCTGCTCTTCGGTGAGGTAAATAGTAAAAAGTAATTCTATTTTTACCATTTGACATATTTATAACTTTTTGAACTCAAAATAGGTTTTGAAAGTTATTTTTCTGAATATTTTAATGTATTTGTGTCGAAAATGGGTTTTACACTTGCCTTTTTGTGCAGCAACAGGTCTTTCACGCAACTGAAACAGTGAAACGAGTTGTATTTTATACTTTTTCGGACTCGGTAAATACACGAAAAAGTCACTCTGGAGTCATCTTTCAGCTCTTTTCTGACTCTCTAAATATGAAAAGATTGTCGAGGCCCTTGTCGTTTCGATCTCGTTAAAATGGACACGAATCGACATTCACCCGGTATAAGTTTAACCCTTTTTCGGGCCGGGATGGATTGATTACGAAAAAGGAATACCCTAGCCTATCGCGACTAGGAGGTTTTCCCGGATATTGTTTTCTACCTTTTCGGATCTGGGGAACTATTTACGAAAAGGGACCTGTGGAGTTTTCTTTTCTGCTGTCTTTTCAAACTCTCTAAATATGAAAAGACGCCGATTTCTTCCTTTGTCAGACTCGTTAAACCCTGATGACATCGGATCCAGTCGAAATGACGTTCTCCGAGTTCCTCCTTCCTAGGACTCGTTAAATGCACTAGGATGGATTCGCCCGAAGGGTGGACTTATATTACAAGCATATGCTATCCCCTTCAAGCTTGTTATAAAAAATAATTGGGGTACTCGCCAGAAATGGTGGGGGAAAAATGGAACCATTGTCGTTGTCGTCGGCAGTATGTCGCTCTTGAACATGGCACTTGTCCGCATTCGTGTCGGGTTGGGGACATCTCATCTCGTTTCTTCACTTTGACTCCGTGGGTTTGGATAATTCCTTTTGACCTCTCATCTGCTCATTGCCTCATCACCATGACCTCTGATCCGTTGATGTCAAATACTGCCAAGTCCACTATCGTGCCGTTTATATGTTCAAGAGAAGTTGGCCTCTGCAAATATCAACCTTCCTCTGTTTCTCATACGATCTTGATTCACAACAAAAACATCATGTTCCTCTGTCTCGTGTCAATGATGTGGGAAACATTATGGCCCACCTTCGATCAAGGTCACTTCCTGTCGACTTCAGCTCATTATCCAGGAAGATGGTCTAGAGACTCTTTCATGGTACCTTGGAGCCTGCATGCCTCAATGGCAGGTTCGTCGCATTCGACGTGAGGTTTTCATCATTGGCCTCCGATCGAGTGATTCTACGAGTGTTCGACACCAGCTCATTGATTCACACGTCGTAGATTGTACCTATAGTACCTTGAGGGCCATTGTCATTATTGGTGGTTCCTCTCGCGTCTGTTAACAGCTTTCATCATTGGCTGGTAATCAGACGATGTTCTTGCATGTTCGACTTCAGCTCACATATTCGCATGCTTGAACTTGTACTTTGTTCGGGTCGAGATGGAGCGCAAGACCCTGGATTGTGTTTGTTGTAATCCAGGCTGCGATATTGTGGATTATTATGATTATTTACATGACTCACTGATTGGATGGCTGCGACCATACTTGAGTCTATTTATCAATCCTCACTGGATGGCTGCGTCCATGCCTTGGATCTAGATTATTGTACACTCTGTTATGGATGGCTGCGCCCATACCACGCATATATATCATGTATCTGAGACATCAGTTGTACTTCGCTCCGCAGGTTTTCCGATGGCGGTGTTTTCAGTCGGCATGTTCTCGTAAAGCATTTCACCCCTCTCTCTCTCTCGGGCCTCATGCTTTAGGGGGCATCTGTTACACAGTAATTTGTCACCATCCCTACCATTCCCCATCTCGCACATTGGGGGGCTCATTTCGTGACCTGTGAGCAGAGACAAGACTTGAAACTAATTTCATTGCATCCCTCTGAAGATGAGCTTTAATTTCCCTGAAGACATCTCCCTGCAAAAAACCCTAAAAATAGCTCTTTTTCCATTGGCGCGGTTCCACAGTTCAGCCCTCGCGCCAAGGGGGCAAATCCTCCAAAGAGGGCGCACCAATTGGCGCTCTGTCATAGAGCCACACCCGCGCCAACCATATTAAGAGGTGTTTTTTAAAAATAAAAGGTGGAAGTTTCATCCTAACAAATTCCTGGATTGATTTCTATCTTGAGTTGGGAGGTTTGGCTACGGATTTCCATAGAGAGGAAGTGGTTTGCCACCTCTCATGGAAGCTTCCTCGATGATAGGGCCAATCCCATGATTATAGGGATCCCAACTCCCCTTCCTCCATCTATAAAAGCTTGCCCATCTCCATTGCAAGCTAGTCTTCAAGTTCCCAAATTCCCAAGATCCTTATGCTGCAAGAGCCTTGATTATTCCCCTAAGGCCAAATTCAAGCAAGGAGACTATTACAAAGATCCGAGAGAGAGGCTTGTCCCATCCTAAACAGGTTACCTGAGCATGGTTCCTTGTCTTCAGGTTTTCCCCGGGCTCCTTAAAAAATGAAACAAGGTCATCTGAGCATGGTTCCTTGTCTTGTGTCAAGCTCCTTAAAAAATGAAACAAGGTCATCTGAAAGCATGATGGTTCCTTGTCTTGTCGAGCTCCTTAAAAATGGTGACTTGTCGAGTTCCTAATTGTAAATAAACCAACTTGCGAGGAAGGCTTACCTGGAATCCGACGCTGTCATTTGTAGAAGAGGTGGTGCTCCTATTCCTTCGCCCTGGCAGATCACAGTCCTCACGATCTCCGTGATCGGACACCTGCACATGCAAGAAACAACACAAACGCAAGCATAAAATCCAGTTCATACAACTATATATCAGTTGAAGACGATATAACTCATGAACATGATCAAGAACAAGAGTGGAACCATAACCGATAGTCGCTTATCATTAAAGAGTCAAAAGAAGAATACAACCATAGCTTCGACGCAACACTCTCCTTTAGCCGGTCGTCAGCACAACATGTCTCGATAAAGCCTGTCAGGGATGGGACAAGCCTCTCTCTCTGGATACTTGGAAATAGTCTCCTTGCTTGGATTTGGCCTTAGGGAATCAAGAAGGCTTTTGCAGCATGAAAGCTCTTGGGAACTTAGAAATTCTGCCACTCTTTGGAACTAGCTTGAAAATGGAAATGGGCAAGCTTTTATAGAAGGAGGAAGGGGAGTTGGGATCCCTATAATTATGGGATTGGCCCTATCATCAAGGAAGCTTCCATGAGAGGTGGCAAACCACTCCCTCTCTATGGAAATCCCTGCTGGAGTCACCAAATTGTTGAGTGGAGGCAACTCACAGAACCAATTGGCGCGCCCTCTTTGGAGGATTTCCCTCTTGGCGCGAGGGCTGAACTATGGAACTGCGCCAATGGAAAAAGAGCTATTTTTAGGGTTTTTTGCAGGGAGATGTCTTTAGGGCAATTAAAGCTCATCTTCAGAGGGATGCAATGAAAGTATTTTCAAGCCTTAACTCTGCCCACAGGTCACGGAATGAGCCCTCCAATGTGCGGGATGGGGATTGTAGGGATGGTGACAAATTGTTGTGTAACAAGTCCCTAAGAGCCTTCTTGATCCCCTAAGGCCAAGGAGACTATTCTCAAGTATCCGAGAGAGAGGCTTGTCCCATCCCCATGTATCATCTGAGCATGGTTCCTTGTCTTGAAGTCGAGCTCCTTAAAAATGAAACAAGGTCATCTGAGCATGGTTCCTTGTCCTTGTGTCAAGCTCCTTAAAAATGAAACAAGGTTGTCGGAGCATGGTTCTTTTCCTGTGTCAAGCTCCTTAAAAAATGAAACAAGGTTGTTGGAGCACAGTTCGTTTTCTTGTCTCAAGCTCCTTAAAAAATGAAATTAGCAGGTCGTCGGAGCAGATTTCCTTGTCTTGTGTCAAGCTCCTTAAAAAATAAAACAAGGGTGTTCGGAGAACAGTTCCTTGTCTTGTGCCAAGCTCTTTAAACCCTGAAACAAGGTGTTCTGAGGATAGTTCGTTTAATGTTTCAACCTCATTAAAACAATGAAACACGTTCCCGTTCAATTCAAGTCTTTGATAAGATCTCGTAAAATCCCAGTCGAGTCTTTCTCTTGATCTCGTAACTTGAACCTTCACTCCATCTTCTTTTTCTTCTATATGGATTGAAGTCAGTGTAATTTTGAATTGAGTCACTGTCAAAGTATGCTTTAATTTTTCAAGCATAGTTTATTTTCATTTCAAGCTTGTGTAAAAATGAAACCGGTTTCAAGCATAGTTTATCTTTGTTTCAAGCTTGTGTAAAAATGAAACCAAATTCAAGCAAAGTTTCTTGATTTCAAGCTTGTGTAAAAATGAAACCATTCCCATTTTACCTCTTGTGATTTCCATTTTATCAACCTGTTTTTGCTAGATGAGCACTGGTTTTTTCTCACTCCATCGTCATTATCTGCTTGGCCGATCATATGCCTTCACTTGATTGTTTTACCCATTCCTGAGGAACCTCTGTGATGAGTGGTCTTGTTAGCCGGCCTCTTAACCTTTACTTGTTTTGAGCAGTTCCACCATTACCGAAACTAGTTGCTACAATTTATACCACTCGTTCCTCCAGGAGGAGTCACCTTTCAGCTCTTTTCTGGCTCTCTAAATATGAAAAGATTGCCGAGTCGCTTGTCGTTTTGATCTCGTTAAAGTGGCTACGAAACAACATCTGCCCAGTATACGTTTACCCCTTTTTCGGGCTGGGATAGATTATTTAAGAAAAAGGAATACCCTAGCCTATTGCGACTAGAGGTTTTCCGTATATTGTTTTCTACCTTTTCTTTGTCCGAGGAACTATTTACGAAAAGGACCTGAGTTTAATAGTCGTTTCCTTTTCAAACTCTAAACATGAAAAGACACCGAGCTCTTCCTTGTCGACTCATTAAACCTAAATGACATTGAAATTGTCAATCATGATGTTATTCCTAGCTTCTCCTTCCTAGGGCTCGTTAAATGTACTAGGATGGATTCGTCTGAAGGATGAATTTATATGACAAGCATATGGTATCCTCTTCAAGCTTGTGTAAAAATAAAGAGGTACTCGCCAAGCATGGTGGGGAAACTGGAACCAACATCATTGTCGTGTCGGCAGTATGTCGCTCTTGAACATGGCACTTGTCTGCATTCGTGTCGGGTTGGGGACATCTCATCTCGTTCTTCACTTTGCCTCCGTGGGTTTGGATAATCCCTTTTGACCTCTCATCTGCTCATTGCCTTGTCACCATGACCTCTAATCCGTTGATGTCAAATACTGCCAAGTCCACTGTCGTGCCGTTTACATGTTCAAGAGAAGTTGACCTCTGCAAGTATCAACCTTCCTCTGATTCTCATATGATCCTGATTCACAAAAACATTATGTTCCTCTGTCTCGTGTCGATGATGTGGGAAACACTATGGCCCACCTTCGATCAAGGTCACTTCCTGTCGACTTCAGCTCATTATCCAGGAAGCTGATCTAGAGACTCCCTTATGGTACCTTGGAGCCTGCATGCCTCAATGGCAGGTTCGTCGCATTCGACGTGAGGTTTCCATCATTGGCCTCCGATCGAGTGATTCTACGGGTGTTCGACACCAGCTCATTGATTCGCACGCCGTGGATTGTACCTATAGTACCTTGAGAGCCATTGTCATTATTGGTGGTTCCTCTCGTGTCTGTTAACAGCTTTCATCATTGGCTGGTAATCAGACGATGTTCTTGCATGTTCGACTTCAGCTCACATATTCGCATGCTTGAACTTGTACTTTGTTCGGGTCGAGATGGAGCGCAAGACCCTGGATTGTGTCTGTTGTAATCAAGGCTGTGATTTTGTGGATTATTATGATTATTTACATGACTCACTAATTGGATGGCTGCAACCATACCTGAGTCTATTTATCGATCCTCTCTGGATGGCTGCGCCCATGCCTTGGATCTAGATTATTGTATACTCTGTTATGGATGGCTGCGCCCATACCACGCATATATATCATGTATCTGAGACATCAGTTGTACTTCACTCCGCAGGTTTTCCGATGGCAGTGTTTTCAGTCGGCATGTTCTCGTAAAGCATTTCACCCCTCTCTCTCTCTTTCGGGCCTCATGCTTTAGGGGGCATCTGTTACACAGCAATTTGTCACCGTCCCTACAATTCCCATCCCGCACATTGGAGGGCTCATTCCGTGACCTGTGGGCAGAGTTAAGACTTGAAAATACTTTCATTGCATCCCTCTAAAGATGAGCTTTAATTTCCCTGAAGACATCTCCTTGCAGAAAACCCTAAAAATAGCTCTTTTTCCATTGGCGCAGTTCCATAGTTCAGCCCTCGTGCCAAGAGGGAAATCCTCCAAAGAGGGCGCGCCAATTGGTGCTCTATCATAGATTTGTACCTGCGCCAACCATATTAAGAGGTGTTTTTTAAAAATAAAAGGCAGAATTTTCATCCTAACAAATTACTGGGCTGATTTCTATCTTGAGTTGGGAGGTTTGGCTACGGATTTCCATGGAGAGGAAGTGGTTTTCCACCTCTCATGGAAGCTTCCTTGATGATAGGGCCAATCCCATAATTATAGGGATCCCAACTCCCCTTCCTCCTTCTATAAAAGCTTACCCATTTCCATTTGCAAGCTAGTTCCAAAGAGTGGCAGAATTTCTAAGTTCCCAAGAGCTTTCATGCTGCAAAAGCCTTCTTGATTCCCTAAGGCCAAATCCAAGCAAGGAGACTATTGCCAAGTATCCGGAGAGAGAGGCTTGTCCCATCCTTGACAGGCTTTATCAAGACATGTTGTGCTGACGACCCGCCAAAGGAGAATTCGGCGTCGAAGCTTTGGTTGTATTCTTCTTTTTGACTCATTAATGTTAAGCGACTATTGGTTATGGTTCCACTCTTGTTCTTGATCATGTTCATGAGTTATGTCCTCTTCGACTGACATATAGTTGTATATACTGGATTTTATGCTTGTGTTTGTGTTGTTTCTTGCATGTGTAGGTGTCCGATCACGGAGATCGTGAGGATTGTGATCTGCCAGGGCAAAGGAACGGGAGCACCACCTCTTCTACAAACGACAACGTTGGATTCCAGGTAAGCCTTCATCGCAAGTCAGTTTATTTGCAATTAGGAACCTGCACTGTAGCATGTTTGATTGTTGCTAGACCCGATCTGGGCTAGTAGGGATCGCCTCTGTCCGCAGAGGGGATTTACCTCTTCAACACCAAGCATGGGCCAGAACTATTCTCAAGTATGGCCACTCCCTTGATGGGCTAAGGAAGGTTCTGCAGCATGATGGGTTCTTCCCTAAAGAACCAAATATACATTTCACCTTTAGCCTTGGTGGAATGATGAGGGCAGCAAGTAAGTTGCATGTAAACCACTTACCACATCTAGATCTAAAGCAGGGAGGAGATGACCTGCGTTGGTTTCTATTGGGTGAGTGTGGGTACCACCCAAGTTTTTTTATTTTCTTGTCTCATGCTTTGTATCTCAAGGAAATAATGCATAAGGAGGAGGCATGGTTGCTCTAGGTGGCAAGAAGGAAGTATGGACACACCATGATGAATTCCATGTCCATACATTTACTTATGTCTATGATGTATGTACATGTATTTCTGTTTAGAATGAATATCATAATCATGTATGTACTTTGGGTTGGGAGAAATTGTAACCTTCTCATGAGGTGGCATAAGGGAGCTTGTTTGTATCATGATGAAAATAACTCTCCAATATTTGTTATGAACATGAGAGGAGGAATGGCACATTGGTTGAGTGTGTCCTTTGGGAATGGAATCTCCCACATTCATTCATGCTTCAAGAGGAGATTAGGACATTGTGTGGTTGCTGCATTATATCATTTTTTTCCTTATGCTAGAAGCCATATGTTGGGCATATTCCATGGGAAAAAGTCTCTCACTTGGGATAATATGCAGCAAAAAATGTGTTGTTTGCATCTTATCCAGCCAACACTTATTACTCTCTACTATTTCCAAGCTTTGAAGAAGCTTTTTGCAGCAAGAAGGTGGTGGGATGGCCTCTTACTGTACCATGATTTGAGGCAGCAAGATGAAGGACAACGCTGATCTCAAACAAGGGACTATTGTCACCATCCTATATATCATATGACACTTAGTCCCAAGTCTCTTTTGGCTTCATGAGGACTGTAATGTTGCAGCCTAGGATCATCAGCTCCATATGTATCATAAATGGAGGGAGAGACAGTGTGGGTTGAGTATTCCTATCTCTCACTTCCAGCCATGGAGCCCCTACACATTGAATATGGTGGGGAATGGTGACTATTTCTTTAAGTTGTCTAGGATGGCTCACTTTGTTTGTATGATAGCAAGGAGATTGGAGTTTCTCATGGGGATTGAAATGCCCAATATTTACCATCTCTCATACCTTGAAGAGACAAATGGGCAGCATATGATTCTTCTATGTATCTCCCACTACTTCATGATGACAGCTATTTGGTTCATCCACCAAAAGAAAACTTGCATTCTTGGGAGGAGACAGCTCCATTGGGGATTTTTTTAATTCCTTGTGAGTTGCTTCAGGACAAGAAAAATTTTGGAGGGGAGGACTGTAATATTTCTATTTTAATAGGAATATTCAATTTCATTTTGTTTTCTTTGCTCAAAGAATAATTATGTAAATGAGGGTCAAAAACTCCTAATAAAAGAATAAATACATGCCCAATGTGAACAGAGGTAAATCAGGGCTATCTTGATAAAATCCACTTGTGTGTGAAACAGGATTGAGCCATTTGACTGGGTCAACAGAACCAAATCACAACACAGTCTAGATGCATTGAACCTCTTGCATGATCAGCACAGTTCTAGAAGGAGGTCCTCCATGTGAAAAGGGTTAAATGAATGAAGGTGGTTTAGGGTTTTGGCAAGCTCTCATCTTATAAAGGAAGGGGAAGGCAACATGTTGAGGTTGTTCAATATTTGATTTCTGAATCACTGTCTGTTTAGACAAACAACTTTCTTGGCTGCTTAGCCTAGATTGCCTTGGAATTCCCTGTTTAGGAGTTCCATATATTCCCATTGAGAAGCTATTGGGAGAGCTTGTATTGCTTGTCCACTATCTGGTTGAAGGACAAGCTTCTACTTCCAACTGCAACGCAGATCCAGTGAGGGTTTGCTTGCTTTTGTAAGCTATAGCAACTGGAGAACTAGATCTGTTCAGATCTAGCTTGTATTGGAGCCTCTTCTTAGTGAGTGTGTCTTTTAACCTCCTGTAAGAGTGCATCCATTGCTTGAGCTTCAGTTTTGCATCTTGGCATCAGGACAACTTAGTTAATCAAGCTTCAGCACAATCTCCCTTGAGGTATTGCGTTATTTTCATGGAGATCAGATCTCTTCAAATCTAATTCATTTCAGTGCTCTTTTTCAGTGGAGGAGGCCTCTACTCTATTAGAGGAAGTGTATTGGATTGCATGAGCCTCAGTTTCTGATCTTGGCATGTGGCCATAAGCTTTATATCCCCTACAGTGCAGTTTCTACTCCATATATGTGTTATTCCTGTAGGAGGTGTTGCAGGGGGTTGGGTGCACCATTTGGTGAGCTAGTTTCTGCGTATTGGGGATCTACCCTTCACTTTTAAGACCTGTTCGAGGAGATATACACATTGTAATTTTCAGATCTGATTTTCATAATATAAATTCTTCAGTATTTCTGAATATTTCTGCAGATCTGCTCTCTTAGATCTCAAATCTACTGCTTATGCTTGGTGCAAATCCCGAAATTCCAAGGGGATCTGAAAAAGGAGCTCTTCTAGTTCATGGATCTAATATAGATTTGAATTTTTATGCACAAATATGCTCTAGATCTTACATGTAACATACAACAATGCAACTTAATAAAAATAACGTTGTCAAGGCATCTTTCTGTAAAACATATGGTTGCAGTCCTCTTTTGAGGGAATTTCTTCTGTCTTTTCCTTGTATTTTCATCCATCTATTTGATGAACTGAATTGTAAGACTTATTTGCTATTGTAAATACTATTGAAAAATATTTTTTGAGCCTCCTATCACTGCTCTACAGAAACCGCGTTATTTCCTGAGCAGAATTGTTTGTTATCACTACAGTCTCTCTTTGAGGCACTTCTTAAGATAACTAGGTGTGGGAGATCTGTTTAACCCACCTAGGAGGATATATTTTTTATGCCCTATTGGATTTAGGACTCAGATACTCAGATCTAAGGGATCCAGGTGTTTGTTTTCATTTCTGTGGCAGCCATTACTGGAAAATGTGTTTTCCAGTCATGCCTTGCTAGCTGTTCCAGATTTGGAATATTACATCAACTCGTTAAATGACCATCGTTTGATGGAGGGGTTGGAACCCTATGTTGGAGCCAAGATATCAGACCCTCCCTTTGCTAACATCATGGGGGGGACATTATTTCCCTTTTCCATTGGATTAACCCACAGTCAGATAACCATCAATTTTCGTAGTTATCTATATATGTATTATTTGTAATAGCCCTCTTGAAAATTCCATGTAATAAAAGTCAAAAATAATAACCACGGTTGATAAGACACTTATTCCAAGTTGAATGTTGGGAAAAACATCTTAGGGGGTGTTAATTTGGTTTATTATGGCTATGGAAATAGGCAAAGGCTTTGGAGAGGAAAAATGGCATTGTTGGCACATTATTTATGAAAATAATAGAAATTAGGAGAAAAGGGAGATGAAAGGTCATAGGCTGCATGTGAGGAGGAAAGTGAAGGAAATAATGGAAAATGATGAAAATAGAGGTCTCTTCTATAAAACAGCTTATGAGGATCAGTTGGTACCTTTTGTCATTTCAATTTTGGAGCTCTCTCATTATTCTCTCTCTCTCACACTCTTAGACACTTAGATTTTTTGGAGCACTTTGGCATTTTGAGCAAGAAAGGAAAGAAAGCAAGAAAAAGGAGGAAGCAAGCAAGGAGGAGCAGGAATCAAGCAATTACAACTATATTCTTTGTAGGTATTGATTTAGATGTACAATTTCCTCGCTAGATTTGACATGCATGGTATTGCATGTGGTTCTTTGTTGTCTTGGCATGTGGTTTTCAAGGTGTGACAGTGTATTCAACCTAGCCTTGCTATTTCTGGATAGTTGTGGTGTTGTGGTGTTCTCATGTTTTGGTTTAGTTGGATTACCGGATGGATTTGAATTTGAGTGAGGTGGATCTCTGAATGAAAATAGAACTGGTTCATTTGTTGCCTCGGTTTAGGGCCTAGTGACCCTTAATTTGGATTGTGGGTTACGGTAAAGCCTGAGAGGTGGTGGTTTACTCTCCATTTCAGGCCTAGGAATCCCGAGTTTTGGATTGTGGAAAAGCCAGGAGACTATGTCTAGATTAGGGCCTAGTGACCCCTGATTCGGACTATGGGTTGTGGTAAAGCCTTAGAGACTAGGAGACAGAAAAATTCCTCATAGTTTAGGCGTAGAGAATCCAATGATATCCATGCTTATGTTCACCTATTAATTGGGTGTAGATCACGATAAACCTTGTTTTATGATTGATGAGGGTGAGGTGGTTCAGCCTTGGGATGCTCTAGTTGGTTTTTCAGTTTGAGTCCCACGTATATGGCACGGAGGTGATTGGCTGAAGTAGATTTGGCTTAGCCAATCTGTGGTCGGGTGGAACGTGGAAGTCCCATCTCCGGTTGGTTTTTACACTCGTTAATGGGAAGCTCATTCCTTTGGTATTTGGTATGAAAATGTACTCATTATTATGTGTTTTTCATTGATGTTATATCCATGGTATTTTTGTTACTATTATGTTGGTTATAAGCTTGTATTTTATCAGTGATGATGTATGTCTCTATCTATGTTTTTGCCTGTAAATGAATATACAATATGTGTATGGTCAAATATATTATATTGAAACTTATTATGTAAGGGATTAATGTTTCTTAGCAATTCTCAGATAATTATTAGACCCCTATGTTTAATTATGTTGTTTACACATGTAGATGCAATGTTTATGACATGTTTGACGAAATTCCTTTCATGGCTGGGTGGGGTCAGATGAGTTGCTGATGATGAGATTGTTTCCATGTATTTTTTTTAATTTTATTTATCCTCTCCTGAAGTTACAGGAAGTTTTGGGCAGTGATCTGGGCTCAGGGGCTGAAAATGTGGCACAAATCCCGAAACTGCAGGCACATAACTGACATTTTAGGGCCTTAGCTGGTACCTTGACAAGGAAAGCCTAGGGCTAAGGGTCTAAAATCACTCCCTTGCCCTCAAATGGGTTAAAAATCAGTTGCCCCTTAGGGAACAGGGCCCTGGAAGGTTAGGTTACCTCCTTGGGATGTCAATGATTTAGTGTAAGGTCTATTTGTCATGTTTTCGTATGTTCCACTTCCTCAAAGTCATCTAGGAGGTAGAATCTCATATTAGTAGCCTCTCGTCACATATTTACCTCGGTTGTCTGGTTACTTAGGGAAATGTGGGAAGAGGGTGTTACATTATTTTATTATTTGTGGCTGGAAGTGCATGGAGGGACCTAGGGAATTTCCACGAGAGCATTGGGTGAGCGCAAAAAAGGGTTGTAACACCCCCTATTTGACCCTTGTCTTGTAATCATCGTGTACATGTCGAATAGTTTGGTGAGTCTGAAACTAATTAAGGCAGACATGCCTCTATGCGTATCTAAATGTTAGGCCACTGGGATGAGTTATTAATATGGTTACGGTTGGTGTGCCTATGTAATGGGTTTAAGTACCGTGATTATTAGGTTGGTGCATCGAGATTTGCTTCTAGGGAAATACGCCACGTGTATGTGTGTGTATATGTGTTGGGTTAGGTGTGCCCACGTGTATGTGTTTTTTATGCTACATGGCTGGAAATATCGATGCAGTAAAAATTTTTAATGTATGCATATTAATAAACCCATAATGGCTACAAGCAGACATAAACAAAAGAGTATGGGGGCCCATGACTCCACGATTGAAAAATGCAGGACATTTAGATGGATTATTTAATAATTAGCTATGAATAGATATGGACCAGTCAGTGAGCCTATGAAAGGGTTATGGATTTCATTGTAACATAGAGTTCAGAGGCTTGTAGTTGCCACATCTCTTCTCAGAGATAAGTTACTAGTGCCCTAGCTAGTTTATTTCCATAAACAAATTTTAGTTCTTTGATATTAATGAAATGAAGCGTTATTTCCGTTGCATCTTTCTATTTATGGTTATATGTGTATTATGTTGCGTTCCTACATAAATTTAGATCACATTGATAGTAAATGTAGATAGAACATAAAATAAATGAAAAATACAACCCAAGACAAGATGATACTAGATTTGGTGAATGCCAGGGAAAAACCCCAATGTGGGGAAAACCATTTGATCAATTCTTCTTATTATTATATCAAATGTTCAGCAGAGAGAAAGAGTACAATAATACAAAGCTAGAGTCAAAATTGAGTTTCCAAATCACTATCCAAAGTAGCCATGTTATCTGCAATACTTCTTCTCAATCAATAGCAGTCAAATCAACCCTAACCAAGAAGGCAACGGTGGTCAACGCAGAAACAAACAATCCACTTGAAGCTTGGTCAAACCAAGTCAAATTTGGGCTTTCTTGCTGGTGAAATTCAGCCCAAAACAGTTAACAAATTTGTGGTCAAACTTGGTCAACTTGAGGTCAACCCTGCAGTCAAACATGAATGTTGTCAACGTATGTAAAATTCAACCATTTTCCTCAGTTTATGTGCCCAAAAATGCCATGCTGAAATAGAAAATCACTCTGAAAATCAAAGTCAAACGATGCCTAGAAAGTCAAAGTCAACGCTGGTCAAACTGCAGAAAAGATTGAAATTTTTGGCCTTGTAATTATGTCCAGAAATTTGACCTCCTTGTGCCACACGTGTGAGAGAGAGAGAATGCTCAATAGTTGTACGAACAAATGAGAGAGAATGTGTGAATGATGATGATGCCAAATGAGGTGAGAGGGCACTTGTATTTATACAAGTCGATGAGGGTGAAGTGACACATACGTTGGGCTTCATTAGCCTACATGATGATGAGGACGACCTAAACAATATGCACATGTGTGGGCATAAATTCAAAACTACACTTCTGCTTGTCCAAATTAGATGATATTTATATCAATTTTGGTGCACTCAAAAAGAGGAATTTAATGCAATCATCATCACCATCAAATAGGTTGTCCTAAGGTGGAATCATAGCACACTCATCTTAGCTTAGGCACTAATCATAAATCAAAAACTTATAATTTCAAAGTCACTTCCGCAATATCATGCCCAATATGAACCTCTTGGATAAGATCATCAAAGCCAATATTCTTTATCGTTTAAAGGTTTGAGGACCTCGTTTACTTCAGGTGAAGGAGACCCTTGCCTTGATGATGGAAGAAGGTTGAACCGATGTTGAGAACATTGTTGGGTTTTTTAGGGAGAAACACTCTTGTGAATAAGGAGCTATGATTTAGAAGGAGTTTGAGAAAGCAAGGAAGTCTAGGAAAAGCAATAGCAGTGTTAAGAAGAAGAACATAGTCCTCCTTTCTAAAAACCACTAAAAACCACTCCCAATGGGATTTCATATGGAAGGAAGATATTGGGTATATTATTTATATACTCTGGCTTAGGAGTCGTTAGAGCTACAATAAATGAATATTCTTCATCATTGCAAGAATAATTTTTTAGACGTGGCATCAAAATAATTATTTTCCCTCTTATTCTTCTTTTTCTATTCCTTGTACTCTTTTGAAATGCTTGACCTTGTCACACTTCCTTCTCAAATCATGATATATAAAAAGTCAATATGGATTTATGTTGGTTATATAAATAGGGTGTCCCTTCTTGTCCACATCGATTGCATAATTCAGAGATGTGCAATGTTTGGTTGCACGTTTTTGAGGTGCGTAGTTTTGCACTGATTCATTTATTTTAGGTGTAAAATTTTGAAGAAGACAAAACAGGGTGGAAATTAAAGAAACAACATAATATGGAAGATCAAAGAAACACCCCAAAAAATAAGAGAATTTTGTATTCATTATATAAAAATTCACAAGTGTGGGAAGAAGCATGTGAAGGGATTATTTGAGCTACATTTAGAAAGGGTACATATTTTAGACCAAAGAGTGAGGATGTGAATAATGATAACTTTGTATGTATTTTATGTACTTGTTAAATATTTCATATACATTTAAATATATTTATTGTGTTAAGTCATTTATTTGTAGGTTAAGGAGTTTCAAGTAGTTACTTAGGGTATATTTTCCAAGGTAATTCCTAACAATTGAACTTAAATCATTATGCTTAAGGTTGATTACTACATTGTTGTATGAATTAGGATAAACTATGGGCCCTTTTTCAGTAGACACTTGATCAAATTTGGAGGGACATATCTACTTATATAGTGAAACACATAGAGGAATATTTAATCCAAAACAATATACTCATCATGCATTTGTTTATGCACAATATCTTCTTTTTATTCATTGTGGTACTTATAACTTTGAGCACAATCACAAGCATAAGGTCAGGGGATATAATCCCAACCAAATAATAGGGGATATATGCCAACAAACTAGCTAGTATAGGAGGAATACACCTAGAGATCAATTCAATTATGAATAACGGTTTTGGCTTAGGACCATTATTAACTTAGTGAGAATCAATTAGATGATGTGGAATATGCGTGGGATGATCCAATGCATCATGAGCACTAAGAATTCTTGATTATTAGCATGATTGTTTGTCATCATGGACAATTAGGTATCTATGCTTAAACACAAACGTGGATCTCAACCCTAACCTATGAATTACGATGCGTGTACTAAAACAACTTAAGTGTTAATAAAAAACATGATTGACATAATTTTTCCTTTTTTATTATTATAGTTATTTCCTAAACTATTACTGTTAGTCATTAGTATTTTTCACTATATTTGGATGACTAAAGGGTGTTTATAGATTTATGAAAACAACGTTCCTTGAATATTGTGAGTTTCAGGAATCTCACTGTATTCTTAAAAAAAAAACTCCTTCACTATTTATCAAGTTTTCCATCCCAAAGCCACCCTATTGCTCCTAAAAGCTCCTTATGGGATTTTACCCATATTTTTCATCCTCTTTCCCTGCCTATAGCCTCATTGCCCTATTTTCCCCTTGTCACTTAACTCCACCTTCCCTCTAGGGTTTTCCTATAGCCTACTCATCCCCATGCTCCTCGGGTTCCTCAAGCATTGATGGTCTCAAAACTATCTCTGTAGGCTCTTTAGATAAATCAAGTTCATTGGATTTTGGATCTTCAATGCAGCATCTTTGACAATGTTCTATTTTTCACTTGAAGCCTCCAAGCCAATTTTCAGTCAAGATCAGGTCAAAGAACCCTCCCATTAAGTCAATTAGAGGTTCACATGTTTTAAGGTCATCATTGGTGTTTCAAGCACTATTTTTCCTTTGTTAGAATCTGGCTCAGATGTAATCGAATGTCAAGACATGGTTATTCGAGAATGACCTAAAATATTTCTAAAGAAGATTACCTCATCAGTTCAAAGTCTGCAAATGAGAAAAATGAACAAAGTTGGGCACTTCTGTAGGAGTGTTGAAGGCTTTGTCAAGCAAAAGGTACTGATGAGGTGGACTGTCTATTCCTGAATGAAAATAACTTACAACAAAAGAAGGGGAAACATCTTGGTCCTATGAATAATTAGATTTTATACACTTAATGGTCCAGTTGAGTGCTAAACAGTGACCACTTGCAGAAATGAGCTAGAGGAGACACATAAAGCCAAAAATGAAGAAATTATGTCAAAAATATTGATAGAAATATGGAAAAAGGTGAGGTAAACCGGACAGAAATGAATGAAATTGAAAGGGCTATAGAGAACTTAGAAGACAACACTAATGATTGTTGTAAAGCACTCTAGACACCTATGGTTTTGGGAAAGTGGCCAAAGAAGGTAAAATGGTAATTTGAGCTCCAAGGTGGGAAAAAAGGAGGTTTTTGAATATTTTTCCTTGTGTTTGAATCCCAAAGGTGTCAAAATGAACATATCAAGTCAAAAGGAGCCAAGAAGAGTCAAATTTATGACTTAAGCAAACTACAAGCAAAAAAGGTGAAAGGTTAAGTTGAACTTAAAGTTTGAGACTACACAAGTGTGTGTAATCTCCCAAACGTGTCAAAATTAACATATCATGCCTCAAGGAGCAAAAAGAGAGTCTAATTCATCACTTCAGTCACCTGCAGAGCAAAAGTGTAAAAATTGTTAGTGAGAAAAGGTAAAGGACTTTAAAAACCTTAGAAAGTGGGTTTTCCAAGATTAAGATCAAATAATAAGCCTATAAAAACTCATTTTACACTCAAATGAATCATTTTTATCTTGCAAAATATCAAGAGCGCTCAGGAGAAGATAATTTGTGAGTTTGACAAGTGAATTTGGGGAAAAAAAATTGGCATTGCGCGCTCAGCTTGGCGCTGCGCACCTGGGATCGGGTGTTGCACCCTTGGCAATTTTCCTCCATGCAAATTATATTGGCATTGAGCGCTTGGGAAGTGGCACTACACACTAGGAGTGGTGTTGCACCCTTACCCTACAAGACCCAGTGAGGTTTTCCATAGGCGTTGTGCGCTCAGCCTTGGCACTGCGCCCTTGGCCAGGAGGGCTTCCGAACTGATCTAACCACTCAAAACACTCCAAATTTCTTCCAAGATTTTTTCAAAGGTCCCTCTAGCATATTGAGTGGTAAGTACATTCTATACACTCATCTTCAAGCAATTTTGGTGTGTTCTAATTGAAATAAGTGAAACCCTAAGAGGAAACCCTAAGGCTTAAACTTGAAATCAATGTTTACCATTACTTCATCTACCTACAAAGAAAATCAGTGATATACAGAGGAATTATATTTTTTAGAGGTTTTTCATTCATCTAACCTTGTCCCTACATTCATTTCCTTCATAAAAATATGTCCCTTCACTTGCAAAAACTGCCATTCCATTACCCTCTTTTCCATCTCAATTTTCACATCAATCCTAGGGTTGGAAAAACAAAGTTTTCAAAATGTCAGAAGAGGGAGACAGTGGTAGTGGTGGAGAGGCCAAAATTCCAAGAAGGCATGATCACAAAGGAGGAAATATCAATAGATTTTAACCCCTTATTACAATAGAGCTTATGTCATCTCCCCTTACTGTTTCTTGTTTCAAGCATGTAGGATGCTTTGATTTTTGTGAAAAGGTGTAGCAGGTGCAAAACCACTCTGAGCTAACCAAAATTTTCATATTTAACTTGCATGACGAACAAGTTAACCTTGCAAGGGTTACCTTTGAGTTATCTACAGATGTTATTGCCAATGCCACAGGCATACCTACTGTAGGGGAGAAATGGTTCAAGCAAGCCAATCTTGACATGAGTTACTTTGAACCCTACCTAAAGCCTAGATATAAAGACCATAGTAAATCCATCTTTCCTTTCTCTCACCTGCTTGAAATATATGCACCCATGATGAAGATTATAATGAAATATTTTACCTATGAAGGAAGGTTCTTCCACCTTTACTCCTACCACATCAAGTTGCTTATGCACTTTACTAGAGTGAGGATGCTGCACATACCCTATTACCTCTACAGAAGAATTGATAAAATGTCCTATATTGTACAAAAGAGAGACTATCCTCAGCATATGCAAAGCCTTTTCCATCATGCTCTGATCAAGATAGTTGTTATGCACCAACTATAACAGAAAGGCATTCCATGGGAAACCTTCATTTCTTATGAGGTGTTCACTACTCCACAAGGCCATCATTAGCAAAATGTTCCTTCATCATCCCATCCTCCCACATACTTTCCTCCATCACCTCCTACTATTCCTACATCTCCATCCACTCACATTCCCTCACCTCATGATGATCCTCCTTCATCACCTTCCCACAGCCCTTCACCCTCATCTCATGACACCACAACATCAAACAATGAAGAGAGTAATGATACAAATGGCAGTGAGGAAGATGGAAGTGAGGCAGATGGAAATGATGAGGGCAGTGAGACAGATGGCACTGAGATGGTTAACATAGATACTTTTCCTTTGACCTACCATAGGGGAAATAGGCATGTGTTTTCTCCCCTTAAGAGGCAATGGGCCATGCCTTCATCATCAACCAAATAGCTTGACAAAGGTAAGGAAAAGGTTGTAGAGAAGACATTGATTAAAAATAGGATGAGCATGAGACTAAACAAGAATTTCAGCTAATTCATCTTGACAGTGATGATGAGAATGAGGATAGGATCACAAACATGTTGCTCAAAATAAAATATTCTCATATTAAAGATATGCAAGCCAATCTTGGTAGGGCTAATAATGTCATAAACTTCCTTGAGGAAGAAAACAAGCAATTGGAGGTAGAGAATGCCATCAAGGAGGTCAGAGCTATCATAGGTCAGAAAGAGGCTAGAAAGTCCAAGGCTAGGCTAGATGAGGCCTTGGGCACTTTTGATGAGGATGAAGAAGAGGAAGAACATCTAGGCTAATATGAGGCCAAGGACAATTGGTTTGAAGAAAGCCTTAGCCAAAGAAAGAGAGAAAGAGACAGCCTTGGCGGAGAAACTCACTCCAAGTGAGCTACTTTCCATGGAAATATATTATGATAGGGATTCTTGGCTAGAGAGGGAAAATGTGCACTTGGAGGGTTAGCTTGAGAAGGCACAAAGGAACATTAACATACAAAAGAAGATGGCAAAGCATTATGCCTTAAGAAACAAGATTGCAAGGGCTAAGCTCAAAAGAGCCCTTGCAAATATTCAAGTCCTAAAAGAGGTAAAGGAGAAAGACAAGTTGAATATCATTTCTGATGTATCCCTTCAAGCCTCCCAAACATTATCAGCAAGTTAAAATCCAATTTTGGCATCTTTTTGAGTTTTTTAAATTTTGACTGTTTTGCTTGCAGAAAGAAGGGCCAAGCACGCAGCGCCACTGGAGCTGTGATATTTTTTTGGGGCATCCAATGGAGGAAAACTTTACATTTTCATGATCCTTATTCCAAGGAAATCACCCTCACAAATTTTCAAGTCATTTGGAGCAGACTTGGTCCCTCAAAAGGGCCAAAAACAAGCAAAAAATCACTTTTCTGCCCTCTTTTCAGCACTGGCGCTATGCCCTGAGTAGTCTTGGGAGAAATTTTTTTTGACTAGGAAAATGGGCACCAATATTAAAAATAAATGCATATGTGGAACCTAGAGAGGACAGGCTTTCCAATGAGCTATCATGGAGCTTATTTGGACACTGGGAAGACTTCCAAATCTCAGCTGCAAAAAGAGAAATTTTCCCAGTTTTGGCACTGCGCCCTTGGCCTGGTGCTGCGCCCTTGAATCTTGGTGTTGCTCCCTTGCTAGAAAGTGAAAAAAATACACTTGGAGTTATTGAAAAAGATATTTTGGGGGTTTGGAAGACAAATCACTCCAGAGTTAGCTGAGGAGTTATGTTAGAATTTATTTTTGCATTTATTAAGTTAGGATATTTGTGCCTTGGGCCTTACATGGTCTCATAGGAAAAAATGACATTTATGTGTAATTAATGGCTTCTAAAACCCTAGCTAGGGTTTTGATCCTCCTTTTCAAGTTAAATACTGCATGGAGGTTTCATTGTTTTTGTTGGTTCTTTATTGAGATGAATACATACACTTGGAGTTGTGAAGAAATTGTCTTTGGAGTTGTGTGATTGTTTTTGGACTAAGCATCAATGGAGCAAGCACCTTCATAGGATTCATGAACCTCATCAATGGTGATGTTGCTCTAATCTAGTTATTGTTTCCTTATGTTCTCATATTTTTCCATCTTTTCTCTTGCATTAGAACAGAAATTTTAGGCTGAGATATGTTGTTAGAGGCACCTTAGGTCTGTCTGCTTCTATTGCTCAAATGTTTTCCTTTGTTAGGTTTGATTGAAGAATTCTTCATTGCTCTTTAATTCCACTTAGCTTTTTTGTCTTCAAAATTATTAAATAGAGTCAAGCGAAAGAAGTTTACGGTATGCCTTGTCCTTTGGCATAGCTTTAATCATTGTTTTCTAGGCTTTTCTTTGAAGTTTGCTTATTAGGGTTTAGGCTAAAGAAGTTTATGGTATGCCCTATCCTTTAGTCTATATTGAAATGGTTACTTTGAAGGTCTTTACCGTTTTATTAATGAATTTAGGAGTTCCCTGCTCTTTAATCATTACTTATGTGCTCTCTTGAATGTTTTCTTTCTCTGAAGGTAGATAGCTAGAGAAGTTAGGAGTTCCCTGCTCTCTAGGGTTTGTTGGATAGTTGTTTTAAAGTTTACTTGATAGAGCTAGGTCAAAGAATTTTATGGTGCACCCTATCCTTTGATTCTTTCTTGATGCACAGTACTCTTATAGACTCTTCTTGTATATTTTATGTTAAATGATTCTTAACTTCCCTTTAAACCTACTACATTCACAACTTAATGTTCATTTCACACTCACTAAACCTATTTAGATCCATTTGGCTTTGTTAACTTTCCCTATGAAACCCTTGACCTATTGTTGTACTTTTCAATACCTTTTGCAGATTCCATAGCCTAATGGTTTAAGTTTCTCTTACTCTATCTGTTCTTCTTGAAAACCAACCCATCCAAACAAAACAAAACAAACAAATGTTATCAATTTAACTAGCCTAAAATTAGCATCCTAACACAAACAAGTTACATCATTTACTAAAATATACAGAGAGCCCTCTCTGAGTCCAGGAAGGCTAGGTCCTAGGGCTCCAAAGTCGGTTTGATGTTACCCTTGTTTAACTTGGTCTTGCCAATCTGACAAATTACAGGAACCTAACATAATGGCGACTCCACTGGGGACCTGAGTAAGTAACAGCTTAAATATTCCTTAAGAACTCAAAAATCCCCTATCAAGATTAGATAAATCAAGTGTTAGCCAAGAATGATATCTGGTTGATTTACCATACTAGCATCATGGCAAGCATACTAGGGAACACTTATTGAAAATCTTAGTATTACATAAAGAACTCAGAAAACCAAAAAATATCTCTAGATTGGTATTCAATTGTTGATGGTGGACAACAAGAAAATCTTTAAAACACCTAGCATCATCCACCTGGTGACTCCACTGTTTCTCACAGACTTCCTTGAGAATGTACTAATCAAACATGATAGAAGAAAACCCAGCCACATACTGTGTGAATTTATCATTTTTATAGATTGGTTTTGCTTTCAAAACTCTTATAATCTCTGTGCCTCTCTGTGTTGTGGGTCTGAAATCTAGCTTCACAAAAGATCAACACCAGATCTCACCCTGACCCAAACCCTCCTGCTATAGCTGATGATCCTTAAAGCATCCTTAGGAAGCCTCCTAGATTTAAAAAACTCAACTATTAGCAAACCTATCCACAAAGCAAGTTCCCTACCTGAAAACCTTAAAAACTTGCAAAATACCTGGTTACTGATGGTGGACAGTAGCCTACCTTAAGAAATTTGAATTCTTCCACCTGGCGACTCCACAACTCTCGGTAGGACTAAAGACTCCACTGGTAAAAGACTCCAGACTAATTGAAAAGATTCAGTGACCCTTTTCTCGGACTGATTGAACAAAATGACAAGGTCCTTGGCAGACCTTCTATATAGTGAAATTTCAAATCAGTTATTAGAACTTCAGCTTGATGATGATTTCCTAAAATTTTCCTTTCTAATTTTGAAGTCAATAAAAATTAACCCTGAAGTTAAGAAAAATTTTCTGGAGATAGTGGTTGAAAAATATGAAACTGACATTGAACTTTTAAATTCTCAAATTCAGACATACAATTTCCAAGGTCCTTTAGGATTCTTGGAAAGTCTCCCTTCCCCTAAGCAAGAGGAAATTGCAACACCTTTTAACTTGCAAGCTGAGGATGATTGTGCTTTCAATAACCAGACTAAAGATGAGGTTTTCAAAGTTAATATTTGGGATACAAATGACCAACCAGTCATGAAAGGCCTAAAAGAAAAAAGTTTACATCATGCTTTTGTTGATCTTGTAGCAGATTACATGAAGATCTTGATTGGCTCAAGTTTCCATACATAGATTCTTTACAAGTATCAAATACATCAGAATTTGCCACTACATATGATAACCTTGGTTATGAAGACACATAATCAAGGTATATTGTTGTTCCCTCTGACAAGCAATCAGGTTTTCTACCTATTTTTTTTGTTACTTAACAGGCTGCACTGGCACTATTGTATCATTTAGAACAGCAGAAATTTCCAAGTTAGATTAGGATAGATAGGTGTGCATATAAGCTCAGCACTATGAGCATCTATTTAGCTTTATATTTTTTTGACCAAAAAGGGAGAAAAATATACAAAAAGAAAGAAAGAAAAGAAGAAAAGAGGGAATATCAAAGAAAAGGTAAAGCACCATACCCAAAAAAAAAAAATGGAAGTGTGCAAGTCCAAATGCCACTACTTTTGAGAAAGGAAAGTCTTGTTCATTCATACAGCCTAATCATGATTGAACATGTTTTAAATTTCTACTGATAAGTTAGAAATGAAGATTTTCCAAAATATGAAAACTTGGCTTATCAGTAGACTAGTTTAGGAAAAGACATTTGGTTCCCAAAGCTCAAATCTAAACCAAAGAGAGAAGAGAGGGATAAATGACATATTTTAAATTATAGCCCTCAAGTTTCTAGTTTTACTTGTACAAAAATAAAGTCTGTGTGCCACTTGTCCAAAATGCCACAGCTCATGATAAACCAAACTACTCAACCTTGATTTGGTCATGTTTTAAATTTTGTGTTGATAGGTTAGAGAATGAAAATCTGTCAAATTGTTTAACCTTGACAGATAAGTAGATTGGGTAGAGAACAAAAAGTGCTCATTAGTCTAATCTAAGCCTTTGGATGATATAAGGGTAGAAGTAGATAGTTTTTTCTTTCAAAAGAAAAATGATGTCTAGGGTTTGCCAATCCAAATGCACCCAAATGAAGATAAAATGTTAGGAAAAGTACGATAGGTAGGTAGAGTTAATATTGAATCAATCATGTTTTTTCAGATTGTAGGATCACAGCTTCAAAGGACAACAGCGAGATCAACCTTGAAAAATAAAAGAACAGGAGTAAATCAGCAAGCATGTAAGGCACCTCATCTGCAAAATTAGAGATCTAAGATCTGAGGTTCTTGACACCTCCTGAAAGGAGCTACCCTCCCCAAGTGGAGCCACTATTAGTCATCAATATTTTTCACTATATTTGGATGACTAAAGGGTGTTTATAGATTTCTGAAAACAACATTCCTTGAATATTGTGAGTTTCAGGAATCTCACTGCCTTCATTATTCTTAAAAAAAAAAATATTTCACTATTTATCAAGTTTTCCATCCCAAAGTCGCTCTGTTGCTCCTAAAAACTCCTTATGTGCTTTTACCCGTCTTTTCATCCTCCTTCCCTGCTTATAGCCTCATTTCCTTATTTTCCCCTTGTCACTTAACTCCACCTTCCCTCTAGGGTTTTCCTATAACCTACTCATCCCATGCTCCCCAGGTTCCTCAAGCATTGATGGTCTCAAAACTATCTCTGTAGGCTCTTTAGATAAATCAAGTTCATTGAATTTTGGAACTTCAATGTAACACCTTTGACAATGCTGTGTTTTTCACTTGAAGCCTCAAGCCAATTTTCAGTCAAGATCAGGTCAAAGAACCCTCCCACTACGTCAATTAGGGTTTCACATGTTTTAAGGTCATCATTGGTGTTTCAAGCATTGTTTTTCCTTTGTTAGAATCTGGCTCAGATGTAATCGAATGTCAAGACATGGTTATTCAAGAAGGACCTAAAATATTTCTAAAGAAGAATACCTCATCAGTTCAAAGTCTGAAAATGAGAAAAATGAACAAAGTTGGGCACTTCTGCATGAGTGTTGAAGGCTTTTTCAAGCAGAAGGTATTGATGAGGTGGATTGTCTATTCCTGAATGAAAATAACTTACAGAAAAAGAAGGGGAAACAGCCTGGTCCGGTGAATAATTAGGGTTTATACACTTAATGGTCCAGTTGAGTGCTAAACAGTGACCACTTGCAGAAATGACCTAGAGGAGACACATAAATCCAAACATAAAGAAACTCTGTCAAAAAGATTGATAGAAATATGGAAAAAGGTGAGGTAAACTGGACAGAAATGAATGAAATTTAAAGCGCTATAGAGAACTTAGAATACAACATTGATTATTGTTGTAAAGCACTCCAGACACCTAAGGTTTTGGGAAAGTGGCCAGAGAAGGTAAAATGGTAAGTTGAGCTCCAAGGTGGGAACAAAAGAGGTTTTTGAAGATGTTGCCTTGTGTTTGAATCCCAAAGGTGTCAAAATGAACATATCAAGTCAAAAGGAGCTAAGAAGAGTCAACTTTATGACTGAAGAAAACTACAAGAAAAAAAGGTGAAAGGTTAAGTTGAACTTAAAGGTTGAGAATACACAAGTGTGTGTAATATCCCAAAGGTGTCAAAATGAACATATCATGCCTCAAGGAGCAAAAAGAGAGTCTAATTCATCAATTCAGTCACCTGTAGAGCAAAAGTGTAAAAATTGTTAGTGAGAAAAGGTAAAGGACTTTAAAACCTTAGAAAGTGGGTTTGTCAAGATTAAGATCAAATCCTAAGCCTATAAAAACTAATTTTACACTCAAATGAATCATTTTTGTCTTGAAAAAGATAAAGAGTGTTTAGGAGAAGAGAATTTATGAATTTTACAAGTGAATTTGGGAAAATTTGTTTGGCGTTGCGTGCCTGGGATCGGGCGCTCTGCCCTTGGAAATTTTCCTCCATACAAATTACACTGGCGTTGTGCGCCTAGGAAGTGGTGTTGTGCACTAGGAGTGGTTTTGTGCCCTTACCTGACAAGACCTAGTGAGGTTTTCCATAGGCACTGCATGCTCAGCCTTGGCGCTGAACCCTCAGCTTTGACACTGCATCGTTGGCCAGGAGGGATTCCTAACTGATCTAACCACTCAAAACACTCCAAATTGCTTCCATGTTTTTTTCAAAGGTCCTTAAAGCATATTGAGGGGTAGATACATGATATACACTCATCTTCAAGCAATTTTGGTTTTTTCTAATTGAAAGAAGTGAAACCCTAAGAGGAAACCCTAAGGCTTAAACTTGAAATCAATGTTTACCATTACTTCACCTTCCTACAAGAAAAATCAATGATAGACAGAGGAATTATACTATTTAAATGTTTCTCATTCATCTAACCTTGTCCCTACATTCATTTCCTTCATAACACTTTTTCCCTTCACTTGCAAAAACTGTCATTCCATTACCGTCTTTTCCATCTCAATTTTCACATCAATCCTAGGGTTGGAAAAACAAAGTTTTCAAAATGTCAAAAGAGGGAGACAGTGGCAGTGATGGAGAGGCCAAAATGCCAAGAAGACATGATCACAAAGGAGGAAAGATCAATAGATTTGAACCCCTTAGTACAAGAGAGCTCATGCCATCTCCCCTTACTTTTTCTTGTTTCAAGCATGTAGGATGCTTTGATTTTTGTGAAAAGGTGTAGTAGGTGAAAAACCACCCTAAGATAACCAGACTTTTCATCATTAACTTGAATGACAAACAAGTTAACCTTGCAAGGATCACCTTTGAGTTATCTACAGATGGTATTTCCAATGCCACAGGCATACCTACTGTAGGGGAGAAACAGTTCAAGCAAGCCAATCTTGACATGAGTTACTTTGAACCCTACCTAAAGCCTAGGTAAAAATACCACAGTAAATCCATCTTTCCTTTCTCTCACCTACTTTAAAGATATGCACCCATGATGAAGATTATAATGAAATATTTTACCTGTGAAGGAAGGTTCTCCCGCCTTTACTCCTACCACATCAGGTTGCTTATGCACTTTACTAGAGTGAGGATGTTGCACATACCCTATTACCTCTACAAAAGCATTGATAAAATGTCATATATTGTACAAAAGAGAGACTATCCTCAGCAGATGCAAAGCCTTTTCCATCATTCTCTTATCAAGATGGTTGTTATGCACCAACTACAACAGAAGGGCATTCCATGGGAGACCTTCATTTCTCATGAGGTGTTCACTACTCCACAAGGCCATCATCAGCAAAATGTCCCTTCATCATCCCATCCTCCCACATCCATTCCTCCATCACCTCCTACTATTCCTACATCTCCATCCACTCACATTCCCTCACCTCATGATGATCCTCCTTCATCACCTTCCCACAGCCCTTCACCCTCATCTCATGACACCATAGCATCAAACATTGAAGAGAGTAATGAGACAAATGGTAGTGAGGAAGATGGCAGTGAGGCAGATGGCAGTGATGAGGAAAATGAGACAGATGTCACTGATATGGTTAACATAGAACCTTTTCCTTTGACCTACTAGAGGGGAAATAGGCATGTGTTTTCTACCCTTAAGAGACAAGGGACCATGCCTTCATCATCAACAAAAAAGCTTGACAAAGGTAAGGAAAAGGTTGTAGAGAAAGACATTGATGAAAAAGAGGATGAGCATGAGACTGAACAAGAATTTCAGCTAATTCATCTTGACATTGACGATTAGAATGAGGAGAGGATCAAAAACATGTTGCTCAAAAGAAAATATGCTCAGATTAAAGATCTGAAAGCCAATCTTGGTAGGGCTAATAATTTCATAAACTTCCTTGAGGAAGAAAACAAGAAATTGGTGACAGAGAAGGCCAACGGTGAGGTCAGAGCTATCAGAGTTGGGAAAGAGGCTGGAAAAGCCAAAGCTAGGCTAGATGAGGCCTTGGGAACTTTTGATGAGGATGAAGAAGAGGAAGAACAACTTCCTAGGAGGAGGCCAAGGACAATTGGTTTGAAGAATGCCTTAGCCAAAGAAAGAGAGCAACAGATAGCATTGGCAGAGCAGCTCACTCCAAGTGAGCTACTTGCCATGGAAATAGATTATGATAGGGAGTCTTGGCTAGAGAGGGAAAATTTTCACTTAGAGGATCAGCTTGAGAAGGCACAAAGGAACATTAACATACAAAAGAAGATGGAAAATCATTATGCCTTAAGAAACAAGATTGCAAGGGCCAACCTCAAAAGAGCCCTTGCAAAGATTCAAGTCCTAAAATAGGAAAAGGAGAAAGACAAGCTGGACATCCTTGTTGATGTATCCCTTGAAGCTTCCCAAACATGATCAGAAAGTTAAAATCCAATTTTGGCATATTTTTGAGTTTTTGAAATTTTGACTGTTTTGCTTGCATAAAGAAGGGCTAAGCACACAGCGCCACTGGCACTGTGCTCTTTTTTGGGGCACCAAATGGAGGAAAAACTTACATTTTCATGATCCTTAGGCCAAGTACATCACCCTCACAAAGTTTCAAATCATTTGGAGCAGAACTGGTCCCTCAAAAGGGCCAAAAACAAGTAAAAAATCACCTTTCTGCCCACTTTTTCAACACTGGCGCTGTGCCCTGAGAAGTCTTGGGAGAAATGGTTTTTTACTAGGAAAATCGACAACAATCTAAAAACTAAAGGCAGATCTAGAAACTAGACAGGACGAGCTTTCCAATTCGCTATCATGGAGCTCATTTGGACACCGAGAAGGCTTCCAAATATCAGCGACAAAAAGAGAAATTTTCCTAGTTTTGGCGTTGCGCCCTTGAACCTTGGTGCTGCGCCCTTGGCAGAAATTCAAAAAAAGAAACTTGGAGTTATTGAAAAATATATTTTGGGGGTTTTGAAGGCAAATCACTCCAGAGTTAGCTGAAGATTTATGTTAGAATTTATTTTTGCATTTATTAAGTTAGGATATTTGTGCCTTGGGCCTTGCATGGTCTCATAAGACAAAATTACATTTATGTGTAATTAATGGCTTCTAAAACCTTATCTAGGGTTTTGATCCTCCTTTTCAAGTTCAAAACTGCATGGAGGCTTCATTGTTTTTGTTGGTTGTTTATTGAGATGAATACATAGACTTGGAGTTGTGAAGAAATTAGCTTTGGAGTTGTGTGATTGTTTTTGGACTAAGCATCAATGGAGCAAGCACCTTCATAGGATTCATGAACCTGGTCAATGGTGATGTTGCTCTAATCTAGTTATTGTTTCCTTATTTTCTCATATTGTTACATCTTTTCTCTTGCATTAGAAAAGAAATTTTAGGCTAAGATATGTTGTTAGAGGCACCTTAGGTATATCTGCATCTATTGCTCAAATGTTTTCCTCTGTTAGGTCTAATTGAAGAATTATTCATTTCTCTTTAATTCCACTTAGCTTCTTTGTGTTCAAAATGATTAAATAGAGTCAAGCCAAAGAATTTTATGGTATGCCCTGTCCTTTGGTATAGCTTGAATCATTGTTTTCTAGGCTTTTCTTTGAAGTTTTCTTATTAGGGTTTAGGCTAAAGAAGTTTATGGTATGCCCTGTCCTTAGTATATCTTGAAATGGTTACTTTGAAGGTCTTTACAGTTTGATTAGGGAATTTAGGAGTTCCTTGCTCTTTAATCATTACTTATGTGCTATCTTGAATGTTTTCTTTCTCTGAAGGTAGATAGCTAGAGAAGTTAGGAGTTCCCTGCTCTCTAGGGTTTGCTGGATAGTTGTTTTAAAGTTTACTTGATAGAGCTAGGTCAAAAAATTTTATGGTGCACCCTGTCCTTTGATTATTTCTTGATGCATAGTACTCTTATAGACTCTTCTTGTATAGTTTATGTTAAAGGATTCTTAATTTCCCTTTAAACCTACTACATTCACAACTTAATGTTCATTTCATACTCACTAAACCTATTTAGATCCTTTTGGCTTTGTTAACTTGCCCTATGAAACACCCTTGACCTATTGTTGTAATTTTCAAGACCTTTTTCAGACTCCATAGCCTAATGGTTTAAGTTTCTCTTACTCTATCTGTTCTTCTTAACAACCAACCCAACCAAACAAAACAAAACAAACAAACCCTATCAATTTAACTATCCTAAAATCAGCATCCTAACACAAGCAAGTTACATATTTTACTCAAATATAGAGAAAGCCCTCTCTAAGTCCGGGAAGGCTAGGTCCTAGGGCTCCAAAGTTGGTTTGATGTTACCCTTGTTTAATTTGTTCTTGCCAATCTGACAAATTACAGGGACCTAATAATTACTATAGATAATACATACATATAGTTAATGGGCCTTTATTACTAGTGAAGTGAAGGTGGTGATATTCCCTCACCAATATTTTATTCCCCTAGTACAAGTTAGTTAGCTCAAAGTGGATACATAAATTTTCCATATATAATGATGAACAATGTTGTTAGCTAGAATAGCAAAACACCCCTCAATATCTTTAAAATATTTCTAATTTTTAAAAGCTTATTTTAACGTTTTATTTTCATATTACTTAATCAATAATATATAAATAAACAAAATTAATGACAAACAAATTTACATACCTCTTCTATACAATAATAGCCTTTTCAAAAATAATTGAGGAGAATTGAACATATCTCACCATAGTCATTCAATTGGAGGGAATATTTTCAAACCTATTAAAATACCCATAAAAAATTAAATTAATTTCTCACATGAAATTTGAACCAAAACATTATTCCGCCAAAACATTAATTCTTCCATGATGGTTAAACTTGTTTAGTTTGATAAAATTGCAAAAACTTCAACAAACAAACTCAGAGACCTCTTAAGGATTATTAACCAGTTTTTCTCATTCGGTGACTTGCGAGCTTCATTATTGTGGAAGACTTGCAGCTTCATTATTGTGGAAATTCATTCAAGCCATTCGAATCCATTCACATTCACAGCTTCAAGCTTGCATCCTCCGCTATATGTGGTTCTTTCTTTTGCAGGATTTGAACACCATTAAACCCTTGATGTTATGGTTTCTACAAGGAATATTTTCCTCTAATAATGAGGTTTTATGATACCAAGGTTTTAGCAGGATTTTAAATATGGAGAAGGTACATAGAGACCAAATTAGCAGGTTTAGTAGTAAGTCGTAATTTCCAACATCGTTGAACACAGGGTAGAAACTAGATAGCAGAGGATTTTCTTAGGGAGGCAATGGTAGGGGCCATAATTTTCATCACCTAAGCCCCCACCAAGTGGCAGTTTTTCCAGGTGATAAATTATGAGCCCCATCCAGATTTGTTAGAATTAAATATGGAATTTCATACCTTTCTAAATTCAATATCCGTTAATTTTAAGTTGTTGCTGTGTTGAATGAGCTTTGTTGCTACGTTATTTAGATTGAATTTTTTTCAGATTTTGTTGAGAGATTTTTTTTTGTTTTTGTTTACAGTCTTCCCGATTTGTTTAAAGTGGGTTGGAAGCATGCTAAAATGGCCTTTCTTTTGAGGAATGGGATTTTATTAAAACCACCCAACACTTAAGCTTAGGCACCTACCTGATGAGATGTAAAAAAATTAGCCAGTAAGTAACTAAAAGCGAGTAAAATCCAGCAATGAGGGTCCCCGAATTGAATTCATGAAGATACAGGTTCAATAGAATAGGGGACATGGTGCATTTTTCCAAAAATAAATTTGAAAATAATGAAAAACACCAAATAAAATATCATCTCAAAACAAATCAACATGCAACCCACAAAATGCAATTAAAAAAACATTGGATGCATCCATAACATAGCTTAGCAGAGTAGAGAATATTTGTGTATACGGTTTATTTGGCCGTTACCAACAATATTGGGGATTATTTTTTTTGGATAAAACTCTTTACGTTGTTTAATTAATGAAATAAAATATCATCTCAAAACAAAGAAGCATGCAACCCATGGAATGCAATTAAAAAAACATTGGATGCGTCCATAACATAGCTTAGTAGAGTAGAGAATATCTGTGTAGACAGTTTATTTGGTCGTTACTGACAATATTGGGGATTACTTTTTTGGAGAAAAGCTCTTTACTTTGTTTAATTAATGAAATAAACTATCATCTCAAAACAAAGCAGCATGCAACCCATGGAATGCAATTAAAAAAACATTGGATGTGTCCATAACATAGCTTAGTAGAGTAGAGAATATCTATGTAGACAGTTTAATTGGTCGTTACCAACAATATTCGGGATTATTTTTTTGGAGAAAAACTCTTTACTTTGTTTAATTAATTAAACTTTGAAGACCAGAACAAATGACATAGCGTACACATCTGGCCTTCCGGCAATTACTCAGATTTACAAAAACTCTTTAACAAGTTCCAAGATGTTTTTGATATGTGATTTGGCTTCAAAATTTCAACTCCAAAGGACAGAAAGGTTGCATTATCATTGTGGATATCCTATGGATCGTTTGAATTTCTGCATCTAGATTACATGCCTTGTTTTCAATTACTCGGCCATTCCATGCCCTTATAGACTGCAATAACATTATCGATGATGGATTGCCCTTTGATGAAACACGTCTGCCTAGGTTTTATAATAATCATGAGAATATGCTTGATTATGAGTGTTGAGCTTTGGTAAGAGTATTACATGAGTCATTCAACAGAGTGATAGGCTTCCAGCTCATAGTCACTTTGGAATCATTGAACTTGGATATAAACTTTTTAATACCTTTGTTTAATTTGGTTCTCAATGATTTCTCTATGATGGATTCTTTGTAAACCTCTGCAAAATGTCTGGATTGAAAAAATACTAGGTAGGATTATAAAAGTCATAGTGGAAACTGTCTAATCCCAGGACTTACCATCATCATTGTTCATGTTTGAGAGGGTAGCAGATAGCTTACCCAAAGTCAACGACTAGTCACACAGTATTATTTACGCTTCATAAATTTTTTGAGATGACTCTAAGACAGGGCTGCATTGATGTTCCTCACTTAGTATTTGCAATTGAAAATTATTTTGTAGGGAGAACTGAGAAGCAAATTGTTTCTCAATTTCATCTTTTAAGCCTACCCTTGTTTGATTTGATAGTGGAGATTCTCTTTTCAAGCCTTATTTTTAATATAGGGCCCCAAAAAAATCATTTTGTAGGCCCATCGTGTATTTTAAGACAGTGTATGATGGCCCTGCAATTGTGTCTCCTTGGCACTTTGAATCTTGACAACTTTCAGATGATTCCCGAGTGTTTCCACCCTAACTTGAAGTGATTCATTGAAAAGGATATTCTCGAGGCATTGTCTTATAGATTCCCTTATTCTTTTATAACATTTACATTTTATTTGGATGGAATCAAATTTTTCTCCCATAAGCTCTAAGGAGAGAGGTACCTCACAAATTATATAAACATATTTTTTCCGACCCCAATAAAAAATTATTCTTTAAGGTCTTTGGACAAGTTAAACTTCAGACATGCTTTTTTGGCCCCTGAGGGTTGTAAATTTTCTCAGGAGTCAAGCATGTGATAAATAAAGTGAGTGAGAGAATAAGAAATATGTTTGTGGAAAGGCCAATATTGCATGGCTATCTCAGGGAACTTGATGCACACAAGGAAACATAACTATGCATTTATCTTTGATGAGATTTTCTCATACCACTAGGAGAAGACAACTAAGGTTTTATATGTACCGATGACTATTGCAAAGACTTTAATCAAAGAAAAATTTGTTCAAAAATTAAAATAAAAAATATGTTGAAGTTTGCAACAAGAAATAGTGAAATTGGCATACAGAAACAACATGACAACACCTACACTAGTGTGGGACCACAGGTCATGTAGTGATGGGTCCTAGCGATACATTAATGTGAAATTCAATTTATTTAATAAATTGGATATCTATCAAATTTAAGTATCCCTTAATTAAATTAGACAATAAAATGTAATCTTGTCGCGTAAACACTTGTAATAGTTAACTAAGTGTGATAGACTCAGTTAGCTCATGAATTTCGAGTTGAAGGTGATTGGTGAGGCATGCAGAGTGATTCTATGTGTTTTAGAGTTCAAGTTGCAGTTAACTGCATTATTTTAATGCATGAGAAATCAGTTAACTCAGTTAAGTGAGTTAAAGTCAGTTGAACTAGTTGTAACCGATTGTCACACTAGTGAGAGATCAAGTGAATTAATTCAGATTTATGTCACATGCAGTGATCTGCCATGCAACTAATGATTTATTATTAATATTTGCATGCATTTCAGTTCCAGTGGAGGCCCATTTGAGACAAAGGTTAAAGGGAAGTTAACTATCAATTGTGATATTAGTAGGTTGCCCAGATGTAGTTAAAACACCACAGGATGCCCATGATACGTTGTGCAGTTGGAGAAGGCTGAAATTCCTAAGGAATAGTGATTTCATTCCTCATGAATTGTGTGAGCAAGGCAGGTTGAAGAAAGGTTAAGAATTGGCTAAGTGTTGGCCGGATTTTGTCTGGATCAGTGTGAGACGATAGGAAGAGTGTAGGAGACTCTTGTGAGAAGAGTGCATTGTAATTTTTTCATGATTCCTTGTGGAATATACAATATATGATACAGGGGTTTTGAGCAGTAAGCTTTCCCCGGGATATTATTTTTGTTGTGGTTTTATTTTATTCTTTCTTTACTTTTTGTGATTGGCAATCGTGTTTATTTTCCGCAATTGATTTGTAGAAGGATTTAGTATCTAGCTTTAGTACATTGCTTGATTTGATTGAATCCATTGATATACATATGTTTGTATAATTTAAAAATGGTATCAAAGATGTATTAGAGATATTCTACATGGTATTAGAGCACAAAAAATCACTATAGTGGAGAAGAAATTGAGTTTGTGATTGAATAGAATTCGAATTTTCAAAAGTATTCTTGGTGTGATAGGCAGATCAGGATCGAAATGGCTTTCAGTGGCTTGATATTTGAGTATGCACTCAAGGGAAGTTCCAATTATATTGCGTGGAAAGACAGGATGGAGGTAGTACTCGAGGAAAATGGATTGAAAGAATTCATTGATAATTATGTTCCCAAACCTGCTGCATCAAATGTCACAAATCGCGATGCTTGGAAAAAGAAGGTTGCAAGGGTGAGGAGGATTTTACTGGAGGGAGTACAAGACCACATTGCCTCAAGTCTCCATGGTAAAGCAACTCCATATGAAATTTCGAAGGCTTCGACACATTTGTTTCAGAGCAACAGTGATCATAGAAAATTGGCACTGAAGGACAAGCTTGGGAAAATCAAAATGGAGAAAGGAAACACTATTCTTGTATACTTGAAAAAGTTTTTCCAATGTCGAGATGAGCTTGGGAGTGTAGGAATTACTATCACGGATGATGACTTCGTGAGCCTATCTCTTCTAGGACTTCCCAAGAGTTGGCATAGTTATCAGGACTCTGTCAATGGGAGGGAAAATTTGTCAAATTGGGAACAACTTTGGTTGGATTTGGTGCAAGAAGAATTCAGGCGGAATACCAAGGATGGATCTTCATCTAAGGAAGATGATGAAGAAAATTGTGCCTTGGTTGGTAACGTGAAGAAGGGGAAGGGAAAGAAATCCTATTCCAAATCTGAGACCGACGAAGAAGGCAAGGAGCATGACATGTCCAGAGTGAAGTGCTTTCACTGTCACGAGCATGGAAATTATGCCACTAATTTTCCACAAAAGAAGAAGAAGAAGAAGAAGGCTTCAAGATTTGCAGCTAGTGAGGCTTTGGCCTCAAAATTTGAGTTGGACTTCTCACTCGTCGCATGCATGGTGTCAAGTGTGATGGGATCAGTGTGGTAGTTGGATAGTGGTGCATCTTTCCACATGACGGGAGACAAAGAACTTTTCAGTATCTTGGAGCAGAAGGACCTCCAGATGCATATAAAAATGGGTGATGACAGACAGTACAATGCTACCGAGATTGCTGCAGTTACCTTCCAGAGATAGTCAGGTAAACCCTTCTTATTAAAAGATGTAATGCATGTACCGTTCTTGAAAAATAATTTAGTTTCAGTCGCAATGTTGGAAGATAGAGGTTATGATGTGGTTTTCAATGAAGGGAAAGCTTTCCTTCGATACAAAGCCATAGGATAAGCCAAGAAGATTGGGATTCGTGTGAATAATATCTATAAGATTGATGTAGATGGTTGTGTAGCATTGATGGGTAAAGCAGACAAAGTGGTGATCCCAGATAAGGGTGAGTTATGGCACAAGAGATAGGCCATCTACACCACGGAGCTTTGAAGGTCATGCAACAGATTTCTACAAAGCTTCCAAAGGGTGCTCTTATGCAGATAGACACATGTAATGGATGTACCATGGGGAAGTGTGAGAAATCCATGTGATTTCCCCTTGAGAGGGAGCTTGATTTTCATGCAGGTGAGGAACTCTTGGTTCCTAAGGATGAACCTCAAGATGTGGAGCAACCACAATATGAGGATCATGGAGTGGAAGAAACCACTCATGTAAATACCTCTAGGAGGGGGAAATTTTGAGCCAGGTGGGCAGAGGGAGTACATGCAACTATACCTCCAGATGTGAGGTGGGGTGATGTGCAAAATTAATCCCAAGAAGAAATTTGGGAAGGGTCCTAGAGATGGTGCATATCATGGATAGAACTTGACTACGAGGAGACCACAGTACACCAGTATCAGGATTAGTAAGATTGATGTAGTTAGATGTCATGAGGAAAAAATAAAAGTGACAAGTGTCAGATACTGGAGCACAAATCAGAGTTGGCAGCAGTGCAGAGTGCATGGATGTAGATGTCAACAGTGCAGAGAGTCCAGTAGACATGTGCAGTCAGAAGACTCTAATGACAGATGCATTATACTGATCTAGTTGTTTGGAGGCTATTTAGTTCCAGAAGTGTTGCATGCAAAAGTTTCATGTGTGAGAAACACTAGTGAATTGTTGCATGCAGGAGTTACATGTGTGAGAAACGCTAGAGAATTGTTTCATGCAAGAGTTGCTGATAAGGAGATCATGTCAAAGTCAAAAAAATGCTCAAAAATGGAACTGCTCATAAATGGTTGCAATCTGAATGATCGAAAAGGCCTCTCTGCTACAATTCTGGTGCCACGAACGGGACTCAAATTCAATGTCGTATGTGAAAGTTACTGAGGTTTGAAATTGCCCAATGACCTCCAAAACATGAATTTTTGACCCAAAAAAAAAATCGTCATTTTCAAAAGTTTTATATTGCAAAAATTTCATTTTTATAATGTTTTATATGGTCCTACTATAGGGTGCCATGTGGCCTACCTGGAGGCTGCCACGTGGCCCCAAGCCAATGGTTAAAAAATGTGTTGAATTGGTTGGAGGTCATGAGGGATGAACCCTTGACCCGATTCCTCGGGCAGGGACGACCTGACCAACACGGCAGTGGGTAGAAGTGTACAGTAGGCGAGTCGGGTTTTGAACGCTCGTGCAGAGGGCGAGTCGGGTCATTGGATAACGAGCAGTTGTGAATGGAGTCAGGTCGTGGATTTAAACGCACAATCGGGCGGAGAAAGGTTTAAGCCCCGAGGCTAAAGGATTGCAGGCCCCATGACCACATGCAATGGCCAACGGCTAATCCCCATGCAAACCGGTGGAACAACAGGCCTTAGCACCTTGGTGCTAGCCCTTTTCACATATGAGCTGCAAGCCGTGACCAAGGGCACGGGGTTGAACTTATCCGCCAGCAACAAACCATTTCTGGACTTTCAGCATGTGAATGGAAGTTACAATAAATTTCACCCCTAAAATAGTGGCGCAGTTCTGCCATTCTGATCTGTTCGCATTTTTTGATGGAGCTAATTGGAGTTCCTCCAATTTTGGAGGAGGTTTTCTAGTGCCACTGGGCAGAAATTTTTTTTGGTCATAAATTTCTCCATGTTCGACAAAACAAGATGAAATTTTAGTCAATTCTGGCTTTATTCGACATTATGGAGTGTTTGGGATAGGTTGTAGAGAAAACAGAGGTGTTCTTCAGCCATTTTTTCTTCAGGGAAGAGGAAAGGGCCATCAAGGAGATGGAGCTGTATTGGGTTGTACTTCACTGTTTGAGGTGAAACAAAAGCCATTTTTAGCTTATTTATGTCTTTTGAAGTCAAATTCACAGCTTTTTTTCCTATTTAGGCATATATTTCACTTTGTAACCATTTTTGAGCAAATTAATAGAGCAAGGACACACCATTGGGGAGCCTTGGACCGGCAGATGTAGCCCAGGAGGGGTGAACTGCCTCATCAGTTTGATGTGTTATGCTATGGTGAATTTTTCTTGCTATCTATTTCTGCTATGATATATTAAGCAGTAAATTTAAATAACAAAATATCTCACATAAACTCAGAAACAATTACCAAAAACACTTTGTTTAACCTGCAAGACATGGAGAATACTTTGCACACTTATTTAAATGGAAATGGATACTTTGCATAGCATTTACAAATAGTTCCATTTACATATCAGTTGGTATCAAAGCTATATTTTTACTCTGAATTTGTTCTTGTGCAAAGATATAGTTGACTGTTTGCAATTTTTTATGCTTACTAGGCTTAAACTCAAGAGAGGTGAAGGACACTTGGTTAGTGCACAAAGAAATCCTCAACCAATAAGGGATAGAGAGCCACCTCCAAGAGCCATAGAAGCAACCTCAAGCATGTCTTCAAGAGAAGGAGAAGCTCTTGAATAAATTGATCCCAAAGAAGACGAACAGGTGTTTCGAAAGGCTTTCTTGGACATGACGGAGATGGTGAGGATACTCTACCAAGAAAGGAATGATAGGCTTGTAGGAGAAGGATATAAACATCAGAAAGATGGAGAGGGTTCTTCAGAAGGAAAGAAAAGTGATAACAAGACAAAGAAAGGACATGGAGGTAATGGTGATCCACCATCCCCATCTTCATCCTCTTCCTCTACATCGTCATCCTCTACTTCGGTGAATCAATCTCACAATTCTAAAACCACTGGTAAAAGACCATTTTTAAAGCTTGATGTTAAATTTGAGTTGCCTATGTTTAATGGTGAGGTCAATTCAGAGAAAATTGACAATTGGATAAGACATTTGGAAGTTTATTTGAGGATACAAAACCTTCATGATGACGACACCAAGGTACAATTAGCCTCTTTGAGAATGGATGGAGCAACATTGGTATGGTGGGAAGCCAAGACCAAGGATGAAATTTAAAAACATGGTAAGATCCCTTTATCATGGGCCGAATTTATTACTGCAATTAAAAATAAATTTTATCCATTAGCTCATTTACAAAAGGCTATCATGAATTGGAAAAATTTCAGACAACTTAAGGGACAAAATGTACAAGACTAGACCCAAGAGTTTAGGAAAAGAGCACTCTTATTAGGGGTAGACTTACAAAGTCAAGATACTTTGCTGAAATATATAGGTGGTTTGCACAGCTACCTTAGACATACTATCCTTATGTTCAATCCTACTAGTCTAGACAAATTTTGTAGACAAGCTACGCATTTAGACGCTAGAAGGAAAAACACTTTTGATGAGGGTAGAAGCAAGCCTTTTAAGGGGGGAAAAAAAGATAAAACCTCTAAGGGAAAAGGAAAAAATAATGCATCTATCAAACAGGAGGGTGAGAAAGTGATATGTAAACACTGTTCAAGAGAAGGCCATGAAGAGAAAAATTGTTGGAAACTACATCCTGAAAAAAGAGCTCAGTTTAACAAAAACAAAAGAAAGAAGAAAATTGCAGCTACTACAACTACACCACAAGACTTAGGTGATGATTCAGGTGACGAAACCAAAATTTCAGCCATGGGTTTGAATAGTATGAAGGGAAAGTAAACTGAAACTAAGCCAAGCACTAGTACTTCAAACTATCATGTACAAGCTCCAAATGAGGAAGAAATAATTGAATTGTTCCATGTGAGGGTAGTCTTAAAACATACAAAAATTGACACACTGTTTGACAGTGGGTCACAAGAAAATCTCATATCAAAAGACTTGTTCAAACATCTTAAACTTGAGAACATTCCAAATCCAAAGCCTTATCCACTTGGCTAGATATGTAAGGATGCAAACTTACAAGTCTCAAGAAAGTGCATATTGTGATTTGCAATTACTGCACACTTTATTGACACAGTTGAACTTGATGTAGTACCGCTTGATATATCAGGAATTGTTTTAGAAAGTCCTTAATTATTTGACAGGAAAGCGATCTTCCATCGCCATGAAAATAAGTATCATTTTTTTAAAGATGGCAAGGAGTTTATTGTCAAAGCACATCGCAAGAAGACAAATATAGTGATGGTAAATGCGGGACAGGAAAAAAGGCTAGTGAATTCTAGTAAGAGTTTTGTACTACTTATGGTTAAGCCCAAGGTTGATGTGAATGATCATGAGTCATTTGAAAATTGTGATTCCAAGTTAAAATCAGATTTATATGATGTAGTTGATGCACATCATGAGATTTTTTAGGAACCGATAGGTTTGCCTCCTAAAAGGGAGATTCAACATGATATCCAGTTACAACAAGTTTGTCCTCTTCCTAACATAGGCATGTACCGCATGTCTATCATGGAGAATGTTGAAATAAAGAGGTGAATTAAAGGCTTGTTGGACAAAGGTTTCATAAGACCAAGCACTTTGCCATGTGGGTCACCGATAGTGTTGATTCCAAAGAAAGATGGAACTTGGCGCATGTGTGTGGACTTCAAGGCATTGAACAAGATAACAGTAAAGAATTGTTACCCACTCCCAAGGATAGATGATTTGTTAGATCAGCTAAAATATGCTAAATATTTCACTAAGTTAGACTTATGTAGTGGTTATCATCAAGTTAGAATTGCAAAAAGTGACATTTGGAAGACAGCATTTAAAACCAAACAGGGACTCTTTGAGTGGCTCGTTATGTCGTTTGGTTTATGCAATGCACCTACAACTTTCATGCGGGTAATGGATGATGTTTTACATCCTTTTCTTGATGATTTCGTTATTTTCTACTTAGATGACATCTTAATTTCAGCAAGACTAGAGAAGAGCATGTCATGCATGTTAAGAAAGTACTTGATATTTTGAAGAAACATCAGTTGTTTCTTAAAATGTCAAAGTGTGAATTTGGAAAGACTTCTTTGGTTTATTTGGGACACATAGTAGGAGGAATTGTTTTGATAATTGATCCTTCTAAAGTATAAGCCATTGTGAATTGGCCTACTCCCAAATCTATTACAGAGGTAAGAATTTTTTTGGGTGCAGCTCACTATTGGAGGAATTTTATTTCTAACTTCTCTGCCATAGCAGCTCCTATGCATGCAGTGACAAGTGTGAAGCATGCTTTCCAAGGGGGAGGCAAGCAACAAAAATCTTTCGAGTATTTGAAAGAGAAGATAAGTTCATCTCCAATCCTTTCATTACCAAACTTGAGACAACCATTCGAGATTCATACCAATGCTAGTGATTACGCCTTGGGTGCAGTTCTCTTACAGCATGGTAAGCCTATCGCATTTCATTCTGAGACATTTAATGGTTCTGTTGTGAATTATACTACATATGATAAGGAGTTGTATGCATTGGTACAAAGCGTCAAAAAGTGGAAACACTATTTTATGGGCAAAGAAACAATTGTTCATACCGACCATCAGCCTTTACAGTACTTGTAGTCACAAAGTAAATTGCAGCAATCACGACATTTTAGATGGATGGGTTTCCTTCAACAATTTCACTTGGTAACAAGGTACAAGAAAGGTATTTTCAATAAAGTTGTTGATATGCTTTCAAGGCCTATTATTAGTGCTACTACTTTACTTAAGAATGATTCTATTGTACATGAGAGCTACATAGAACAGTATGCATCAGATGTTGATTTTAAGGATGTGTATGCTAACTTTAGTGAAGGGAATCATGTTGAGGAGAATGATTATCATTTGCATAATAATTTTTTGTTTCATATGGGCAAGTTATGTATACCACAGGGGGAGAGACTAAGTGTCATGAGAGAAGCTCATTCTTCTCTTATTGCTGGACATTTCGGGGTAAGCAAAACGGTGGCACATTTACAGAGGTATTGTTATTGGCCTCGCATGGTAGATAGTGTTTCATATTTTATTAGAGGTTTTTCATTATGTGCTACAAGCAAGCCTAGAAATAGGAAGCTTGTTTTATATACACCATTTTCGGTACCTTCTAGACCATGGGAAAGTGTTTCTATGGATTTTTTTGGAGGTATACCATTATCTAGAAAGCAGCTTGATTATCTTTATGTAGTAGTTGATAGATTCAGCAAGATGTGTATTCTTATGCCATGTAAGAAATCTATAATTTCTGAAAAAGTTGTTGATTTATATTTTCAACATGTATGGGTTCATTATGGATTTCCTACTTCTATTGTTAGTGACAGGGATTCCAGATTTGTTGGGAATTTTTGGTCCAATTTATGGAAGATGATGGACACCAAGTTGAAGAAGAGTATTGCTTTCCATCTGCAAACAGATGGCCAAATAGAGGTAGTGAACAGAGCCATTGTAAATCTCTTGAGAGGTTATTGTAGCAAGCATCCCAATCTTTTGGATGAGCACTTGCATTACATTCAGCATGCTTACAACCGGGCCAAGCACTCTTCTACAAATACTTCACCTTTTGAAGCTTGTTTTGGGTGTTTTCCTAAGTCACCTTTAGATTTAATACTTGAGAAGGATGTTTTCATTTATGGGCATAGTGACATTGACAAATCTCGCATGTTCATTGAAAGAATTCAGCTCATACATCAGCAGGTTCAAGAACAGCTTGAAAAAATTCAAGGCAAGTACAAGGAGAGACATGATAAACACAAAGTTGATCATAAGTTTCAAGAAGGAGATGAGGTATGGCTGCATATTAGTAAGGAAATAATGCAAGGAAAAGGAAAGCTAAATCCTATTCGTTATGTTTCATTCAATATCCTTAAACAAGTTGGAAATAATGCTTTTTAGCTAGATTTGCCTTCATATATGCAAATGTATTCCGTTGTGAATGTGGAAAATTTACGTTTGTATGAACCTCCTTTAATTGTTGATCATGAAAGTGACATTAAGATGCCATCCATAGATGATTTCTCTCCAAAAATTTTGGATGAGCTGAAAGAAGATGCTATCCTTGACAGAAGGACATGCACTTCGAGGAGGGGAAGTGTTGATTATCTTCGGGTTGGTCTTAAAGGCAGCAAACTGAGTAAGGAAAAATGGATGGAGGTGGAAAAGGTGAGGGATCTATACCCTCATCTTCTGAATAGGTAATTGAAGGCTTTTGGAGTCCAAAAGCTTCCCAATGGGGAGGTGTGATCAGGTGATCATGTCCAAGTCGAAAAAATGCTCAAAAATGGAACTGCTCATAAATGGTTGCAATCTAAACGATTGGAAAGGCCTTGTCGCTATGATTCTGATGCCGTGAACGGGACTCAAATCTGATGTCGTATGTGAAATTTACTGAGGTTTGAAATCGCCCAATGACCTCCAAAATAGGACTTTTTGACCAAAAAAAATAATTGTCATTTTCAAAAGTTTATATGGAAAAATTTTCATTTTTATAATTTTTTATATGGTCCTATTATAGGGTGCCACAAACATGTTCAGCAGCAAACAGTTTCCGGACTTTCAGCATGTGAATGCGCAGTTAAATTGGCAATTACAATAAATGTCACCCCTAAAATAGCGGTGCGGTTCCACCATTTTGATCTATCCACCTTTTTTGGTGGAGCTAACTGGAGTTCCTCCAGTTTTGGAGGAGGTTTTCTAGTGCAACTGGGCAGAAATTTGTTTTGGTCATAACTTTCTCCATTTTCGACCAAAAAAGATGAAATTTAATCAATTTTGGCTTTCTTCGACCTTCTAGAGTGTTTGGGACAGGTTGTAGAGCGAAAAGAGGTGTTTTTCAGCCATTTTTGCTTCAGGGAAGAGGAAAGGGCCACCAAGGCCATCAGGGAGATGGAGGTGTATTGGGTTGTACTTTACTGTTTGAGGTGAAACAAAAGCCATTTTTAGCTTATTTATGTCTTCTGAAGTCAAATTCACGACTTTTTTTGCCTGTTTAGGCATATATTTCACTTTTTAACCATTTTTGAGAAAATTAATAGAGCAAGGACACACCATTGGGGAGCCTTGGACTGGAAGATGTAGCCCGGGGGGGGGGTGAAATACGCACTCATCAGTTTGTTATGTTATGCTATGGTAAATTTTTCTTGTTGTGTATTTCTGCTGTGATATATTAAACAATAAATTTAAATAACAAATTCTCTCACATAAACTCAGAAACAATTACCAAAAACACTTTATTTAACCTGTAAGACATGGAGAATACTTTACACACTTAATTAAATGGAAATGGATACTTTTCACATAATTTAAAAATAGTTCCATTTACAGATCAGTTTCATGTGGGAAAAACACTAGAGAATTGTTACATGCATGTAATATTCCCAAATGGGAAAAGCGGGAATAGAGTGCATAAAACTAGAAATATGCAGAAATATAATAGATCAAAGCATGAGACAATAGTAGATCCATGCCATTATGATTATAACATAAAAATAGGTACAAGATCTTAAGGAAAATATCACTCAAGTTGGGCAAACAAGCCTCCCATGAAATCATACACCTAGATCTAAAATGTTGTTAATGCATGAAAGAATCAGTAGCTATCTAAAGAGGAATATGGTGAAGGTGTAAAAATATATTTTTGCTAATATAATGCTCCAAAAATTCTAAAGCTAGAGATCCATGCTCCAAAATAGAATTCCAGGACAACCCAGAAAAGGTTTTCGGAAATACACACTATACAAAAGATAGCAGATTTGGCCCTAGGGCTGAATAATATCTGCAGATAAATCACTAAAGGGAGATGGCTGATCTGATATACAATATGGTTGATCCTCCTCCAACATATCTCCTAAATGAAGGGTTGATCCCACATAGGAAACCCAAACACTCCAAATAGGGCAGTAAACCCACTGCTACAGTTGCTCTCCAAAATAACACAGTCCTTGCAGGAAAATTGCGTTGTAGCTAATGGATGCTACTTGGCCTGGAGCCAAAATATGTAATGAATCTCTGAAGTCTTCCTCACAAGCCTCTGGATGAAAGGATGATCCCTCCAATGGAAAAATAGCTCAAGAAATGGAGATTTCTCTCCTCCACTGCTACACCCCTGCAACACAACCCAACTCTGAACAGAACTATGTTGTACATGAGACTGAAGGTTGGCTAAATGCCTTATTGTGGAAGTATAGGGAAAAATCCTCCAAGAGCTTCTCAATGGAAGAGTTGGGATTCCAGATCAGGAACACCCTATGCTAAACAGCACATGCAATCTTAGCTAAACAGCTGATGAAAGTTATATGTCTAAACATACCATATATCAAAATATAAAATATGATTAATATGGCTGCCATCCTCTTCCTTTTATTATATATGAGCTTCCAAAACCTAAGCCCCATTCCTTAATGACACTACTTCCATGCAATGTGTCTCCATCTAAAACTATGCTCTCCCTCCATTAATGTCCACTCCTCCATGACAACGTTGTTGATTTGGTCAAAGTTGATCTCGTCCACATGTTCTAGCCCCTGTTCACACCTTAGGGTGCTTTATTGAGCTAGAAATATGATCCACTTTCACATGAGATGTGGTTTTATTCTTCATAAAGAGATTTATGGGTCTCCCTACCCATTTATTCACCTATCTAAGTGACAAAACAAAAATTTAATATTCCAATTAGTTGTAAGCTAATTTAGGAATATTATAGTCCTCCCCTTCAAAATGTTGCTTGTCCTCAAGAAACTACAAGGATACTGCAAAATATCCAATGGATATGTCTCATCCCCAGAATACAAGTTTTCATTTGGTGGATAAACCAAATAGCTTTCATCATGAAAAAGTGGGAGATATATGGAAAAAGTTATATTATGTCCATTGGCCTCATTAAGGCATGGGAGATGGTAAAATTTGGGTGCCTCAGTCCCCATGAGAAACTCCATTCTCCATAATATCATCAAAACAAAGTGAGCCATCCTTGGTAGCTCATAGAAACAATCACCAATCCCCTACTTATGCAATGTGTAGGGGCCACATGGCTAAAAGTGAGAGATAATATTGTTTGAATTACGCTGTTTGTCTCTCCATTTATCATAAATTTGGAGCTGTTGATCTTGGGCTACAATAATATAGTCCTAATGGAGCTAAAATATACTTGGAATCTCATGATGCAACTCATTGGTTCTAGGAAGCCTTCTTGTCCACTCCTTCATGCATCTAGTGAATAGAGTGTCATCACCATATGGGCTCAACCAGATACAGGGACTAAGTATCATCTCATATATTGGATGGTGACAATAGTCCCTCAATTGAGACTAGTGTTGTTATTCTTCTTGTTGTCTCAAAAAATGATATGATAAGTGGCCATCCAACCACCTTCTTGTTGTCATAGCCTTCTCAAAAGCTTGGAAATAGTAGAGGATATTAGGTGTTGGCTGAATATGATCCAGGAAAAACAAATCTTGCCCAAATTCCTCCATAAAGTGGTCATCCCCATCACTGAATGTAGTCCCAAAAGGACCATGAAATCCATAAAGAGGTTTTCTCTCTTGTGGAGAAATGTGTTGCAAATGCATGGTAAAGGAGTGCACATACATTTTTAGTTGATAAATAACCATCAACACAAAATATTTACCATACATTGTAAACAAGTTGGTGAAGAGGTCCATAGATGAGCCTTCCCATTCCTCCATCAAAAGGGAAAGTGATTGAAACAAACTTGCAAGGTGGTTGATTTCCTCCTCATACATCAAACAAGCTAGATATATCCTGATATGTTGGTGCACATCTTCTTTGAGATCCTTCCAATAGAATCCTTCCATGATGGTGTGATAAGTCTCAATGAAGCCTACATGTCCCGAAGAGAGTGCCTCATATGCTGCATGTAGAATCTCCTTCTTGAGCTTGGAGTCTCTATTCAAGTAGATCTGATCATGGAAATAAATGACTCCATCAACCACTCTATACCTCCCATCTATCACTTTCCCATCAAGAACCTTGCATGTGAAGAGGTTCTTGGAATATTCCACCAATAGTTGGGACTCTCAATATGGATCTAGGCTTTCCAACAATGACGGCACTGTATAAATTTGAAATGAAGCTCTAGTCACATCATAACTCTCCTCTTTGACATGCTCAATGCCAAAGCCACATATTGGAGTATTTTTACCCCAATTTTACTGCCTCCCTTACAGTTGATCTTGCCTAAGACAATATTGGAGTACATGGAGATCAACCTCCTCTTGGAAGGCATTTCCCATCCAAAACTTCCATAGTTTTTCCAATGCATGAAAGAGTGTTAATAACCTCTTGTCATATTCAAAAATAGTCCTCCTGTGTAGAAGAATCATTTGGGGCTCCAAGGCTATGGAGTGGCCATTTGACACCACGCTCATGTCATCATAGATTTATGAATCATCTTTTAGCACAAATGGCTGAGTGGGGGATAGAAATTTCCATATCAAAAAATTTCTCACTCCTCATTTGAACCCATCAAAGGTTCTATGTGCTGTGCTAGCTCCTCCCAAGGCTCCTTCCCTAGAAAAATATATCAATGTTGTACCATGTTGAAAGAACCCTTTATTCATCTTCCAATCAAGGGGTCTCCATGGTGTAATTCCTCCTTGTAATGAAACATCAAGGCCTAGATCAGGTTGTATATGTGATTTGTACTTGTCCTCACTGCACAAATCCTCCCACCTCTTTTGTGCATCAATCTTCTGAAATAGAGAGGGGTGTGTGCTCCTCATCATATGATGCTTGTCCTCCCTTTTATCTCCTTCTATCCTCAAGATCTCATAATTTGTCAATGATGGTACATGCTACACATGGCTTGTGCTATGATCTCCATATGTGATATTCTTTGGAACTCCTTGCAAGAGTGCAAGAGTTTCTCTCTTTGGAGCAAGTGCTCCATATTCCTCTTCATGAGGTACTAGATCTACTACTATTATGACAATGTTGTTACCTCTTTTCTTCCCTTCCCCTTCATCATGAATGGAGGTTTCCTCATCATCATTAAGAGGTTCTTTGTTAAGTTCCTCCATGTCTTCCCTTTGAGAAGAGAGCTCTTTCTGAAATGGGAATCTTGCCTCTAGCAAGGTATTATGCAAGTTTTTAATCCCCTCAATAGTTTTCTGAAATGGAGTTGGATTTATAGATCCTTGAAACTCATACAAAGGTTTTGTTTGTCTATTCTTGGCTAGCTCAAACAGGGAAGTTTCAGAATGTTTTTCATCAAATATCTTTACTAACTTCCTAGTGAACCTTACATAAGTAGACATATTTTCATATTTAATGAAGAAGATTCATAAAACCACTAGGAATAAGCCTTACATTCAAGGTGTAGCACTACTATTCTAAGGGATTCATCTTCTGAAACTTGGTGTTGCTAAAAATAGGTGTCTAGTTCCTCCAGCCACGCCTTCGTTGGACATTTAGGTGATCCATCAAAAGTAGATAGAAATAATCTACCCACCTCATGCTGCTTGCACCTTGTGCTTCTATCATGGTTGCTATGTCTTCTATCCTCCTTGATTTTTCAAAACCCTTGGAAGTTAATATGATCTCTAAATCTCTGAGTTTGAGATTCATACTCTTGAAGATAGTCACCAAGAGTCTCCTCATTTGGTACATCTCCTTCCTCCATCTCTCTTGTTGTAACCCTATGCATAGCAACACATTATAGATATGATGGTGTAGTTGAATGCTCACACCCATGATATGAAAATCTGGAGCTTCCTTCATGTATAATCTCTCTTGGAGAATCTCTTCATCTCTCCATTCTTATCTCTTTGTTGTCTCTACTAATGCACTGCATAGTTTGAAGAAGAAGTTTTGAGAACTCCTTCCCTCCTAAAAATGAGGTTTTGCCTTCATCTCTTATGCAAATATTCTCCTTCCTATGAGAAGCCTCTTTAGATGACATAATGGCTGAAGTACACACGTTGAGCCAAGATTATGCTCTGATACCACTATAATATTCCCAAATGGGAAAAGCAGGAATAGAGTGCATAAAACTGGAAATATGTAGAAATATAATAGATAAAAGCATGATACAACAATAGATACATTACATTATGATTATAACAACAAAATAGGTAAAATATCTTGATGAAAATATCACTCAAGTTGGGAAAACAAGCCTCCCATGAAAGCATACACCTAGATCTAAAATGTTGTTAATGCATGAAATACAGGAATCCATAAAATTGTGTTGTTTAAGAGAGAATAGCAGCTGAAAGGTGTAAAAATATATTTTTTCTAATATAATTCTCCAAAAATTCTAAAGCTATAGATCCATGCCCCAAAACAGAATTCCAGGACAACCCATAAAAGGTTTCCAGAAATACACACTATACAAAAGATAGCAGATTTGGCCCTACGGTTGAATAATATTTACAGGTAAATCATTGATGGGAGATGGTTGATCTGATATACAATATGGTTGATCCTCCTCCAAAAAATCTCCTAAATGAAGGGTTGATCCCCACACAAGAAACCCAAACACTCCAAATAGGGTAGAAAACCCACTACTGCAGCTGCTCTCCAAAATAACACATTCCTTACATGAAAATGCACTGTAGTTGATGGATGCTACTTTTATTGGTGCCAAAATATGTAATTATGCCCTGAAGTCTTCCTCACAAGCTTCCGATGAAAGGATTATCCTTCCAATGGAAATCTAGCTTAGAAAATGGAGATTTCTCTCCTCCACTGCTACACCCCTGCAACACAACCCAAATCTAAACATAACTGCATTGTACATGAGACTGAAGCTTGGCCAAATGCCTTATTGTGGAATTTTAGGGAAAAATTCTCCAAGAGCTTCTCAATGGAAGAGGTTGGATTCCCGATCAGGAACACCCTATGCTAAACAACACATGCAATCTTAGCTAAACAACTGAAGAAAGATATATGTATAAACAAACCATATATTAAAATATAAAATATGCCAAGATCCATTATATGGTTTCCATCCTCTTCCTTTTATAAGATATGAGCTTCCAAACCCTAGGCCCCATTCATTAATGACACTACTTCCATGCAATGTGTCTCCATCTAAAATTGTGTTGTCGCTCCATTAATGTCCACTCCTCCATGACAACGTTGTTGATTTGGTCAAAGTTGACCAATTCCACATGTTCTAGCCCCTGTTCACACCTTAGGGTGCTTTATTGAGCTGGAAAGATGATCCACTTTGACATGAGAAGTGGTTTTATTCTCCATAAAGATATTTATGGGTCTCCCTACCCATTTATTCACCTATCTAAATGAAAAAACAAAACTTTAATATTCCAATTAACTGCAAGATAATTTAGGAATATTAAAGTAAGGGCTAGAGATCTACAAGATGGTTTTCCAAGGGCAAGGGCACCATTTCAGCAAAACCCCACTTTTCCATCAAAGGGAAATGTTATGAAATCAACTCCAAAAATAGAAGAAAAGAGAGATCAACACCTTAGAAATAGAGACTTCAAGGGGGAAACCTCTAATACATGACATAAATGAACAATTATTGGATGATAAAAATGACCAAAACCTCCTTCTATATATAAGAGTCCATGGGGTCACAATATAATCCTAACCGACCTAACAATAATAATGTAAGGGCACAATAATAACAATAAGGGGTTACACTAACAAAAATAAGGGACTATGCTAGTAATATAGGGACCTAACATGCACCTCTCCATAAAAAAAGTGTTGTCCTCAACACTTGAGTAGCTCTAGATGCTTCTATATAAAATTCTCATCCTCCCATGTAATATTCAGTGGGTAAGTTCTTCCATTTGAGGAGATACTCTGAAATTGATCAAATTCGTAGTTGCCGAGTTCTTGTTTCTATGACTGTTTCAGGTTCCAATATGATTTTTCCTTCCTCATCAAGTTCTAGAAATATTGTTTGAATTTGAATTTTGTCCCCTATAACATTCTTTAAGCCTGAAACATGGAAAATTGGATGCACTCATGAAGAAGTAGGAAGCTCCAATTTGTATGCCATAGTACCAATATTTTGCAACACCTTGTAAGGACCATAGTACTTTGACGATAATTTATTATCCTTCTTATCTGGCTTGAGGGAAATTTGTTTGTATGTTTTTAGCCGTAAAAATACCCAGTCTCCTACATCAAAATTTCTCTCGCTGCGATGTTGATCTGCCTGTTGTTTCATTCGATTTTGTGCCAAATTCAGGTTGTCCTTTAAGAGTTGGAGAACTTCTTGTTGATGCTTGATGTGATCTTCCACTACTTGAACATTCAAATTTTCTCTTAAAGAAGATGTGATGGATAGTGGATGATATCCATAAAGTTCCATAAATGGGGTCATTTTTGCAGCAATATGGAAGGAAGTGTTATACCACCATTCAGCAAGAGGTAACCACTTGACCCAATGTGTTTGCTTATCAGATACAAAACAACGAAGATATCGATCCAAACATTTATTCACTATCTTAGTTTGACCATCAGATTGAGGATGATAAAGCTATGAGCTAGTTGAGTACCCAAACAAGAAAGTAATTCTGTCCAAAAATTTCCAGTAAAAATGGGATCTATGTCACTTACAATAATCTTTGGGTTTCCATGTAGCTTTTGAATTGTTTCCATAAATGTAGTGGCAATTGTACATGCTTTAAATGAATGAGATAATGCACAAAAGTGTGCATACCTGGTAAGTATATCAACTACCACCATGATGACACTCTTTCCTTCGAACTTAGGTAAACATGTGATAAAATCCATTGAAATCTCCTCCCAACTTTGACCTGGAATGGATAAAGGTTGTAGAAGACCCAGGGTCTTAATTGTCTCAACTTTATTTTGCTAGAAAACCAAACATTCCACTACAAACTTTTGAATATCGGATTTAAGGCCATCCCAAAAAAAATATTTCTTCACCCCGTGGTAAGTTCTTAAAAATCATGCATGTCATCCTAAAGGAGAAGTGTGAAATTTCAAAAGAATCTTTTGTTTTAGTTGGGAATTCTTGCAGATATATAGGCAATATTTGTACCATAAGGAATCATTTTTCTGAATAAATGTATCAAATGTACTAGATCTTGCTACAAATTTTGAATGAGTGTCCACACTTCTTCGTCCTTCTTGCATTCATCCCTTACTTCGGTTATCCAATCTGGTTGGATAATAGAAATGGAACAAAGCAATGCTTCCACATCTTCATACTTTCTTAAGAGTGCATCTAAAACAACATTTAGCTTCCCTTTTTTGTAGATGATTTCAAAGTCATAACCCAACATCTTTGTGACCCATTTTTTATGCTCTTCTAAAGATAGTCTTGTTCCAAAAAGTGTTTGAGACTATCATGATCAGTTTTTACCTTGAAGTGTCTTCCCATTACGTAAGGTTGCCATTTCTTTAGTGCATGTAGTATTGCCAACATTTCATTCTCATAAATAGCTTTATGTAAATACTTTCCTTTGATTGTATGAATTTCAAAATCAATGGGTCTTCCTTCTTGCATTAAAACATCACCAATTCCATTTCCTAAGGCATCACATTCCACAATAAAGGTTTTTGTGAAGTCTGGCTTAGCTGAGACTAGTGCTAGGAACATTGCCTCTTTAAGATGTTCAAAGGCCTTAGTTGCTTCAGAAGTCCATGAAAATGAATATTTCTTCAATAATGTTGTTAGAGGTGCTACTATTCTCCCATAATTCTTAACAAACATGTGGTAATACCCTGTTAACTTGAGAAATCCTCACAACTGCTTTATTTTTGTGGGGACTTTCAATTCCTTAATGGGTTTAATTTTCTTAGGGTCTACGTTAACACCCTTGTGAGATACAATATGACCCAGATATTCCACCTCTTTTACTCCAAAGAAACATTTAGATGTTTTTTAATATGATTGTTTCTCCTCTGATAGTTTGAGAACCCTGTCAACATGTTGAACATGATCCTTCCAATACCCGTTGTAGATTAGTATGTCATCAAAATTTGCTAGCACAAATTTTCTAAGGAAGGGTTTTAAAATGGAATTCATCAACCCTTGAAATGTAGAAGGTTCATTGGTAAGGCCAAAAGGCATGGCCAAAAATTCATAATGACCCTCATGAGTTCGAAATGTTATTTTCGGAATATATTTAGTCTTCATTCTAATTTGATGATATCCTGAACGAAGATCAAACTTGGTAAAATAAATTGCAACATGTAATTCATCCAATAATTCATCGACCACAGGAATGGGAAATTTATCTTTAATAGTGAGCTTATTTATCTTCCTATAATCCGAACACATGTGCCATGATCCATCCTTCTTATGCACCAATACTACTGGAGCAGAGAAAGAACTTTGACTAGGTTGAATTCTACCAGCCTCTAACATTTATGCAATCATATACTTAATTTCGCTCTTTTAGACATAAGGATATTTGTAAGGCCTAATGTTTGTAGGAACACTTCTTGGAATCAAATGAGTAGCATGATCATGATCAAAAATAGGTGGGAGTCCTTTGGGAGTTTCAAACACCTTGGAATGACTGTCCAAGACTTTTTGGTGATCTAGAGAAATATATGATTTTGATGTTGGAACTTCTAGTGAGCATAATTGTGCAATTATGCCTTGTTGAATTTCTTCAGAAGATTTGTCACGACATTAGAGCTTATTATCTTTGATGGCTTCCCTGCGATACCTCGTAATTCAATTTCCCATCCTTCTAAAAAAAAAATCAAGAAAAGTTCTTGAAAATTAAAAGCTACCATCTCCAAATATTGCAACCATTGTACTCCTAGTACAACATTAGCACCTCCCATTGGAATGGAAAGCATTGGACTATTCAATACATATTCCCCCATGGTTAGCTTGATATGATGGCATTTTCCAAAGCAACTTATAGTTCCTCCATTTGAAACCATCACTTGAAATTCTGGTGTTGGGTATAGGAAAAAATTCAATTCCTTGGCTACCTTATAATGAATAAAATTATGGGTACTACCCGAATCAATCAACACTATAACATTTTTCTTCTTGATATGTCCTTCTATATTGAGAGTTTGAGGAGTGGTAATTCCTGCCAATGCATTACATGATATGGTTGGACTCAGTTCTTCTTCTTCTATAGTTGGTTCTTGGTGTATATCCTCTTCTTTTGAAGTTTCTTGTTCATTTTATTCCTTCTCTTCACAATATATGTAAAATAATTTCTTCTCATCACACTTATGACCTTTAGTGTATTTTCTATCAAAACTGTAGCAAAGCCCTTTTGCTCTTTTTTCTTCCAATTGTTGTGGTGTCAACCTTGTAGGTTGTGGAAGTCTAGGAGTAGAAACACTTCCATACTTATAGATATGAGTGGTAGTCTTCCTTGTCACCATAATTTTACATTCAATTTTTCTTGCCAACCTGAATTCCTTCTCCAACGAATCAGGTTCCAAAATGAAAACGTCATGTTGGATGTTATCCTTTAAAGTCACTATGAAGATGTAAATCCCGTGTTCCTCTAGAATATCATTTTACCCTTATATTCAATTTTTGGAAGTCCTCAATGCGCTCCACCACTGAACCCTTTTGTTTGAGATTTATCAATTGGCTAAAGAAGGTGTTTCTCTTTGTATCCTCATAATGTGCTATCATTTCCTTCGTAAAAATTGACCAAGTGACAATTTTTTTACGGGAGAAAATCCATCTATACCATACAAATGTATTTTGTTCTAAATGTAAAGTTGCAATGCGTACCTTTTGTGTGTTTTGCACATTATTGAGATTAAAATATTGCTCCATCTATAGTATCCATGTTACAGGATCCTTGCCATCAAACTTTCTCATATCCATCTTTGGAATATGGTGGTTCTTCAATCCAACATTAGATTTTATGAAATCAAGATTAACATTTATTTTGTTCTCATCATGAGTTTCCTCTACTATATTTCCACCATTAGGAATCATTTCTTGTATTAACCTTGTCATCAAACCTTCCATGTCTGCTTTTAGATCATTCTTCATGTCTTCCATGTTGTCTTTCAATTATTCATCGATCTTAGATTCCATGTCATCCATCTTAGCTTCCATTCCATCCATCTTAGCTTCCATTCCATCCATCTTAGCTTCCATTCCATTCTTCAAATCATCCATGCATTTCTTCAAACCATCCACCTTAGCTTCCATGCCTTTCTTGAAAACTTCCATTTCATTTTTTGTTGCTCTTTGTGAGAGAAAAATTTGGTGCACTTGATCTTGTAATTTTGATATGTCATGTTGTTCTTCTTCCTCTTCATGAGTCATAGTATAGCTTTATGAAGTCTTAATGGGTGTTGAATTCATTTTAGGTGGAATTTTAGAACCCAATACTAATATCTATGCTTCAATATGCCATTGGAATCACTTCAAACTTCTTTTTCACACTATACTTATGCAATTTGAAATAAAATACACACCTTTTTCTTGATTTTGAGGAGCTCGATATTGAAGATAAATTATCTACGTGATTTCAGATCTTCAATATCTAAAATTTGGCCTTGTAGTAGCCCTATGAATCTTCTTTTCAATGCCACAAGACTGACCTAGTTTGGATTATTCAGGGCAAGGCTATGCCTAATCTCCCACAATGACCTAATTATGCACTAGTTCAGTAGAGTGAACTTGTACGACGTGCCACATGTCACCATTTCCTCCTTCAACATTGAAATTTATATACAGGAAACTAAATTCCATGTACGTGTAGCCACGTTTTACGGAATTTCAATCTGACACTCAGAGAGAGAGTTATGACGATTTTCCCATGGTCATCTCTTTGAGATGAAATTCGGGAGCCTGAAAAAAGCCTAACTTCCACAAATTATATCTCCAAAAATATTGTGAACCAAGATCAAAAATTTTACAGGAAGTTTCTTAGGATTTCGACATCTCTCTGTAAAAATTTCAGCTTTTTAATCTTTTTATAGAAAACTTTATAGTGAAAATGCCACAATGAACTATTTTAGGTGAAATTCTGGAGCCTGAAAAACCCTAACTTCCACAGATCATATCTCCAAAAATGTTGCGAACCAAGATCTGAAATTTTTACAGGACGTTCCTCAGAATTTCGGATTAACTCTATAAAAATGTTAGCTTTTGAACCTTCATAGAAAAAAATTTATAGCAAAAATTCCAGGATGACCTGTTTGGAACCGCGAAACCCTAAAATCCAAAGCTCTGATACCAAATGTTATGAAACCATCTCCAAAAATAGAATAAAAGAGAGATAAACACCTTAGAAATATCCACTTCGAGGGGGAAACCTCCAATACATTACATAAATGAACAATTCTTGGACGATACAAATGACAAAAACCTCCTTCTATATATAGGAGTCCATGGGGTCACAATATAATCCTATCTGACCTAACAATAATAATGTAAGGGCATAATAATAACAATATTGGGGTTACAAGGGTACAACCAGAACAATAAGGGGGTTACACTAACAACAATAAGGGACTATATAGTAATATAGGGACCTAACAGGAAAATATGTGAAGGCTCCTCCTTTAATGGAGAGCCAAAAAAAATGACCTCTTAGTGATAATGTTCGAAGATACTTGAGGAGAAGGAAGCTTTTTTTCACATGCCAAGAATCATGGACACCTAGACATAGATGCGTAGTAGGGAAGGCACACTATATAGAGGTATTTTATGATGATGAAGAGGAGGAATAAGAGGAACCAAAAGGAGCTCAGAGTGTTGGGATAATAGGAGAGGATCCACCACCACCAAGAGGTGGCAATGGGGCATTTTCTCCAACTGGAGGGCCCTTGCATATTTTCGGGAGTACCCAAGTACTTGAATTTGAGAGTTCGAGGTTCCATTCAGGATCAGAGGGTATTAGTGTTCATTGACAGTGGGGCTACCCACAACTTTATTGATTCCTAGTTAGTGCAGAGGATGGAAATACCTACTGATGACTTTGAGGGATTCTTAGTTTTGGTCCTAGGAGCTAGAACCATGCAGTGCATGAAGTATGTTCTGGCAATATCTATCAACATGGGAACACACATCTTGACTGATAACTTCTTTTTGGTTGATATCCCTGACACCAATGTGATATTGGGTGTGCAGTGGTTGATTACTTTGGGGAAGGTCACCACAGATTGGGAGATTTTATAGATGGAGTTGATAGATAAAAAGAGTGGTAAGCATCAGGCGATTATGGGCATGCACACTTATCCCTATTAGACAGTTTCGACACGGAAAATGGAGCTGGATTTGCGTAATGTAAGAAAGGACCTAATATTCCAATCATTTATGCAGATGACCTTTGCCCATGACACATTACTATTTAGAGGCATTCCAACAGGGAGACCCCTGGACCAGGAGTTGATGAGATATGTCTCACAATAGGTTGCACCACTCATAGATTCAGGAGGGGTGAGGACCTTGGGAGGACTTGGCACATCACAGAGAATCTTGGGTAGGCTGAATGAGGAGGGAGACATTATCCCAATATCAATATTACCAACTCTCACCAAACATCTTGCGTTGAGAGAAGATGTTTTAGGGATGGATGATGGCACCATCATGGAGCAAGGAGATCACTCCATGGTTTTGGAGAACTAGAATATACTTCCACATAGGTAGAAATCTTCTACATATGGTAGAGGATGTTGGACACTCATACATACATTGTCCAAACTTGGAAGTTTTTGGATGGGTGACAACTTCCTATGGAAGGCTAACCTCCAAAAACTTCAACCTTTACTTGAGTAGGAGCAGCTACAGGAGGGGAAGTAGAGGCAGGATAGCATCATCCTGACATATGAATTTGGCATGGGATATGTAAAAGAAGAGGGCAGAAACATGACAGGTGCTTTACCTTGCAGACCAACAATGCTGTCATTATTGGGTATAGATCCTTATTGGAGATCTCAACTGTATGTGGAATAATCCAAGGATCTCTTCACATGAAGAGTACTTCATGGTCATTTTCAGATGAGAGATATGTAATGAGATATGGAGTCATCTATTATTATAGTAGGATATTCTTGACTAGAGCCTATATGTTCAAGGAGAAGCTTCTACATGCAACATATGAGGTTTTTCTCTCCAACCACACTAATTTCATGGGAGCATATTGTACTATCATGGAGGGAATAACTTGGGAAGGCTTCAAAGAGGAGATGCACTAGCATATGAGGAGATGCAAGGGTTATTTAGAGATTGAGGAGAGACACAACTACTTAGAATATTTATCACAACCACTTCCTTTCCCATTGGGAATGAGGGGAGGCCCATCTATGAGCCACTTCACCAGTTTTCCCAAGTTCATTACTCCAAAAGGGGGCACTCTTTGTTATATATTTTTTGGTCCATTTGGTGCCATAAGTAATGATGTGGATGGCCAATCCCTAGGGGATTTTGGGGAGATTATATCTTACTCAGGGTGTCCACAGTTGGCACCACACATTATTCAACTTCTCCAGGCATGTGAGATGATTGTGGCAGCAAGAAAGTGGTTGGGAAACCACTCATCATATCATATTTGGAGGCAGTTTGGAGTAATACAGAGTTGGTTCGACTTGAGGGACTATTATCCTCCTCCGGTATTTCATATGGTAGCTAGTGTGTCCTTGAATTTGATCCCATATGTTGATTATGTTCTTATCATTGTTGTTGGCATGATTGGAGGGATGGCACATGGGCTGGATTGGCCCATTGGGAATGATATTCCACACACTTCTTATGCCTCATGCTTCACGGGGAACATTGGATAGTATATGGTTGCTATAGTAGATCTCTTGTTTCCTTATGAGGTGAGCTATTTGGATAACTTGAGCACTTGGGAGGAACATATCAGGAGAACTTGGGAGGAGCATTTCAGGAATGGATTGATTTGCAGACACTTGGTTCATGAGGAGAGATTATCATGTGGAGGTGTCACAAGGGAAGGAGGAGAAGTTTCGCAGCCCTCACCTTTATAGTTGCTTGAGGACAAGCAACATTTGGGAGGGGAGGACTGTAATATTTCAAATTAGCTTTCACCTAATTGGAATATTAAATTTTGTTTTTGACACTTAGATAGAGGAATAAGAGGGTAGGGAGACCCATAAATCTGCTTAGTATGAATAAAATCACTCCTAATGTGAAGAAGGGGCATCTTAACAGATCGATAAATAATCCTCTTGTGTGAATAAAGGTTGGAGCATGTGGATAGGGTCAAGTTTGACCAAATCAACAGCGTTGGTATGGAGAGAGTGGATAGTTAATGAGGGGCAATGCAGTGTTGATGGGAGTGTAATATTCCAAATTGGAAATGGCAGCAATACAATCAGAATAATGTAAAACACAGTAAATATGAATATAAAATAGGAGAGGTCAATGTGAAACCATAATTTTATTAAGATATCAGCAGAAATATACAAAAATATCATGAGGGACAATCCACTCAAGCAATAGGAACAAACCTCCAATGATCAAAGCAATCAACACATGAGTTGCTGCAACTGTATAGAGTTCCGAAGAGAAGTGAAAACGATGTCTATATTAGTGTAGCTGCTTTTGTATACATATATAAATGAAATTTGGCCGATAGAAACAAAAAAATGCCCAGAAAAGAAGATGTGGACTCTAAGACAAGATTTCTAGCCAACCTAGAAAAGATTTCTAGAAATATCGAGAAATGTACAATGTGACAAATATCCATGGGGTTGAGATGTCGCTGCAAACTGGATTTGAATACAATGAGGATATGATAGATATAAAATTATGATGTCCTCTTCCAATCATATTTCTAAATAGAATGCCGATCACTCTACTCAGAAATAGACCCTCCTGATGAGCTCAATGAACCCTCCCAGCAAATGCCTCCAAAAATAACGTAGTTCAGAATTGTGACTGTGCTATGAGGGATGGTCGATGGTTGGCCTAATTCCAAAGATGAGATAATATGCCTAGGATAACTCCTTGATTATCCTCCAATGGATAGGCTACCTTACCACTGAAAAACAAGCCCAGAAACAGCTCTATGTGATCCTCCTTTGCTGCACCCTGCAACACAACCCAACTCTAAATAGAAACTGCGTTGTAGCTAAAGGAGGTAGCTTGGCCAGAATTCTAGAATGAGGAAATGCAGCTCAAATATCCTCTACTTCCCTGAGGATGAGGTAGAGATTCCTGATCAGGAACACCCTTGTGCTAAACAGCACAACAACCCTGCTAAACAACAAGAGGAAGCTAGTCTAAGAAGACCAATATCAAATGATAATCTCCAACATGAATAATAATGGTTGCTATCCCCTCCATATATAGCTTGAGAGCCTCCTCACGTTGGGTCCCATCCATGCTTGCCACCAAGCTCATGCAAGTTTTCCTCCACTAAAACTATGTTGTCTCATCATAAAGTCCACTCCTCCATGACAGCACTGTTGATTTTGTCAAAGTTGACTGAATCAACATGATCCAATCCATGTTTATAGCCAAAGGTGCTTAATCCAGCTGCTTATTATTCCTCCTTTCACATTAGGAGTGTTATTGTTCCTTCTAAAAGGGTTTTATGAGTCTCCCCACCCACTTACTCACCTACCTAGTAATAAAACAAACTATAGTATTTCATTTAGATGAAGTCTAAATTTTTGGAATATTATAGTCATCCCCTCCAAAATTTTTCTTGTCCTCAAGAAACTGTAAAGGTGGAGCAAAATTCCTCCCTTCCTCTTCTTTTGGCCTCCTCATTAATAGTTCCCACCATAGCTCAACATAATCTATAACAAATCTGCCCTCCAATGGTTCCTCCCAAGTATGCAAAACCAAATGGTGTACATCATGCGAAAGTGGAAGATGTAAGTGGAAACCTTCTTGTTTTCCTGTTAGGGTCCTATAAATATAGGATTCATAATTTTGAATTGACTCTTGATAGTCTTGTAAAATATGTACATACCTTGCTTTTTGCAAGTTGTTTTCCCATATTTTGAAAAAAATAAAAAAATCAAAAATCAAAAAGAGGGTAAAAAGTCCTAAAAGAAAGATCAAAGGATTTAAAAAAGTATAGACCCTGAAAGAAAAAAGATGAAAATAAAACATGAAAGTGTGCAAGTCCAAATGCCACTACTTTTTACTTTTTGCAAATGATTATGGCAGAGTGTCAATAAATGCCATAATCCATGATGAGTTAAACTGTCTAGACTTGACTTGTCATGTTTTCAATTTCCATGTTTTAGATAGTGAATAAAGTTTTGCCACACAGTTTAATCCTGACAAATAAGTAGATAGGTAGAGAATAATGAGGAGCTCATCAGTTTAATCTGAGCCCTTGGATGAAATAAGGTAGAATTAGATAGTTTTTATGCTTTCAAAAGAATAAAATGTTTCAAGGTAGCAAGCTTAAATGCACTTGCTAAAAGGAAGAAAAAATGTTAGAGTAATGTTGGGTAGGTAGAAAGAAGTGGGAAAAATCATGTAATATTCATCACCGGGAAAAGATCACTAATTTCCCTCCCCCTGTAGGTATTCATTATTCTATACTTCCATTCAAAGAGGCTCAGAGCATTTCTCTGACTTCTGTTGGGACCAGACCCAAGGCTTAATGACTAGATAGTGGAAAATGTTGAATTCTTATGATAATATCCCCTTTACCATTATTTTATCCCTCATTCATACATTTAAGTCATCTTCATAAGTAAAGAATCCTTCTTACTTAATGAAGCTTAAAATCCCATTTTATTAACTTCCTTCATTCATAAAAATTACAAAAATCCTCAAAAAACACTCTATCCTAAGTAAAAAGGTGAAATGATGAAATAATAATATATGCTTTTATTTATTCAATCTACTTGGTCATTTAGTGTATTTTTGTGTATTCCATCTCCCCTTGTCATATTAACTTCTAACTTACTTTATTAGTTCCCTAAAAATACCTTATCCTATCTATATAATTCCATTTATCTAAAATATCCCCCAAAACTCACTATTATAAAGTTTTTAGACCAAAGTTAATATGCACATGTTAAATTAAAAGCCCAAATAATACCCCCTATGGTCTAAAAATAACTTTAATTAAATACCCCACCCCCTATAGTTATTAGACCCTTCAAACAAGTCTAAAAACTATATAAATAAAATAAATAATGAAAATATGGCTTTCCGCGCATATTTTATGTGTTTGGAAAACGAAAAAACATTGCACCGCTCATCATTTTTTAACCTAAGGTATTACAACAGATTAAATCTTTTATAAAGGTTTAACCCCCCGCCCCTCCCGCCGCATTTGTAATACACTTACCAAACCTAACCCCACCTCATGCACCTTCGCTTATATATAAAAAAAATTTATATATGAAAACACTGTCATTTAACCTTTTTTTTACCATATATATAACTCTGACTTTACATATATGAAACCTTTGATTAACCGCCAGCGCCGATGTAAAGCCCAGTCCCACCATCTTTCTGCCCGCATCATTCAATTAAATCGTGACCCTTCACTTCAATACTCCAGATCCAATTGCTCTTAATCAATATCGCGCAGAAAATTCAAACGCCCTTTCCAACACCAATCAAGTGCAAAATGGGTGGTTTTACCCATTCCCCCCCCCCCCCCCCACGTGTCAATATTCTATTGGATCACGTTCTTTTGTGTTAAAACAGCTTACCACCTAAACCCAATGTGAAAACTGTTGTCGATTTCGCATTTTAAAACAAAAACCCCTCTCGCCAGATGATAAGACTGACATTCAATGCATCTTTGATAAATGAAAATCAAAGTTTAAAACCTTTTGTTATAATATTTCTTATAATTAGTTGCATGTTCCAAATTTTAAAAGAGCTCTATTCAACTGTGAAAAAACCCTTTCGATCAAAATTATCGACTTATACCCATCGAAAGTCAAAATTGACCATAGAATCCCCATTGAAGAACATTAAAGCCATTCGACTACACCAGCAATCCAAACCAGACTTCAAATTCAATCGCAATTACCTAAAGAACCCTTCAAGCAACTAAATACCTACGTCTAAAGGTATTTTTCGACAATCGAGACCTGCTATTTCAAAGTTTAGACCAAGAATCATTGAACCTGGTCTTCAATTAAGGATTGTACTTGAAGAAATTTCCCAAAAACACCGAAAAAGAGGCCAAACCATGGCCAATTTTTCCCAGAAAGTTCTGAATATGAAAAACCACTTTTTAAAGCGAAATTCCTCAAATTGTGACCTCTGAAGATCAATTTCACATACAGAAAAGGGTTTAAAAGCTTTTAGATATCTTAGGAACCCCTTTTTACAGTAAAATCTATTCAGGAAACCCTCATTTTCTATCTTATCCTAGTTTTATATCCTCTGATACAAAAAATTCACTCCTGCAAATAGTTTAAGCTTGCAGTAGTTAGTCCAAAATGACTAAAAAGCAAATCACAGTTAAAGCTGGAGGTTCTAAAACAACCAAGCCTAGAGGATCCAAACTTCCTAAATCTGTAACTCCTAAAGATGTTAAAGCTACTCAATCCTTCACTGCTAAATCCACTGTGTCAGTAAATCCTCTCCAGCCACCTGTAGCTGCTAAAGAAACCCTTCCATTAACTGATATGGACTACAAGATTGTTGAACCTATGGTAGAATTCAACCTTTTAGAAATACAAAATTGGTGCTATGATAAGTACTTGGACAAAGATGAAATTCCTATTTGGGAGACTCATTTGCCCCAATATATAGTTCCATTGACCCACCCTAGACAAGACCTTGTTAGACTATGTCAAAACCATTATGAACCAGACCAAAGGGCCATTGTTAATGCAGACAGAGAAATCTTTTTTATTATTACAGTAGAGTCCATAAATCAGATGCTGCAATTACAGTCTGATCCTCAATTAGTTCCCCTATTTATTGAAATTTTAACCCAGTTGTACTTAAGCCTAGATTTCCTAAAGAAGTTTATGATATTTCAAGACTTTTTGCCTTCCCATGTTGACATTCCTAAGTTGAACCCTCCTTATTCCACTACCAAATTTCCTGAAGGATCTAGGCATATTATTTCAATGCTATCTTTTATACTGGGATATTTTACATATGGATTCACTGATGAATCCATTCTTGGCTTTCTATCCACCTTATCTCTAGACCAACCTCCAATACTCATTTTTTATTATTCCAGTTTCATAGCAGACAGTATTCATCATCATCTTACCAAACTACCCACTGAAGGGGTTTTTAGATACTCTTCCTACTTGTTTCACTTGTTTTTATTCTTCCAAGTTGATAATTTTCCAATTGCATTGCAAAATATGGACTTGGAGGGTAACCCTTTATCTATTGTCTTCTGGACTTCCTTGCTAAGGAAAGAGAGTAGTGAATTCACTTATACAGATTTTTCATACCTTTTCCTCCATCCAGCAATGATTATTTTGTACAAAGTAGAGCAGCCCAGGGTCATTGAAGAAATGAAGAGGATCTTACAACTATCAAAATAGACTAAAATGGGAGATTGGTTTCTTTATGAAAAGCATACAGAGATAATAATTTTTGGATCCAACTTATTACCTTATAAGTTTCCAAAATACATGAGCATGAGAATTTTTGCATTGGAATATTTAAGACAGATTCTTAATTCTGACTCTATCAATTTCTTAGCTGCAAGGAAAAAGACTCAATTCAAGTTGAAGAATCAGATTGGTCCTTTCATCATAAATAACAGAGAGGCAGAAAAAGAAATTTCAAATAAACTAGTAGAATTCAAATTTCAACAAAGTTTTCCATGGAACTATGATCCTCAAGGGATCATGAGCAATTTAAGGGTAAAATGTAAACTTACACCCTTCATACATGAGCCCAAGCCAGATATTGAAAAGTTTGCCAATCAAGAAGAATGGGTGGAGAACACACTGATAGATAAAGTCACTAATACAGAGACAACAGGAAAAATGGTTACAACACAAGCCTTGGAAGTTGTAAAGCCACTAGAGACTTCAGCCAAAAGAAGCAGAGAAGAAGGAACATACATAGTTGAAAAAACTACAGAAACAAAATTCAATCTGATTTACAATAAAAGGCTTAAATTCAGCTCAATAGGGAAAGAAAATGTAATTGATGTTGAGGATACAAATGAGCCAGAGGTAAATAATGATGAAGCTATAGCAATAATCAATGAAACTCTAGAAGATAATGAAAAAGATCAAACAACAGGAAAAGATGATAATCAGATGATTGAGAAACAAAATATGAAGGCCTCTTCCTCACAGACAGTTGAGGAAAAAGACTTAGATATAAAATAAAAATATAAGCAGATAAAGAAGAAGAATGAGCAAATTAAATCAGAGATATATTCTCAGTTCCTCAAGAAAAAACCAAGGAATCAAAATAGGCTACTGACAGCCTTTGACTATTTTACAAATAAAATGATTGTGTATTTTCTGCAACCAACTACTTCAGCACCAAAAACAGTGGCAGATTATAAAAAGGTGGAGTTTGAAGTAGACACTAAAAATGTTCATGAGCTAGATCAAATTGAATTCCATAGACATAGCTCTGAAATGTTGTATTCAACTGTGGTGACAAAGGCAATGAGTGCTACCAACTTGTAGAATACTATTATTAACATGCAGGATCAAATAAAGCTAGACAAAGGATCTTTGTATGAAAAAGACCTAAGCATTAAATCCTTAAAGGATTTGATTTTGCAGGTGGGATATGATCCCTCAAATGTGCAGGCAGCAGAATTGTTGATTAAGAAAAAGAATGATGATATTGCAGCTTTGAGGAAACAACATAAGCTTCCTCAAAGTGAGCATCCACAGACTAAAGAAATCCTTTAAGAGAAAAGTGAAAAAGAGGAGATGATGAAGCTCATCCTTAAACTAACTGCTCAAATCAAAGAAATGGGATCTCGAATGGACCAGCTTGTCCAAGAGAAGGAAACTATGAAAGAGACTGAAACTCCTATTATTCCTTCAGTTATACCAGTGATTACCACAACAGTGGCATCCACATTAGGAGAAAATCTAGCACCAAAGGAACCACTGGCAACTGCAGTGCCAATGAGTTCAACTACTACTTCAAACACATATTCTTTCACAACACATGTTCAAATAGATGGAGCAGGTCAAGTTATTAAGGCTATTGAGGAAATGTCCTTGAAAACTAATGAGATCAATAGCCTAAAGAAGGTAATTGTAAACCTTGAAGCCATAAATAATTTAGCTCAAGTAAATGCTAAAACCCATGAGCAGAAGGCAATTAGACTTGGGGAACAAATCAAGGGCTTACAGAAAGAGCTAACATTCACTGAACAAATTTCATTTGTCAAGAATCATCTATGGACAAACATAATTGAGGCCATTCACACTCATTGGCCTTCAATTCAAATTATATATGAGCAAAGAGACTTATTGTTAGCAGCTCAGGCAGATATTAAGAAGACTAAGGATGAGTTAACTGATAAGCCAGATCAGGCTTTAAAACTCATCACATTCCTGAATAGAAATAATAGATCAGAATTGGAAGAATTACAGGTATTGGATAGAACAGAGACCATTTTACAAATTAAAAAGGTAGTAACAAATAAGAATTTGATGAACTACCTGGAAGAAAAGTGTGAATCAATGAACATTGCCATAAATTTTTTTATGGTGAATTATACAAACTTAAGACAAAAGGGCTTGCCAAATATTCATGTCTTCAAGGAAAAACTAATGCCCCAGAAAGATTATGATAATAAAATCAGAGAATTTTTCAAGGAGAAAATCAGCAAACGATTGCCACAAGGCACCCCCACAAATAACGTCCTCCTTCAACACTTTGAAGATTTGTTCTTTTTTCAACATGAGATCAAACATCTTTTTATGTTTAAACCCAATTTTGCAGAATTTTAGAAAGTTGAAGAATGTCGAAATTCCCAGTGAAGAATAGTGGCAAGCATTTATAGATTTAATGTGAAAATGAGAGGTAAAATAGTGAAGAAATTTCCTTGAAAACATTAAAAAAGAAACAGTGAAACAAAAGGACAGTCTGCTGATTTTTTACTGCGAAAAGAAATATTTTTTACAGCAGTAAAATAGTGGAAATATCAGTCAAAAGTGTATCAAATTTAAAGAGCAGCGTTAAATAGTATAATATGAAAGATTATCAGCCAAAGAAACTCAAATGAAGATATTTTCTAGCAGCCAGCAAAGCAGGACAACTAATCACTCAAAGGCTCCTTGATTAGATAAAGAAGTTCTATTTATTTTGGATAAAGATGACAACTTGTTGATTTGTTAAGCAGTTGTCCCTCTTATTTTGTAAAGATATTTTCTATTTCCTAAAGATATTCCTAGATGTCTCCTAGGATATTTGTAACTACATTTTGTATAAATACTTCAACATTTGAAGTATTGAGTGTGGAATAAAATTGCTAGACTTTACTATAGACTTTTTGTTGAACATTAGAGGCTATTATGTGTTGAATTTGAAGTAGAAGACTGGACAAAGATAAATTGACATCATAATTCAGGATCCCCGTGATAAGCTGATGAGTGAAGTACTTTCTTCTTGTCATTTTTTTCTTTTCTGAGTTTCATGCAATTCATTATATATATCTGTTCTATCTTAATGAGTAACTAGGAATATTACTATAGGCTAGTCTTATACTCCCTGTTTTTAGCTAGTTACCATTTAAATGTTTTCTGCTGATTTCCATTGTTAGGAATTCTTAATTGCTCCTACTCCCGTTTGACCCCTGCCTCCTTCTTCCATTTTCTGGATAAAAGGATCCTTCATAGCCTTTCATCTTGATCATACCATTTCACCAAAAAACACTTTTCCAAATATCTGAGGGTTATCTATCTTGCCCTGAATAGATTTGTACCTTTTTGGCCTTGACATCTAGTGATGCTAACTAGATTTAGACTCCATAGCACAATGGACAAGTAAATTTCTCTCTAGTTTACCTCTAAGTGATTTTTTCCCACCAAAACCTTTAAAAAAAAAACCAATTGTTCTATCATAACTAGCCTAAAAACATAAATTAAAAAAAAAAGATAAATCCTAAAGAGAGAGCCCTCTCTAAATTCTAGGAAGGCTAGATCCTAGGATTTGAAGTAGGTTTTTGGTTACCTCTAGTTTTCTTAGACTAAAAACTCAAATCCCACAACTTAAGAAATTGATAGAGGGATAACATTTCCAATGGCCTCCTCAAGGTAGGAGTGATGATAAACATATGGAAGCTCATCCCCAATGAGATTCTACCATACCCATGCTATCATCCAAATGAAATGAGTCGTCCTTGGTAGCTCATCAAAATAATTTTCAACCCCTGGTCTATGCAATGTCTTGGAGCTGAATGGAGAGTTTAGATTTTCCGATCCAAGTTGTTCCTCTCTCCATTTATGGTAAGTATGGGGATGTTGCTGATCCTGGGCTGAAATTACATGGTCTCCAAGAATGGCCCAATTTACCCCACCAAACAGATCAGCCATGAAGTGCCTCCTCCAAGAACTTGAGTTCTCCAAATGGCTCCTCCCACATGAAGAAAAGAGATGTAGTATGGAAATCATGGTTTGCCCATTGTTTCTCCTAAAACATACAACATGTAAATTAGGGAGAATCATACTCCCAATGGACACCTCTAACCTTTATCCCACTCTCCAAACAAAGCTCCCCATGAACATAAGAATATCAACAATATATGGAAGCAAAAACCAATGAAAAAAAGTTGCCATATGACAACCCGAAAGTGGATCGTAGTTCTACACATGGAACCAACATAGTGCATTCTTTTCCTGCCTCAAAACAAAGAATAAAAAATTCCCTTCCAGCCACTTTTTTTCTGCCACAATCATCCCATAAAATGGAACCATGAAAGTACAATGTGGTGTCAATGGTGCACACCAAGAATCATGTGGCTTCCCCCACAAACCACCAATAGAATAGCAAACCTCAATGATGCAATTGGCTTCAATTACATCATAATATAATATGCAAGAAGGGATAATCCTTCTTGGTACAACATGCTTCTCATATATAGTAAATAAGTACAAATCATAATGCAAAATTGTACCTTCTCCACCATGTACTTTGGTCCTTGAGCTGAAATGGATCAACTGAAAAATTCTCCCTCACCCCCAATGAGTAGGGAAATGGTTGTGACATCCTCTCTATCACCACCCAGGATATGCATCTCTCCATATTCTGAAATATATCATGTTGGATGCCCTCCCAAGTGAACTTCTCCATCAAAGAATCAAATGCATCAAAGTGCATGGAAAGAAAGTCCACATGTGCTACATGTAGTAGCTTCCTCTTGATCTCAGAAGCTCTAGTCAAGAATACTATTCCATAAGAATAGATGACCACATCATCCACCATATATATATCATCTCCCTCATGGTCATCAAGAATCATGCAAGCACCAAGATCCTTGGAGTACTCTACCAAGAGTTGAGACCTCCAATATGGATCAATCCTCCTAAGAGATAGCATTGAAGATCTGAAATGTGAAGCTCCACACATGTTGTTGTCTTCTCCCTTGACATCCGTCATGCCAAATTCATCCTCCAAAATTCTTCCATGCCCATCATGCAGCTGCTCATGCTCAAATAGAAGTGGTGACTTTTGGAATTTTTCCTCCATTGAGAATCTACCATCCAAAAAGAACCTCCTGATATTGGCCAATGTAATCATGAGTGGCATTCATCTACTACCATGTATGGAGGATTCCTTCCTCAAAGGAAATACCCTTTGTTTCTCCAAATCCATGGATCAGCTCCCTTGCACCATGAAGGTGCCATCCTCCATCACTGCAACAACTTCTATTAGCGCAGTATGTGTAGTGAGAGTGGGTAATGCTGAAAATGGGAGAATGTCTCCCTCTTCCTTGAGTCTATCCCAAAATCTCTGCGCTATACTAGACTCCTCCAAGGTATTTTCCCCTTTGGAATCTAAGAGTGGTAAACCAAACAGAATGATGTCTCTTACCAGCTCCAGATCAGGTGGTCTCCTAGGTGGAATGGCCCCATGTAGTGAGACATCAAAATCTAAAGTGGATTGTACATATGAGTGGACTGATTTGTCCCTCTCTTCACTGCATAATACAGTATCCTTATTTTGTCAAGAAACCTCCTGAGATAGATAAGGGTGAATCATCCCTTGATATTGATCCTTCCTTTCTTCTCCTTCCATCTCACAATCGAAAAAAACTGATGCATGCTGCTCCAGAATTGTGTTTTCGTCCCCACATGTTGAATCATTTGGAACACCTTGCAAAGACACAAAGGCTCCTCTAATGGAAGCAATGACTCCCTTTCCACCTCCATGTGGTGATGGATCTTCTCCCAATTGTACAATGTTGTTATCTCTTCTCTGCTCATCCTCTTTATCAATATGTGAGGATGCGTCATCATCAATGAGGGACCCTTGATCTTGGTCTTCCCTTGAAGGAGGAACCTCCATGTATTCATCTATATAAGGGGGTCCATCAAGAAGTGTGGATCATGCCCTTGGCAAGGAATCATGCATGTTTTTATCCCCCTCGACAGAAATATGGAGTGGAGTTGGTAGAATAGATCCCTCCAACTCATGCAAAGGTTTTGAGTTTTTGGGTTCAACAAATGATGTTTTACAATGTTTGGTATCAAATATTCTCACTAATCTCTTAGTGAACCTTGCATAAGTGTTTACATTTGCATGATAACATGAAGTAGAACTAAAAAACCACTAATCATGGGCCATACCTTTGATGTGCAGTGTTGCTACTCTAATGGCCTCCTTTTCTGAAACTTGGTGTAGCTGGAAATAGGAATCTAGCTCCTTCACCCAAGCTTTGGCAGTGCACTTTGCTAATCCATCAAAGTTGGATAGAAATATTCTACCTCTCTTGCTTTTATTATGGTTGCTAGATCTTCTGTCTTCCTTGAGTTGGAAAAACCCTTGGAAGTCCAAGTGCTTTTTGAATCTCCATGATTGAGACTCATACTTCTGAAGATAGTCACTCAAGGTCTCATCCCTTGGTGCATCTTCCTCCTCCATCCTTCTTGCAGTGAATGTGGGAAATAAACTGTGTTGTGGATCTGCATGTGTGGATGAATTCTCACACTCATCGTATGAATATCTATGGATTGCTTCACTTTCAAACCCTCTTGAATTTTTTCTACATCTCTCCCCTTTCATCTCCTTGAGATCTTCTTTGATACTCTTCACAGATTGGAAAGGAAGCTGTGAGATCCTATCTTCCTTCATTTCTCCAAATAATGGAGTCATGCCTTTATTTCTTCTGTACAAATTCTCTTTTCTGTGAGAAGAAGATTCTCCTTCTAATGGCATAATTTATTGAATGCACAGGCTGAGCTAAGGTTATGCTCCGATACCACTGTAATATTCCAAATTGGAAATATCAGCAATATAAATCATAATAATGTAAAACACAAAAAATATTAATATGACATAAGATATTTCAATGTGCAGCCATAATTTTATTAATATTTCAGTAGAAATATACAAAAATATCATGAGGGACAAGCCACTCAAGCAATAGGAACAAGCCTCCAATGATTAAAACAATCACCACATGAGTTGCTGCAACTGTATAGAATTCTAGAGAGCAGTGATAGCCCTCTCTATATCAGTGTAGCTACTATTGTATAAATATATAAATGAAATGTGGCTGATAGAAACAAAATAAATTCCCAGCAAAGAAGATGTGTGCTGTAATACAAGATTTCTAGCCAACCTGGAAAATATTTCTAGAAATACCGAGAAATGTACAATGTGAAAAATAACCCTGGGGTTGAGATGTCACTGCAAACTGGATCTGAATACAATGAGGCTATGAAATATCTGAAATTATGATGTCCCCCTCCAATGGTATTTATAAATAGAAGGCTGATCCCTCTACTCATAAATAGACCCTCCTAATGAGCTCAATGAACCCTCCCACCAAATGCCTCCAAAAATAACGCAGTTAAGAATTGTGACTGCGATGTGAGGGATGGTAAATGGTTGGCTTGATGCCAAATATGGTAAAATATGCCTAGGAGTCCTCCTTGTTGGTACTCCAATGGATAGGCTACCTTTCCACTGAAAAACAAGCCCAGAAACAACTCTATGTGATGATGATCCTCCTTTGTTGCACCTTGCAACACAACCCAACTCTAAATGGAAACTGCATTATAGTTGAAGGAGGTATCTTGGACAGAATTCCAAAATGAGGAAATGCAGCTCAAATATCCTCTCCTTCCCTGAGGATTAGGTAGGGATTCCCGATCAGGAACACCCTTGTGCTAAACAGCATAGCAACCCTGCTAAACAACAAGAGGAAGCTAGTCTAAGCAGGCCAATATCAAATGATAATATCCAACATGAATAACAATGGTTTCTATCCCCTCCATATATATCATGGGAGCCTCCTCACATTGGTTCCCATCCATACTTTCCACCAAGCTCATGCAAGTTTTCCTCCACTAAAACTGCGATGTCTCATCATAAAGTCCATTCCTCCATGGCAACGATGTTGATTTGGTCAAAGTTGACTGAATCAACATGATCCAATCCATGTTAACACCCAAAGGTGCTTAATCCAGCTACTTTTTCTTCCTCCTTTCACATTAGGAGTGTTATTATCCTTCTAAAGGGGTTTTGTGAGTCTCCCCACCCACTTATTCACCTACCTAGTAATAAAACAAACTATAATATTCCATTTAGATGAAGACTAGATTTTTGGAATATTATAGGGAGGAAGTCTCCATGAGAGTAGTGGCTTTAATGAGAAGGATCCAAGGTGAGAAGGCTCACAATGCATATAAGGAGGGGGAAGGTAGCCATAGAGGGTATGTTGATTATTATTATGTTCTTGGTTTGTTATGAATTCTTGCACACTTCAGCTATTTAGCGGAGTCCGTTGTGTTGTTTAGCACAAGGGTGTTCCCGAGTAGGAATCCCACCATCATCCTCGGGGGGCTTCGAGTGCCCACTCAGGAGAGGTTTGTGAGCTCCATATCCACATTCTAGCATTAGGCCAAGCTTCAGTCTTTATCTACAACATAGTTTCTTCTAGGGTTTTGTTGAGTTTCAGGGTAGAGGTAGTGGAGGATTGATAGGGCCATTTTCTGTGTGTGATTTTCAATGGAGAGGTAGCCTTTCCATTGGGAGACCAACAAGGAAGGTCTTGGAGCATAATTTCATTATTTTTCATCAGACCCAACTACTACCACCTCCTACAACATAGTTTCCTTTAGGGACTGCGTTATTTTAGAGAGCAGTTGCAAACGAGGGTTCAGTGCTTCATTTGGAGGGATAGATCTTCAATGAAGGGATAATCCTTTCACTTGTAGGATATATTGGAAGATTTCTATACATTTATATATTAGTTTCATCCACCTCCTTCGATGTTCTTTAGTTGTAGTGATTCTTCAGTCCTAGGGTTGTAAATTAGCATTTTGTGTTTTGTGCATTTCTGGAAACCCTTTTTGGGTTATCTTGGAAAGGTGTTTTAGATCCTAGATATATATTTCCGGCATATATTGAGACATATATCAGTTTTTATATATCATTATATGTTTCCAACTACAATTGTGTCCACTGGGACTGTTCTGTTTTGATCTTCTCTCATTTTGTATAGCATCAACTCTCCATGTATTTACCTATGTGATTATTGGAGGCTTGTGTTATATTGCTTGAGTGACTTGATCCTCAAGATTTTGTGCTCATTATTGTTGATATGTTTATGTTAAACACCATGTTGAAGCACACACATGGTGTATGAGGAAGAAGAATGCACACACAAGAGAAACAACACACAATGAAAGATAAGCGTGAGGCTTTCTTATTTTCCATTATACAAAGATGTACATTTATAGTACAATGGTGTGACTCTTGGTTTCATATTCCAAGGTCACTTGGACTCCATTGTGACTTTTCATATCCCACACCTACCCATGTAGGATTAGGTGTTCCAACATCCCCCCTTAATCCGAAGGGGTATGTGTGAGTCCAAGAAAAGAGTTGTAATACAAATCGGCAAAGTATACATGGCAGCACTTGGGCTGAATCAACTCTCTGAAATGTTGGAAAAAAGAGGTGGTTTTAGGATGACCACAAACACTGGAACGCAATACATGTTGCAGTTCCCGGAACTCTTCCAAAACTGGCAAGAAGCTGAAGGCTTCTGCTAGAGGAATTGTCCCTCATAAAAAAAGGGAGACCTTCGACCTAAAAGAAGGGAGGTCTACGACCTGTGATGGTTTTAGGGTTACCAACAACTCTGGAATGCTTGTAGCATTTCTTGGAACTCAACCAATGCTGGCAAGAAGCTGAAGGCTGCTAAGCTGAAGGCTTCTGCTAGAGGAAGTGTTCCTCGCTTGTGGTGGTTTTAGGTTGTCCACCAACCAAAGATGATGGTTTTAGGTTATCCACCAACCGAAGGCATGCTCATGGGCATCTGTGTCTCTGGCTACATCTCTGAATCCGGAATGACGAATTGTGGCTCAGGCTCGCTTGAACTGCTGGCTACAACTCTGAACATGGAATGAGAGATTATGGCTCAGGCTCGCTTGATCTGTCATCGAAGCTTGTACATGACCACCATTTTCCCCCTGTCAGGGACAAGGTGAGATGATGGCGAAAACTCAACTGCAAGTTTGCTCAATATCCGTGAACAAGTTCTAACATGTGTCGTAAACATCTTCTTGGTTGCTGATGCCCATTGCCAAGAAGCGATCCATCCAAGATGAATCTTTGTTCTTGCAGGAGGCTTGTTTCTGAAGCATCTGTCTGAAGAATGGGTGTGCCGACCACAGTGCTTGCATGGATGAAGATCAAAACAGTGATCTTTCATATGGCCAACTCGATCACAGTGTTGGCATTTCTCGATCTGTTGTTGTTGTGGAACAGGATCTGGAACAGCTGCAGGTGAACTGTCATACAAGAATCCGGCACTCTGAAATATGATGGGCTTGGTGTAGTCTGGAATATGAAAGGACACATCCTTGTCATATCCAAGACCAATTCGGTGCTTGTTGTGGACAAGCTCTTCCCAAGGTCTGATGATGGGCTTAGGAAGTGCAGGCTGAGCTGCTGCATCTGCATGTACATCTGCTCTAGTACAAGGAACTGAATGGGAATCAACTGCATCTTTATCTTCTTTCTTCTGATGAGAGTCCTTCACAATGTTCTGAACAAAAACAGGTTCAGAATGGTGACTCTTTTGCTGAAGTTCGTCTTGTTGGAGTTGAGATTCCAACCGCAAAAACTCGATCTTTTCATGTGCATCTAGCAAACAACTGTGAATGTTACAAAGAGCACTCTTGCTCATTTTTATCATGTCATCAACATTTGAATGAATGAGGTTATTCAACAACTCTAATGCCTCATTGATTTTGGCCATTTTCAACAACTTAGGCTCAAAAAATGAAAGGGTGTCGGCTACAACCGAAAATGCACCCGTTTACAATGTGATTCAACAACAAATACAAATGACTCAAGAAATTCTCAAAGTACAAAGTGTGCTCCTCAAATGATGGAGGGCAATCAACAATCCAACAACTCAAATACTGATTGCAACTATGAATGAAGCAATATCTACTCACAATACAATATCTCTGCAAAAATGTGCAGCAAAAACAATGCGCAAGAACCCTGAATTCTCTTCTTCAAATAGCTGTTTCAAACTTGTCTTCTCATGTAAAATTCTTCAAAAAATCACCCTTCAAATCAATGCCACGAATCACAATGTAAATCTGCAATATTCAGTCCATGTGCTCTTCATATGCCATTTCCTTTTTTTTTTTTACTGTTCAAATCTCTCTTTCCTCTCTCTCTGCTCTTTCTCTCTTCCTCTCTCTGCTGTTTGTTTGTTTTTTTTTTTTTTTTAATTAAAAATTAATTAAAAAATAAATTAATTACAAATGGGAATTGATTAAAAAAGAGAAGAATTTAATTTGGGAAGGGAAATATTAAAATGGGAAAGGATGGAATATATTAAAATTAAATTAAATATGAAAATTAAAAAGGGAAGGAATGTATTAAATGGAGAGGTTTTAATAATAAAAAATTTAAAATGGGAAAAAGGTAAAGTAATTTAAAAAGGAGTCGAATATTAAAATGGGGGAGGGAGTATTATACGGAGGGGGAGTATTATATAGGAGTGGAGGGAGTATTATAGTGGAGGAGGAGTTAAGGGGGTGTGGGTGAGTCGTATTTTAAATTTTAAAATTAAAAAAACGAGATTAGATGTTGGGGAGAGGGAGGGTATTAAATTAAAATTGATGTGGGGGGTTCATATTATATGGGAGGGGGGTATATATAAAAACGAATTTAAAAAAGTGAGGGGCGGGGAATTAATGAACGGAGAGGGGGCGGATATTATATGAAATGGTGCGTTATTAGTTATGGAGGGGGGCGTACTAATTATGAAAGGGGGAACGAATTAAAAAGGAGGGGAGATATTATTAAAAATTCAGAAGTCGATTTTTAAATTACAAAAGAGAGGGAAAAGACTGCCGTGGGAGGGCGTTGGATAACGGTTGAGTGGGATGGGTAGTCGAGAGGTAGGGCGGAGAGACTGGTGTATAGTCTGCGTTCAAATCCGTGGGGAGTCGTAAGGGGAGGCAGGGGTCGGGGATAGGATAGGGGGAGGCAGGGAGTAGAGAGTATGTGCAGGGTCGTAGGCAGCAAGGTGAGGGAGCGCAGGTGTGAGCAGAGGCGTTTAGAGAGTAAGGCGGGTACGCTGTGTGGGAGCAGGAAACCGTGAGGTAATGTGAGTATGAGCGTAGGGTTGTGTGCGTTTTTTTTTTTTTATTAAGGCGTTTGCACAGGTCGATTTGCAGTGAGCGCAAGGGAGTAAGGGCGTATGCAGATGAGAGGGGTTCGGGATGTTTAAATTGAGGGCGGAGTTTGGTAGAGGGTAGAGCGATAGGAAATGACGTATGTGAGTTTGCAGTTGAGAGAGGTTCGAGTGATAAAAATGAGCAGTAGTTTGGAAGGCGTAAGTGGTGAGGGCGTAGGGATTTGTGGAGAGAGGCGTAGGGATTTGTGTAGTATAGTTGTAGAGGGAGGAGCCCGGGGAGTGGAGAGCCGTAGGCCGAGAGGGAAAGAATGTTGAAGTTTTTTTTTATTTTTATTTTTTATTTTTTTTTATATAACAGCAGAGAATGGAGAGATTCCAGAATTGCAGAAAGCAGCAGAATGATTCCAAAATTGCAGAAAGCAGCAGAATGATTCCAAAATTGCAGAAAGCAGCATAATTTTTTTTCTTTCAAATATAGAGCAGAGTTTTACTGGAACATATAGCAGTGAAAATTCAAAATTTTGCAGGAATCTTCGAATGAAAAACTCAGAAATTCTTTCTCATTAAAACCAGAAACTTTTACTTCAGAAACCCTCTTTAAACAGTGTTTTCCAGCAACTCTTCAAAAGCAGAATTAAAATGCAGAAATTGTAGGAAAACATTAGAGTGAAAACCTTCAGATGGGCAGTGCTGCCTTCTTCAAAACCAATGCTGAATGCTGCCAAATCACTGAATGCTGCTCTTTCTCCAAAGCAGATTTCTGAATGCTGCAGAAAGTCTCTTCAAAACACCTCTGAATGGCAGCAAAGACACTGCTGCAGAAACTCTCTAAATGCTGCAAAAATGCAGATATGCACAGGCCATAAACACAAATGGCTCACTCAAAGTGGAGCAGGGCCAACAATCGCCCGCTCTGATACCCTTGAAAGTTGCAAAAATTCATGCCCTAATTGAAACGACACTAAATTTGAAAGATATAATAAAAATGCAAGTTAGAAGTGCCCTATTAATACAAAGGGAAAACCTTCCTACCTACCCTAATTGAGATAAATTTTGATTGAATAGGAAACATGATATTTCCTATGGAGTTGATCCAACAACTTGTTAAATGTATGGGACTAAATCATGCATTTGATTTCCAGGGAAACATGCGCATGAAGAGAAAAAAGTGCAGAATTAATGGAAAATCCACACATGCCACTTATAAAAACTACACTGAAAGGTCAAAAAATACTTAAGGCCTTAACTTAATTTGAATCCAAAAATGACAAAACAGGATTAGTGAAAACACGAGAGTGGTGTGGGTGAACAACATAAATAAAAAGTGAAGATACCTTTCCCCAAGATGCCTTTGTCACCGTTGTATGAAAACATGTTTTCCTTTTCCTTTATACATGCAAGTGAATGCATTATAGGTATGGTGTTTTCCCAGAATAGGAGAAGCCTACTTAAATATATCATTTGTGGATTGAATGTTTGGGTGCCTTAATGTGCATTGACATGTTTCCAGGACTGAATTCAATGCAAGGCATATTTTAAACTCTAACTCTATCTTCCGGTGTCTTATTAGAAATTATTTCAGTTTTCATTTTTTGTTTTCAAGTTTTTACATTTATAATTTTATTGCAATGTGGCAGACTGATCAAAGCAGTGAAGGAACAACCCCGAGACAGGATGATCGCGGAAAGAGGCCAGCAGAAGAACATGTAAAGTGCCAGCATTGCTCTATCTTTAGGTATTTTAGTTATTTACATAATTGAAATAATATTAATTTTATTCAAATATGCAGACACCTAGCCATGGTATGCCTGATGATTCCCTCTTTGAGGAAGAGCTTTCTTCATCCCTATCTCCAGTGTTCTTGTTGCAAAAAAAGGCACGAGATGCAAGGTCGGAATTTAATGCTTTGATAGACGTGCCTCAAACACCTGAAACAGAAGAGAGGATACAACATCTTATGAGGCAGCTAGAAAGATATCAGGTAATAATAAAAAGTCAAAAGGATATTTTTTTTGTTCTGCATGAGATGAATTGTGATAGTTTGATTTTTAATTTTACATTGACTAAACTAACAAAAAGTTCTTTTGTATGTAGCGTTTTCTGGCATTTGCTGAACCTGGTGTTGGTGGTAGTGGGACACAAGGGCAAGAGATTGCCCAACAACCCTCTCGTACACCTTCTACTCCTTTAGGTGCTAGCCAAGAAACACACCCTGCCCAAGCAGACACCCAACCAACCGTTGAACGTGTTGGCAATGATGAGGCTGATATGGCCAACTACATTATTGCATTTCCTGGAGCTACACGTGTCAGCTCCACAGGGACCATTAATGGCACGTTGTTGGTGAACGATGAGGGTGTCCCTACAAAGCATGTACAACTCCCAGGTAAATTTTAATATTTTAACTATTTCATGTACTTTATCTAAAACATATTTATCATGATTTTTATTTTTAAATTAATGATAATATCTTTTTCTTTGTCGATTGCAGAAACAGGTGGTTCTAAGGTGACTCAGAGAGGTGTGAGCCATGCGTTGGCAATTTTGGGCCCACTATTTATTGTGAATTTCATTCTAACCTGGAAAGAACTGCCAGATTATCTAGAAGCCCTTTTTGGGGTCGGCACATTTGACAGAAAAGCGGTGGCTCAGGTAGCCGGAAAATATTTGAAATATACCAGTGACACCTATAGGACGCAATTGCAATTTAACCCTAGATATGAGCGTCCTCTCGCAGTTTCAGAGAGTGAGTGGAGAGCACTCATCCATGACGGAAAAGATAAAAGGGCAAAGAAAGAAGGAAAAATGCCAACTGGACCCGCAAGGTAAATTACAACTTTAATTCAATAGCTTTAATTTTCTTTATGTCTAAAATAAAAGTGTGCTACGTCATATCTGACTTCAATCTTTTGATGCTAGGTTGCCTGACACCTCAAAGGCAACCAAAGCTAGGATCGAGAAAAAGGGCCATCACAAGCTCGGCCAGGGTGGCTACTTGAAATTAGCTGCAAGAATTGTAATTAAGTAGCTAAACATCTTATAATTAATTGTATCGCCTTCCAACGTTTTTGTAATCCTATCAGATATGATTAAAAATACACAATCATATATAATGTAGGGTGATGACTTTTGAACAATAACTACAGAGGAAGATAAAAATATTGCTTTCCGTTTTGGCTATCAAGCTGTAGTTGAACGTCGCAGAAGCTTGGGGCAGGTCCCAAGATCTACAATGCCTGATAAGGTAAAACATTAACCTTTCAATATTTTTGTTTTCGTCCATAAATTTCATGTCTAACAACTTTGTTTAAATCATGGGAGCAACACTACCGACGAGGTAAATAACCCAGTTTTAGAGCCAGATGTAGATGATCCTCTCGTGCAACCTGATCATTGTAGTGGGGACCAGGCCGACAATGCTGCTATCAGTGAGGGCCGTGACCGTAATTAATTTCCACTTATAATTTTTTCTAATTATACCTTGATGGTTGTCCTTATAACGTTTTTTGTTTAAATGACAGAGAATGTTTCCCTTGAGGATCTTACCACCAGAGAGGAAGACAGGGCAATAGTCCCAACGGCGACAACTGGTGCACCAGGTAAATAATCTCATTGCAATTTTTTTTATTAATATTATCGAACTAGTTCAATGATATTTAAAAACTGACAATTAAAATTTAATATTATCTGTTTTTGTAGGCGATGCCCCGTCACTGGATGAGATCAGACATCGTGACTACACAACTAGGTCAGCGCCGACAACTGGTGCACCAGGTAAATAATCTCATTGCAATTTTTTTTATTAATATTACCGAACTAGTTCAATGATATTTAAAAACTGACAATTAAAATTTAATATTATCTGTTTTTGTAGGCGATGCCCCGTCACTGGATGAGCCCAGACATCGTGAATACGCAATTAGGTCAGCAGTGCGGGTTGAAAGGCACGAAACAGGAGCAGAGCACGATGATATTGATGATGTAATTAGGAGCTTTAAAAATAGGAAGAATAAAAAGAAAATTTGACAATGTAAAATATTGTATTATTATAAGACAAACGTTACCATACTTGGAACGTTTTTTTGCGTTATATAAAAAACTCATTTATCATACTATTTTTATGTCAAGCATTAATTGCAATGTTTCCTTGCGTACTTTTGTTGAATTGTTTTTTTATTAGTTATTGAATATTTTTTTTTATGCTCATGAAAGTAAAAAATGAAATATAGATTGGGTATTGGGGAATTGAGAGTGATGTGAGGGGGGGGAGAGGGGCCATAAGAGCTTCCACCTTCACGTGGTTGGCCCTGTTTAGTAGAGAATAATTTATTGGAGCGATTTAATCTTGGAGCAAACCTCCCTCGATCCAGCGTAGCAACAAAAAGTCACTGTTGACTTAGTTGCTACTCTTTCAGATCGTGGGAGGCTTGTTCCAAGTTCATGCGACTCCAATAAATTGTTCTTGAAACGAAGAGGAGCTTATTCAGGTATGTTTTGACATTTTCAACATATGTTCTAACATTATCATAAGAATGCATCTTAGAGTAAAAAATACTACATCAATTACTCGTATTTATTGTATAGATAATGATGGATTTTAATTGACTTGGCAGTGCAGGTACAAATCCTCTTGCATCATGAGCAATACAACTTGTCAACCAGGGTCATGTCCAGGATATTTTTGCTTGTGCGCTTGACCAGGTTCGTAATGTCACATTTTGTAAGTTCCTTTACAGTTCATAATTCAATATTAAGCTTGTTCACGATTATTATCTAGGTTTTTTGTATGTGTTTTTTCATCTATTTGATTGTAAGCAACTATGCATGTTTCCTGTTGTTCACTATGATTTCTCCCATTACCACTCCCAGGATGAATCCGACTTTATTGTTACTATGATTTCTCCATTTACGATTTCATAGGTTACATCATGTAAAGTTGTCAATCTCAAGTTGGTGATGAGCTTTAGTTCTCCGGATTTGGGGCTTTTCTGATATTTTATCCATCATGTAATTCCTGCATCACCTCGTTGTTTGAGCATGCCAATTGTCTACCACTTATATCAATTAGCACATGTCAATCTCTGAGTGGTGCCACATTTCACCTATTTTCAGTGAGAGTTTAGGGTTTCTCTAACATAGCTTCAGAAATCCGATTCAGTGCCTGCTTGAATATTGTCACATAATACTCATGGTTTGGATTGATGAGCATGTTTCGAATGGTTGGTTGATTCATAAGAACCACCTACAAACTTTCTAACACGTTAAACAAAAAAATTTCTTTGACAGAGATGTAGCTTCAATACTTTGAAAAAACTTATATTCTTCAATAACTTCAAAAAAAAACTATTACACAACTTTCACCGAGAGGATTAAGGTACCAGGATCACATAAAACACAAAGGTATAAAACTAACTCAACGTCCGTTCAAAAACAAAACATACCTCGTTCTCAAAACATCATCGTTTTTTCTCGCATCGCACTTGCACACTTAAAAAGTTACACTCAGTTTTTCACTTTTTACACACTGCTGTGTAATAAAAAATTTACGTACTGTCTATAAAAAAACTACCAAGCTTTTTCGACCTTTTATTTTTATATGCCGTAACATATAAAACATATTATAATAAACCCTCTTTTAAAAAAAATAAAATTAAAACTAAATTCTATGGCCCACCTTTCATTTCGCATATGATATATATATAACATATGTTTAAAACATATGTATATATTAAACTATCAAAATATTAAAGAACCCTTTCCGTCAGACTTCAAAATTCTGAATAGATTGAATTTCAAACCAAATTCGCGTTCCAAAATGGGATGCTGACGTCTGCCTAATTTTAACTCGAATTCTCAATCCAATGTGCCCTATAAAAAATTCGGGTCCTGTTTTCAGGTTTTCAGATTCCCTTCAATTTCATGCGATCCAATATTAATGCTCCACGTGTCCTCCTTTTGAATTTACAAAACTGTCGGGTAAATTTCTGTTTGTTTAATTTCTCGTCAGAATTACGTTAATGTCGATCGTTGTGTTTAAATACAATCCAAGACAGTAAATATGGTCATGGCCGTTCACAAAAACTTGCGGTGAATTTTAAATGCAGAATTAAATTTCTGATGGCACAAATAAATTTCAAAAAATGTTGTCGCCGGATCTCATTACTGCGAAATAGCCTGAAGTTAAAATTCAATAGCACAGAGTTTAATAAGTGAGGGTGTAAAGGTAACTTTTTGTCGATGGTACCGGATTAAGATCATCTATTCATTTTTGTAGGGTCTTATGGTGTTTGGTTTTTTAGTTTTGGGTTGGGTTTATTGAGTCTAAGATAGTTTTTGAGTGAAAAAATTGCTATCACGTATTAAAAAATTTTGGTTCTTTTGTCAAAATTTATGAGCTTGTTAGGAAATACAAAACTGACAATGGTTGTATCTTAAATTTGTGGAAAATAATTTGAAATGAAACCTTTTTGTTTAGGTTGTTGCAGCAGGTGCAAACCCCATTCAAATTACTAGGGGTATTGACAAGACAATAAAGGCCCTTGTTTCGGAACTCAAAATTTTGTCAAAGGAGGTAAACGCTTGCCTTTTGAGTAGGCTGGTTTTCCTTTTTGCTGATGGTTTGGTGTATCTAATTGAATTAGCTGCCTAAGGTATTTTTGGTTGCAAACTCCTTTTCATTTTTCATACAGTATTGGCCTTGTGGAATACATTTGATTGTGTGGTCTTGTTAGATCTACAACATTTGTAGTTGTTTAGTCTTATGGCCGAGGTGCACTTTTATTATGGAAATAGTCGATGCAATATTGTCATTTAATCCTTACTGCAGGGTAGCATGTTGAGAAGTTTCTTGTGAAACATTTGGTATTCAAAATGACACTTGATCCTATACAGCATCATGCACTTGACTTCAAAATTCACATTCAAAGTGTGCCAGACAATTCTTGCAAAATTTCAAATATTTATGTTGTTTTAAACCATTATCTTTTTCATGTATTGGATGCTGAAAATGTGAAAAGACTTTGGTATGAAACCAACTGGTGAATAATTTCCAGCAAAACAACCACTTCCAAGACATGATTTAGAAGTAGAACATATGTACTTATGAAGCATAGAAAGATATCTTTGATGCATTGTCAATGTTTGGCTAGGGTTATTTTTGGAGAAAATAACTCCTTATTCCTAGAATAGTGATCTTCAATACAAGTAAATGCCATAGAAGAGAGATCATCGTGTGACGCAACAAAACTGAAATTGGACCCCTAAGGAGAGCTGGTGTGTCTACAATCGCTCTGTCAGCATTTTCCCTTGGTTTACCCCGTTCTTTTCCTCCAGCCCGAGTCTTAATTGACTTCTTCTTTCTTCGGGTTTATTTATCAAATTCGTAGAAATTCGTAGAATTTGATAAATAAATACTATCCACAATGCTTGGACTTTAATTTATATTCCCGGCTTTATATTATCTCCAAGCCTTATAACCAATGTTTAACTTTCAACACTTTGTATTTATACTCCACGTTTTTTTTTAAATAAATTACTTGTAATGAACTTTCGGCTCTATATTTCACCACCCAGCCTTACAACAATCACGCTCCAGACTTATGCTAATTATCTACCAATCGTTTAATTAAACAATTTCATTATACTCCGGCCCCACCTATATATATCAATAACCAATCAAACACTCGTATCGTACCTGGCTATCCTCCGCACACCTTAGTTAACCTTCGGGCAAGTTCAACGTGCGACCACCGTCCGATGGCCCTTCTCCAAATCAACGACTCTTGGCAATTTCGCTCGGCTTCCAACGTCGGGCTTTAACGTGCGATGGCGTGGGTTAAACGGTTGTTTTCCGGGGTCACTCCGCCACGTGTCGCATTCCCTATGGAATCGCTCGCGAATAGGAAATACCGCCTACTCCGCAAAAGCGGTGCGATATGGGCAACCCGCTTTTGTGATTCCGCTCGTGGTCTTGGTAGAGGGCTTGACCACGGGTGCATGTCTGGTTCTGCTATCCTTTTGTTTGTTAACTCGTGTCCAATCCTCGGGTCAGGTTCCGAAAGCACAACAATTTTGTCTCTTTATTAAGCGTGATTTTAATATGTGTATTATCAAAGAAAACCAACACAAATTTTATAAGATGGGATCAAACAAAATTGTTCTTAAGTCGAGCCCGCCAGACTTCAAATGGCGATAAACCATAATTCAAACCAAATTCGCGTTCCAAAATAGCCTGCTGACGTCGGCCAATTTTGTGACGCGAATTTCTTATCAAATTCGCCCTAATATTTTACGGGTCCGGATTTCCACTGCGCGAGCGGCCCAAACAAAGATCCGCTCCAATCAATTTTTGCCATGTGTCCTCAATAAAAACTTGCCCTGCTCCCGGCTGCGGGTGCATTCGATGGCGTTTAAGGTGATGGAACATGGATATGGCGATTTCATATCAATCGCATTAACATTTAATGCTGTTCAATTAAGTTTTCACATCAAATCCGCATTAATTAATTTTTAACACTGTTCAAGATCGGACCTCCACTCCTCTTAGCGATTCCGCACGCTCCAATTTGATCCGGCCTTCGGCTCTCATTATTAATGATCAGAGATTAATTATGACAGGCGTCCTATGATTGCATTGCAGACGGGTCGAAAAAATGGCGTTTAGCCATGGTTTTTCAGACAAGCCGGTTGTTGGATTACACTGCCTGCTAACTGTGATGATAAGGAGAAGTGGCCAGCTGAACTGCTGCCTAGACCTTGCTGCATACCTACTTTCCCGCTCGTCGTCGTTTATTAATTGTACCCCATTGCCTTTGTGCCCATCGCGCCGAGATTGCACCCATGCTCGCATGTACTGGCAGATGCGTTGCTGCGCAGTGGGGAGCACTAGAGGCCGACCTTGCTGGCCCTCCAAAAGATTTTCAACAGAGATGACTTTCCGCCACCCGTGCTGACCCCCCCCCCCCCCCCCCCCCCCCAGGGTCGATATCCAAATACTAGGAGTGGCGGGCCGGCTTGCAGCATCCGGCCACCCTGCTCCTAGCTTTCCCACCGCTAGTTCACCTTCTTCCACGACGCGCACTGCGCAATTTTCCTTTAATTTCTCTCTCAACCGCCCGCAAATCACGGCTGTAGTCACTGTGGTCTTCCGCGAGGAGGCCCAAACAAAGGAAGAATGCACCCATCCGGCGGGTCTGAGCTTGGAAAAAGCCGGCCAGTGTTTGGGCCTTCAGGAGGGGAGCCATGGCATGCATGTTGAGGTAGCAGCTAGCGATCCTGGACCTTCCGAAGGATGGTGCCGAATCATGGAGGAACCAGCGGAGGAGTAGTTTGGTTAATTTGTTTTTCTTACTTAGCAGGCTCACTTAATTGGGCTTCTTTAGTTTATTTTACTATGCTAGACCTTTGTAATATTTTTGAATTCTGTAAATTAAACGTTCAAGAGTGGTTTCCCCGTATGAGGGCAGTCTTCTTAATTTTTTGATTTTTTGATGACAAATTTGCCATGAGTATGGCCAGGAAATGTTTTTGACTTCGGTGTAATTTTATTCGCAATGTTAATAGATTAAATTTACTTTGAATTCTCACATGATTAGTGTTTTTCTTGATCTGTTCAAGGATTTTGGGTACTTTAATTTGTATTTGGAACAATGGACGTTGATACTCTATATGTTGCTTTACTGTTCTACATACTACTATTTCGCTTTCTTATAGATGCCTCGGGCATATTTGAATGCTTTCTCAGATTGTCGATAATCTCCATGTGGACCGTTACTGGATTTTATATCATATCCCTGTATGTGACATGGGGTATTTTTCTATCATTGTATGGGGTGGGACTTCCACTTTTCTGGATGGATATTTGGGTTCCAATCTTCAGATGTGAAAATGTAATGACTTCATGGACTGTTTTACTTCATATAATATATTCAAAATAGTGTTTTTTCTCTTCTGAAAAAAAAAATGATTAATGTTCATCATTCTGCCTTCAAAACTAGTGATGCTAGTCTATGTTGCTGGTTTATTGATATGGTCTGATGGTCTTTTTATATTTTGGACATATCACACTCCTCACATGATTAGCGTTTTTCTCTGTTCAAGGATTTTGGGTACTTTAATTTTTATTTGGAACAATGGACGTCGGTACTCTATCTGTTACTTTACTATTTTACATACTGCTGTTTCACTTTCTTATAGATGCCTCGGGCATATTTGGATGCTTTCTTAGATTGTCTATAATCTCCATGTGGACCGTTACTGGGTTTTATATCAAGTCCCTGTATGTGACATGGGGTATTTTTCTATCATTGTCTCGGGTGGGACTTCCACTTTTCTGGATGGATATTTTGGTTCCAATCTTCAGATGTGAAAATGTAATGACTTCATGGACTGTTTTACTTCATATAATATATTCAAAACAACGTTTTTTCTCTTGTGAAAAAAAAAAATGATTAATGTTTATCACTCTGCCTTCAAAACTAGCGATGCTGGTCTATGTTGCTGGTTTATTGATATGGTCTGATTGTCTTTTTATATTTTGGACATATCACACTCCTCACATGATTAGCATTTTTCTCTGTTCAAGGATTTTGGGTACTTTAATTTGTATTTGGAACAATGGACGTCGGTACTCTATCTGTTGCTTCACTATTCTACATACTGCTATTTCACTTTCTTATAGATGCCTCGGGCATATTTGGATGCTTTCTCAGATTGTCGATAATCTCCATGTGGACCATTACTGGGTTTTATATCAAGTCCCTGTATGTGACATGGGGTATTTTTCTATCAATGTCTGGGGTGGGACTTCCACTTTTCAGGATGGATATTTGGGTTCCAATCTTCAGATGTGAAAATGTAATGATTTCATGGACTGTTTTACTTCATATAATATATTCAAAACAACGTTTTTTCTCTTGTGAAAAAAAAAATGATTAATGTTTATCACTCTGCCTTCAAAACTAGCGATGCTGGTCTATGTTGCTGGTTTATTGATATGGTCTGATGGTCTCTTTATATTTTGGACATATCACACTCCTCACATGATTAGCGTTTTTCTCTGTTGCAGGGTTTTGGGTACTTTAATTTGTATTTGGAACAATGGACGTCGGTACTCTATCTGTTGCTTTACTATTATACATACTGCTATTTCACTTTCTTATAGATGCCTTGGGCATATTTGGATGCTTTCTCAGATTGTCGATAATCTCCATGTGGACCGTTACTGGGTTTTATATCAAGTCCCTATATGTGACATGGGGTATTTTTCTATCACTGTTTGGGGTGGGACTTCCACTTTTCTGGAAGGATATTTGGGTTCCAATATTCATATGTGAAAATTTAATAACTTCATGGACTGTTTTATGTCATATAATATATTCAAAACAACGTTTTTTTGTCTTGTGAAAAAAAAAATGATTAATGTTTATCGCTCTGCCTTCAAAACTAGCGATGCTGGTCTATGTTGCTGGTTTATTGATATGGTCTGATGGTCTTTTTATATTTTGGACATATCACACTCACATGATTAGCGTTTTTCTCTGTTCAAGGATTTTGGGTAGTTTAATTTGTATTTGGAACAATGGACGTCGGTACTCTATCTGTTGCTTTACTATTCTACATACTGCTATTTCACTTTCTTATAGATGCCTCGGGCATATTTGGATGCTTTCTCAGATTGTCGATAAACTCCATGTGGACCGTTACTGGGTTTTATATCAAGTCCCTGTATGTGACATGGGGTATTTTTCTATCACTGTCTGGGGTGGGACTTCCACTTTTCTGGATGGATATTTGGGTTCCAATCTTCAGATGTGAAAATGTAATAACTTCATGGACTATTTTACTTCATATAATATATTCAAAACAACGTTTTTTCTCTTGTGAAAAAAAAAATGATTAATGTTTATCACTCTGCCTTCAAAACAAGCGATGCTGGTCTATGTTGTTGGTTTATTGATATGGTCTGATGGTCTTTTTATATTTTGGACATATCACACTCCTCACATGATTATGATTAGTGTTTTTCTCTGTTGCAGGGTTTTGGGTGCTTTAATTTGTATTTGGAACAATGGACGTCGGTACTCTATCTGTTGCTTTACTATTCTACATACTGCTATTTCACTTTCATGGACTGTTTTATTTCATATAATATATTCAAAACAAGGTTTCTCGTTTTTTAAAATTTCAATTTTTTTTTTTTTTAAATTGAACCCTCCGTCGGTCTACCGACACCTTGTAGACGTCGGAACTGCGACAACCTAAAAATTTCGGAAGAGAGATAGTATGAAAACGTCGGACCACATTTCGTCGGCATTGCGACAGATTACAAACGTCGGAAGAGCGATGTTCCAAACGTCGGACCACATATCATTGGCATTGCGACATCTTACAGACATCGGAGGAGTGACGTCCAAAACGTCAGACCGTGTTTAGTCGGAATTGCGACGGTTTACAAGCGTCGGAAGAGCGACGTCCAAAATTTCGGACCACGTTGAGTCAGAATTGCAACGGTTTACAAGTGTCGGAAGAGCGACGTTCCAAACGTCGAACCACATTTCATTGGAAGTGCGACAGTTTACAGACGTTGGAGGCGCGATGGTTTGTGAGACGTCGGAAGAGTGACGCTTGTTCGGAGCGACGGAAGAAGTGTCGATAGTGCGACACTTTTTACGTGCGTCGAAATGGCGACGGCATGACAAACCACGGTTTGTCCACCCTCGAACTATTGCTCTTGCGATGACTATGTGTCGGAATACCGATGAATTGGCCGTCGGAATTTCCCCCAAATTCTCTAGTGACAAAGTATTAGTTTTTAACCTGATCCACAATCAAAGAAAATGTCCAGGATGTCACAAGTTATCATTCGCACAGTGATAGGATGTCAGAAGTTATCATTCACACATGATCTATTCAGGTTCTTAGTTGAAATGGATCCTATTAGATGTATGCTGGCAAGAGACAATAAAAATTCAAAATAGATATGTGTTATGACATCCATATTCTCTACAAACCATCCAAATTTCCCATCTTATAAAACAATTTCTAAAAAAACCACTCAATTTACTCTCCAAATTTTTAAACTCCCACCCATGCTGGGGGGATCAGAGTGTAAAATCAAATGTTTCCGTGGTTTTTTTTAAAGGGTTCATAAACAAAATATAAAATGAGAAAGTCAATAATGTGGTATAATAACTGATTTTTGAATCATTGTGACAAACAAAACATCACATTAGCTCACAAAATATATCGAATGGTATAAGGATCTGAGATGATAACAATGTTTTAAATCATGATAACTAGGTGACAACCAAAAATAAGTTTTAGCCACAAGAAAAAAATCACAACTCACAGAATATATCCAACGTTGCAATGAACCCCATACATAGTGATGGACATCGTGGGAATTTTAGTGAACATAGAACACCACCCTAAAAATTCTATACTCTTGACCAATTTAGAATAACCTAAGATGTCTAGATTGGATACGGAGGTGGGTGGTACAATAGTTGAGGATGCTTCTTAAAGGGTAAGGGTATTTAAATACTCTATCCTTCCACCAAAGCTATAAAAAGTGAGACTTGTAGATTATAGTTTTACAAAATTGGCAGTAAGTGATTAAGAATAAGTTACAAACATTAGGTATTTTAAAAAGGTATTTAAAAATTAATAAGAGAAAGGTACACTAGTCCATGGTAATTAAAGTAATTCTTTGTACTATTTTTATTTAAAATAGAAATTTTTATTTGTATTTTTTTTAAATGAATATTGTTAAATGTGTTGTAATACTTTTATTTAAATAGTAATTTATGTTTCTAGTTTTTAAAATGAATATTTCTAAATGTGTAATTTAGTAAAATGTCTTAAACTGATATTCTAATTTTTGAGATATTTATTTTAAAAATTCATAATATGGTGAGTTTCATTTTGTTAAGCTTTGAGTCTAGATGTGCAGAGAATGAATCTATCTCAAGTCTCGAACAAGATTCTCATGTCCCAAACAATATTATTCTTTCTCTTCTTATTCTAGCTTGCACCTTGAATTCCTTCTCCCTGCACAAATTTAAACTGAGGCACAAGGTAGTTGTTGCATATAGGAACATTTAGATATGATAAGAAAAATGTGAAACTCTATTTTAATTTTCTCTACAAATGTGATGGAAAGTGTGCTCTAAATGTTGACAATTTCATGGTTAATGTAGTATAAGCTACATGCAAATTTCTTGTATACAAGATCAAGAAAGCTATACCCAATATCCAACACAATAGGCAATACATGTTCACCAATTCAACAGTTTCCTATGCCCAATATCCAACACCATAGAGCAAGACATGTTCACCAATTCAATAGTTGCTTCCAAATCTCTCTCAGTGCTAGAGTTGTTTTCTCAGCCATCATTGTTTCATAGAGGATAATTTAGTTCTGTTAAGAAAATTGTGATACTGTCTATTATCCCTTTTTAGTTTTCTAATGATTCAATTAAGAGTAACATTTGTATGTTCTCATGAGGAGATTTTTTTTTTTTCATGTCAATTACCTTTTATAACTACAGGTTCTGAATATTGCCTCTATTTTTAATAAAGGGAGCTCAATTATATGTTTAAAAATATGATTAAGTAAGAGAATTTTAGGATTATAATTTTTTTTTCCAAGTTGACAATGCGAATGTTTATTTACCTAAAGTTGGCTCCCATTTTCAATACCTCCCCATGGGGTTTGAATATAATAGGTAATGGAAATTCAACGACATATAAAAAAAAAAATTATACATCAAAAAATTAGCTCTATATATTATAGTAGTTCTTGCTTGAACAATCTTTCAATTTGGCATTCAATTATTTATTAATAAAGTTTGTTTACATTGTAGGGAGTACAATAATTTTTTAATAAAATAATAGTAGAAAACATATTCACAATATAATCTATTTGAATAAATAGATGTGTGTAAAATAGTTTAATAAGAAACTAGATTTGTAATTATAAAATATAAAACTATAACTTAAAATTGTGAAATTACTTTGTATTTTTTGTTTCTTATTTATATAGAGGATTTAATAAAATAAACAATAACATAAAGAACAATATCTCCTTCCAAAAATGTCTCCATATTAAAATGGCATTCACTTTCTTGTATACAAAGGCTATCGTTATTCATATGCACTATACAATTTCTGACAAGTAATTTCATGCTTGCTTCAAAGGATTATTAATCACGAAAGGATTTTCACCCCCAATTTCTTATTTCAATATCTATAACAAATTTTTTATATATGTGAACATATTATGTTGTTTTATATATATGTTTTCACCAACAATTGCCTATTTCAATATCTATAACAAAATTTTGTTGATAACTCTTATCATCAATATCTTTGAAACCTCCACGACCTACTTCCATGGAAGCAAAAATTGCCTTTGATTCCTTCACAATGGCTCCTTCTCTACAACAACTTATTTCTTCTAGGCTAGTCTTTCCTATGCTATTACCTTAAGACAGTTCTTTTGCAACATGTGGTGCAATTGTTAGTTTATTTATTTACCATACCTCTTTTATAAATATGGTATTTAGCCCACCATGTTTATCCCATGGTATTAAAATGATATTTTTACCCGTACATTTTAAATGTTTACTTACATTACATTTATTTATTTACCATACCCCTAAATAATTTACCATACCTCTAGAGTAAGTATAAAAAGAGATTTTATTGATTTGCCATACTCCCGGTAAATAAATAAAAATATACCCACTGTACATTTCAAATACTTGCTTACATTATAGTTCTCACATTACATCTACACATGTTCCTTATGCTCATGTGCCTTGCCTTATTCTCCTACACCTCAAATGTTTACAATACATTTCTCATATTACATCTACACATATCTATATACTGGGTTGCAGAGAACTATTAAAGTAGCTAGTTGCAAACTATGTATTAACTATCTATCCATAAAATAAACATCAAATTAATAGATGAGGAGATATAAGAAAAAACATCAATTAAAAATGTTTGTTAAAGAGATTTGTTAACTTCAACAACTATAAAGCACACAAACATAATCTATGAATTATCTAAGTAGTTGATATGTAAACTTATATAGTACTTAAAGTTTTGAGAGGGATCAAATCTCTTTTCACTCTAAAAGAAGTTTGCATGTCAAGAGATTTGATATCTCTTATCTCTTAACTCCTGGTAGATCCAGAGTTAAGATGGGTCTAAATTAATTTAATTTTCCCTTCTAAATAGACCACATTCCACATGAATAATATATATCGATACCATAGATTCTCAATACAAAAAATAAATACAATGAACCATTTTTATTTTTATTATATTTTTATAAAATTATTTTTATTTTTATTTCAAGTCATTTGAATTATTTACATTACATTAATCTTATAATTTAATTTAATTTAATTTTTATATAGTTTATTTTTTCACATTACTAAACATTACATTAAAATAAAAAAATTATCCAAATATTAAATGTTTCTTTATAAGTGAATAATTCATAAAACTCACATAAATGTAATTGATAACATTCAACCGAGACACTATGTCATTCCAAAAACATGGTCTTCTCCAAATTATATTCAATAATTAACATAAATATCCAGCAATACAAATTTTGAATTTTTGAATCCCGTTCAATATATACTATTTAAATCTCAAAATAAGGAGCAATTCCTAATTTCCTCTAACGGATATTTAATAATGAAGAAGAAATTAGAAGTAAATCACATAGAAGCAACTTACCTCCTTTTTATCTCCTAGCTATTCAAGTCATCTAGGTTTACACAGCCAACCTAGAAAGAACTTTCCTCCTTTTTATCTCCTGGCTATTCAAGTCATCTAGGTTTACACAGCCAACCTAAACAGGCTTCCTTCAAAACAAACATAACCTATTCCGAGATGGCCCAAAAATTGCCAAGTATGTTGTGAGATATCATAAACCCACGTACAGTACCTTCCTTCCACTGTTTTCCATTCTTCAAACATGAAGAATCCCGGGGACCATTCACGAATCCCAAGCATCTCCCATGCTCGCCAGCATTCTGTTTCCCGACGGCTTGGAGGTGTGATGGTTTCCAACAGCCGCAAAACTCTTTGTTTCAGATCGAACTTCCATAACTCAAAAACCGTGTCTCTCTTCTCGTATCTTCTGCTTCTTATTCCACATAGATGTTTTTCATGTTGCACGGTAGTAGAAAAAGACTCTTTACCAACAGGAATTGGCTCCTTCCACATCTCTTCTTCCACATCAAACACCAACACTCTGTTTACAGATGAAATCGAGTCAGTGCAGACCCAGCACAAGAAACGCTCGTTCACGAGTTGAGCATTACCCTGAATTGAAAAATCTTTACCGCTTCCATTGCATCCCCTTATCGTTTTCCACACATCTTCTTTGAAGGTGTAAACGAAAGTGACAACTCTGTCGTCTGAGAGTTTGCCCCAGAAGATGAGCTTGCAACCGCCATTTTTTCGGTCGAAGGCGATTGCTGATTCCAATAACCGCGCGGAATCGGATCCTTCGGGCAGAGTCAAAATCTTAGACTCGTGGGGAAAGAGAGGGTTAGACACCAACAACAACTTATCCTTAAACAAATGCCCGGAGGGCCCTCTTAAACAGACGAACCCATCGCCGTAACAAGAAAACCACCACCTGCGGTATCCCTGCAGCAAATAACTGCAGAGCGGGATTTTCCACGGGTACACAACATCGCTTCCTTGCTGCCAAATAAGTGAGTCTAAAACCGCCTTCTGCATGCGATTCTGAAGCGGAAGTGAAGCAACAACGGTAGTGTGAGCGAGACGTTCTCGGTCATAGTGAATAGCGAAATCTGGATCGGATGATAATGAGAGGAAATACTTGCAGGTGAATGCAAATCTACGTAAATCCAATATGGGAAGCCGCAGGAGGACTACAATTTGCAGATCACGTGGCAGCTTGTTCCACACACTACTTTCCATGGTCCTCTGGAAAGAACTTCGAATCAAAATTTGATCCCTCAAACAAACCTTACACTTTTGTTTGCCAACACGTTAAAACCCTAATCCAAAAAACCGAAAGAGGAAATATAGTTTCGGTATAAAACCCTAATCCAAACTTCGGATTCCAGAGAAAAATGGTAAAATCCTAAAATAATTACCCTGCACCTTAACGCAGAGCATTCTAGAACTAATTAGACTGCACCTTAACTTACGTCATAATATGATACTCTAAATAATAAACGCAGAGCATAGTACAACTAATTAGACTGCACCTTAACTTACGGCATAATATGGTGCTCTATTTTTATGCATAGCAAAATAATAGCAGCTGGCTCCGTGAGACTGTCTGAGCCGGAGTTACTTGAAAAACGTACGAACTGTCAGTGAGGCAAGTTGGTGAGCAGGAAAATGAGGAAGTTCCGTAACCCAGTGCTTATTATAACTGTTTAATAAACTGCACCTTAACTTATAATATAATATGTATGGTCTATATTTATGCATAGCAAAATAATAGCAGCTGGCTACGTGAGACAGTCTCAACTGGAGTTACTTGAAAGACGTGCGACCTGTCAACGAGCCATGTGGGACTTTTTCTACCAGATGTGTGGAGGAAAATGAGGAATTTAATAAATTATATAAGATCATGCGCACAAATTTAATTTATTTATTATATTTATTTATCATTGATTAATTTTATTTTTTTATTTAATAGAATTTTGGTGGTTTTGGAAAAAATATTATTAATTTTATTTTTATTTTTATTTTTAATTAATTTATTTAATAGAATTATAGTAGCAAGTTAAGTGGGCTTGATTGTGGAGAAAAACTTTACAATTAAGAGTGTTTGACCCAGAGGAGTTTTGGGATGGGTGACTTCGAGGGAAGTCCTCGATGGGTGATGGGTGACCTCTCGAGAAGTCCTCGATGGGTGGTGCAAGCCTCAGAAGTGATGATTGATGCTATGTGATTCATTTCACTAGTTTCAATCCCACTTCTTCACCCTTGTGAGCATCACCCGATGCGATGAGTGCTAAGTGGACTATTCAAAAATCATAAGAAATTAGTTAGTTACGACTAACCCTCATGGAAATGGTCATAGATGAATGACTTAAATTAGTTAGTTATTACTACCTCTCATGGAAATGGTAAAAAATGAATGACTTACTAAGTGGAATATTCAAAAATCATGAGAAATTAGTTATTTACTACTACCTCTCATCGAAATGGTTATAGATGAATGACTTAAATTAGGTAGTTACGACTACTTCTCATGGAAATGGTCATAGATGAATGACTTAAATTAGTTAGTTATGACTACCTCTCATGGAAATGATAATAGATGAATAACTTACTTAACACCCAAAAATGATATCTAGAATTACGGTGTTTTTGGGAAAAAAATTATCTTTAACGATTTTTTTTGTCTATTTAAATATCTAAATTAAATTTTTAAGTTAACCTATTAAGGGATGAATTAAATTAAATTAAATTGAATTATTTTGAATTATAAAATTATAAATTATATATTTTGGTTCATTCACCTTTTTTTTTAATCCTTTTCTTTGATTTAGTCCCATTTTTATTTCATTTTAACTGATTCTTTTGACTCATTCATTTTTATTAGTAGTTGTTTGACCCTTAGCCGTTAGATTCTAAAGGTTAGTAGTAATTTTCTCAACATCACCTTATTTATTTAATTTGATGCCCAGATTTGATGAACTTAACTTGATGGTTTAAAAAACATGGAAAAGCTTTTTCTAATGTGATTATCTCTGAAAGATATATGAAAAATTAATATATGGATCACAAAAGCCTCAATTCAGTTACAACTATGTTTGTTAAATATTATGAAAATGATAATTAACATGTATGGTTTCTTTAAGAAATTTAGAGAATAATTAAAAATTAAAATATATATATCTATATATATATATATATATATATATATATATATATATATATATATATATATATATTCTTAAAAAAGTAAGAAAGATTTTGAAATGCCCAAAAATTTTGTGACTTAGAAGCTCAATATGATTGATACTTTAACAAATGTTTTGAAAATTAGATAGAATATTGATATAAGATAGACAATCTACCCTAAGGTTTTTTTCATGTACCCTCTTCAAGTACCAAGTGACAAATTCTTTTATTAGCATTTTGGTAATGGAAGGTATTTTTCATGTACCCTCTTCCAGTACTAAGTGACAAATTCTTTCATTAGCATTTTCGGAATCGACCAATTCTAAGTTTCAATATGAATGTTATGACAAATTGTTCTTATATTTTCAATGTTCATTTTCTTAATAGTACTCTAAGATAGAAGGAGTTCTCATCTTCACAATGTTAACTTTCTTCAAAATACTAGTTAAAGACATAAATATAATACTATTTTGAGAGATTATGGTTGATCACATTGTTATAATATCTTAATTCCCTTTCTTGCTTTTGATCTTTATGGCACCACAATTTCTCTTTAAATTTGGAAGTAATAATATTTTTAATATTATATGGATTTTTCACAATGATCTACTCCATAATATTATATGGATTTTTCACAATGATCTACTCCATTATCTGCTCCTACTCCAATAAAGGCTAGGTGGGGGTTTTGGCTAGAGTTAGAAGTAATTTTAACAAACATCTTGGCATCCATGTTGTATAACTTTTTGTACATAAGATACCTTGTGATAGTCATGCTTTCAATGTGCTAAAGTCTTCCTTCACGGTTTTGGCTAGAGTTAGAAGTAATTTTAACAAACATCTTGGCATCCATGTTGTATAAATTTTTGTATGTAAGATACCTTGTGATAGTCATGCTTTCAATGTGGTAAAATCTTCCTTCAGTCAACAAGATAGAGAAATTCAGTAACACACCAATAAAATGCTTTAACTATACAAATTTTTATTTTTAGCTACTTTATATGTTATATACATAGTTAAAATATTTTAATGACATGAACATCCAAATACACTTATAAATAAAAGTTTCCTTCATATTAAAGAATACTAAACATATGTCCATCAATATATATATATATATATATATATATATATAGATATAGATATATGATTTTAAAGTGTTATTTGTAAACTCCACAATTATTGTGGGAGAAATGCCTTGAGTTTGAACACTCTTATCAATACAATTATATGATACTTCTAATTTTTTTTCTCTCTTATTTATGTTTAAGAAGCTTTTTTTGTTACTAATATTTCTTTTTTAAATCCTAGATATCCAATATTGAGCATGAGAAGAATTTTACATCTTATAGTGAGTTGTAAAAGAAAAATTATTAACTTCTTTTAATGCAAGTATTATTTTATTTATTTTAATGTAATGTTATGAGACAACATCATCCCCAAACAAATTCTAGTGCAAAAAGTAAATTTGAAACATTATATTTGTTGATAATTAGAGTAAATTCATTTTGAATTCAAATTTGATAAATTTTGAGAGACATGCAACATTTTAAAATGTAATTTTTTTTATTAACTTTCAGGTCATGTACTAATTATTTAATATTAAATGATAAAAAATTATACCATATAAATTTTGATTATATCTATGTCTAATACACTCTTTTGTAAATGGATATATATATATATATATATATATATATATATATCTATATATATCTATATATATATATATATCTATATATATCTATATATATATATATATATAGATATAAAGAAAACATCTCAATAGAGGCAAACCAACTATTGAGATTATGTAATATAATGTGACAATATCTCCCACTGAGGTTATGTTGGCTGGACTTAATTTTTTATTGTTCTTTATGAAGATATGGAGCCATTTTCACAAGTCTAAATAGGTAGTTACAACTAAAAAATACACCACTATTTTTGAGAAACTAGCCTTCTGTGTTAAAAGGAATGTCAAACAACTTATTTCATGAAATTTTTGTTAGTGGTCTAGTTAAAGACATTTGTTCTCATATCTTAATGTCTCACCCTAAGGTGTGGCTTGATTCTCCTCATAGATCCAAGGAAGCACAGAGATGGTCAGTGTGTAAATGCAAATTTTACTTTTAATCAACATTCCCATTTCACTAATCCCATTGTTCCCTCTCCTCCTTTTACAATCCAAAAATTAAAAATGGAAATCACAAAATGAAAGCTTAATGGTCTTTTCTACAATTATGATGAGAAATACTTCTAGAGGCACAAATATAAGGAGCATAAACCCTTTTCTTGTTAATTTTGAAGGCCATTGTTGGTTATGACAGTGATGTCACACTTGTAGAATCGTTGTCTTATCCAAAAAATGGTATTCCTCCCTCTAATCAAGTTGATGTGGACTCCCTAATATCTATACATTATTTAATTGGTATCTTACCTCCACAAACCCTTATTAATCGGTTATATCAAACATCATCAGGTCGTTATCATCATAAATACTGGAAACAACCACAACATTATTCACCACAGAGTTGTTAAAAGGACCCATTGTTATATGCATGTATTAAATAAATTTCAAATTATTATTGGTGATCCATCTCCATGAAATGTGGGGGATGTTTTGAAAATGAAAATACTAAATTTGTTGAATATTCTTTGAAAGAATTGGCATTTTCAATGAAATTGGAATTGTGACATTGTTAAAGGTGTTGTGTGCCTACTCGCTATAGGCCCCATATCCATGGATTTTAATGAATTTAATATGATATTCTAATAGGTTTGGAATTTATACTCTTTCCAGGGAATCATTATAGGTTTATATGAGCTTGTGAGTTGACATCATATGGGGAAAATTCTCAAAAATGGTCTTTCCAGTATTATTTATTGTTTTCATTTTATCTAAGCCTTTAGGGATGCTTCCTAATCCACTCATCCCAAAATTCATCATATCTTATCCAAAAAATCTTATTAATGGGTTATATCAAACATCATAAGGTCACTATCCTCATAAATACTAGAAACAACCACAACATTATTCACCATATAGTTGCTAAAAAGACCCATTTTTATACGCATGTATTAAATAAATTTCAAATCATTATTCATAATGGGGTTCCATGAAATGTGGAGGTTATTTTGAAAATGTGCATTTTCAAAATGGTGAATATTATTTGAAACACATCATGTTTTTCATTGAAAATGGGATTGTGACATTGTTCTAAGTGTTGTTTCCTACTCACTAAAGGCCCCATTGTCATGGATTTAAAGGACTTTAATATGAGATTATAATAAGTTTGGAATTGCTACTCTTTTCAAGGCATCATTTTAGATTCACCAGAGCTTTTTAGTTCACATCATATGGGAAAAAATCTTAAAAAGTTACATTATAATATTATTTATTGTTTTCATTCTATCTGAGCCTTTAGGGATGCTTCCTAATCAACTCATCCCAAAATTCCTTGTATATTATCCACACACCAATTCCTAGAGGTATCCCACCTTCCCATGGTGTCTGCGATTAATTCATTCCACTCATACCTATAATTATCCCACACAATGTCTACATGTATCCCCATTCATTTGCGGAAAAAATTGATATTGAAAATTTTCTTTAAGATTTTTTCCTTTTTTGAGATTCTCAAATTTAATTTTAATTTTATTTCCTTGCCCGTTAAATGACAATAAAAAATGTGGCCAATGTGTTGAAAAGTATCCATATAATTTCTTAGACCTCTCTCTCCTTAAAATTAACTCATAAGTATTTGGGAGATGAATTTTCACATTGGGAACCAATAAGTACAGTTTTTACCTTGCCTAGAACCTTGAAATTGGTTTTATCTAACTTAATTATCTGCTTCTAAAATTTATAAGGTTTAATATTAAATTATTTACTAGTATGGAATTACATTACATGATGCATGTGAATTAAGCAATAATTTATGCACAACTATATTTGATATTTAGCGATCAAAAGGAAAGGGGTGTGTGAGAATGGAGTTATCCACTATTAATGCTCAATGAACATTATCTTTGTATTTAAAATCACCCTTCATATTTTTTCCCTTTATCTTTAGCCCATATGGTGGTTTATTTATTTTCATAAGTGGTTTCTTCTAAGGATTTAATCAAAAGAAACAAAAGGTAACTATAATTTCATTTAGACTAGAAGAAGGTCATTCTATGGAAGAATATTTCCTTGCAATGACATGAGTTGTGGGTGTGGAGAATTAGAAGGAGGTCCTTTACTTGTGGTTTGTGAAACATTTATTTATTAAATCTCTTCTTCCTCCTCATGGTCTAGTACCCTTAAATAAATATTCCAAGTTACATTAATTGAGGATCTTCTTCCTTGTTGGCGAGGAATCGGGTCTCGCGGACAAGACCTAGGTTCAGGAGGAGTGGCCAACAAAGGGGGTCTGATGTAGTCTAGGATCACGCCGGCATTTTCACCCTACTCTGAAGAGCAAGGAGTCTCACCCGACGCGTGCTACAACCACATGCAAAAAGGGGATGAGATCAATGGCAAGGAACAGAGTCGCAACTCATGATGGTTAATGCATCAATCATATATACAGAGTCATGTACGCAAGAGCATTTAATGAAGCATTCAGACATTAGCAAATAAAATTTTAAACCAGCACAACCACGTTACATGCATGTAAACCTCTCATTAAGACAGCAACCTTCATTATCTTCATATCTTGGCAAAGCACATGATTACATAGCATTTTCAGCGATAGCTTACAACTCTGATACAGATATCTTACGGAATAGAAAGGTAGAATAGAGAAGATAGAGAAGATTAGGAACCGTAGAAGTATCCTGCATGATTTCCTTCAGTCGCTCTGTGCTCCTTTTCCTGTCACAAGCCTCGCAACCTCTGTAGCCTCTGTCAGCCAGGTGATTGTTATTTATTCACCCGCTATCGTGACTATCCGTTCCTCTGTGTCTTTTCTCCAACTGCTTCTAGCTTCTCTCCCGTTATCTGTGTGTTCCGCTTTCTGTCTTCTACTGTGTGTTTTCTTCATCTGCACTTGTGCGTGTTCTTTCTTCAGCTATCTCATGCTTCCGCGATGCCTTGATATCTCCGCAACTCCTGGTAGTTTCGACGCGGTCGCGATTGCCATGTGTCTTCATGCCGCAATTCAAAAGATCAAAATTCAAAATGTTCTTAACCAAGATTTCAAAAACAAGGGCCCCAACAAGCCCCAACCACAATTCCTTGACTCGTCCCCAAATCAATCACAAATGATAGCTTCCACCTCCATTGCCTCGCTGGCTCCCGTGCCCTGTTCAGCCTGTGTGCCTTCGCCTCGTGCCTCTTCCTATTGTGCTCCTCCAAGCGGCTGTTCAAAAAAGAGCCCCAACTCCGAGACCCTGCGGAGTGCTGTATCTTTAAGCCCTGTGAAGTCCGACACTGCTTGCTTCCATCCTTGCATTAGCAAATCAGCTTCCTCAGTGATCCTGGTGGTAGCGGCCTCCTCTATATTCGTCGGGACAGCCCCAAACATCGTGGCAAGCTGGGTTTCGGCTTCTGCAACGAGGTGTTGGATTGATTTGGCACTGGCTTGAATAGGCGGATGGATTTCCCGAATTATCTACTTGGCCACCGCTGAGTTGGCCTCGGTATGTTGCATTTGAGCCTCAAGCTCGTCTGCCTGGGCATAGAGTTGATCCAACCACGCTGGGTCTGCGATCTCCTGAATTTCTCTGGAAATCTGTTGTAGCTGTGTAGAGATGGGATGCGTTTTAACAGTGAGGGCGAGTGAACACTCCTGCAGACTTCGCAGGAGGTCATAAGCCTCCCTTGCTGTGGAGTGAAGGGTCGCCTGCATGTGAGCGGCCTGGGTCTGCTTGGCAGCCACCTGTTCTGAGTAGACAATCTGGGGGTCGAGTAGCGCAGGCCGTGCGGCTAACGCTACTTGAAGTTCCTGATTTTCCCTGCGTAGTCCCGTGAAGGCAGTCCGAATGTGGTAGGCCTAGACGGCCACATTGCTCTCCGCTATATCTGTAGGAAGTGGGGCATGGTGAGCTCTGATAGCGGGCCATAGGTCGGAGAACGCCTGAGCGGTAATGGTGACCTGTTCCTATAGGAATGCCTTCTCCTTGGTCAGTTGATCGCGTTGTTCAGTAAGCGCTACAATCTAGTGGTGCTGCTCATCGCACCGCTGCTCCAGCTCTGAATGAAGCTGTTCGGCCTACAGGGCCGCCCGCTGAATGAATAGGTACAACTGGCCTGTACTCCATGTCTCTACGTTGGGGTTGCCGGAACCGCCCTGCTCCGGCATTCACTCCTGCAGAGGTTGGCCACTGGCCACAGATCTGTTGGAGTGCTCAGGAGGGGACACTGGTTTCTGTTGTTGCATTGAGGTACCCATATCGGAATATGTACGTTCTTGCTAAGTGGTATATTCTGGGGGTGGACGGTCAGCATGCTCAGGCGGAACCTTGACCGAGTCAGCCCCAACATTGGTCGGCCGGGTAAATATAATAGAGACAGAACCTTGGGGTGTGGCCATGGGGTCGACTGGGGGTACTACGGCCTCAGTACTGGAGGTGACTTCAGCCCCATGGTCCCCTCCAAAGAGTTCTCGGATAAGAGGGTCGGATACAGTGGCAGATGAGTTAGATGGAACGGATGAAGTGGCAGGTGGACGGACGGTGGAGGGAGCGTTGGACGGGGTGGAGGAGGTATGGGGGAGGCGAATGTTGATGAATTCAGATGGATCGATCAGGGGTTCCTCCGGAATCAATGTGCCTGTGAGTGGAGTGGATGGCGGATCATCATCGGTCAGGTCCACCACCGGATCAGCGACGGTGGTGCGGGCCCGTTGGGATGGAGGGGTGTCTGATTGATCAGGTCCCGGGCCCGTTTTTCCCATTGGGGTGATGATGGGGCTGGTAGAAGTGAATAAGTTGGTAGGGATGGGGGAAGTGAGAGGGGTAGTATGGGATAGAGAACGAGAACGAGCGAGCTGGAATTCAGAAAACAGGGGAAATAAAGAGGCACCACTTGAAATAACTTGGGTTGCCACGTTGAGACTTTGTACTTGGGTATTGAAGTGCTATATGATGGGGACCAGTGATTCGGTGAGTTCGTGTGAGGTCCCGGCTGCATCTTGAGAAGGTCTCGTCGCGTCCTGTGAGGGTCCTGCCGTGCCCATCTCGGCAGGCCGTTATGTCGCCAGCATCCGCTCAAAGTTATATCAGGGGATCCCATCGTGGATGTGCTTTGTGACCCCCAGCCACGCAGAGACCTCGCGGTGAAAGGTAGCATCGTCCAGCTGGAATCTGAGCGGTGCCATGTGGAAGGTGGCTTCCAGAACGCAAGTGGGGCGGAGGTAAGTGTGCCTGTGGCTTACCCCAAACCACACTTGCTCACTATAGTTATCCAACAGGTGCTTGGGCACCCGTTGCTGGTTAGCCACCACATCTCTCATTAACCCGTACCAAGCCCGGAACACTTCCGCATTCACCTGTTTAATGCTGAGGTTCGAGGACACCTGCCACGGAGTGAATTTCATTGCGAGGGGCTGGCTTGCGGTAGTTTCTGCTGGCATCCAGACAGGAGGGATCTGCCATTTCCACATGGTAAAAGCTACAATCAGGTAGCCATAAAATAAAACTCCTGGTGCACTTATAGTCCTCTTCGCATGCCGCGAACAGTTCTTTGAGCACGAAAGAACACCAATTCAGCCTGGTGCCTTGGACACAGTGCTCCGCAATGGAGATGGTATCCAAGGTGCACTCTCCCTTGGTATAATGCTGCATCGTCTTGCTAGCAATGAGATAGCAAGTGAACCGAATCTCGGGCTTGTTAATCAGGTCAATCTTGGCACCTTTCCCCCCCCGGCGAGTGCCATATTTGGTATAAAGGTCTGTATCACCCAACTTCCAGGCGTGCTTGGAAGATGTATGACCTACAGTGGAGACGTCTGCGCCATTCTGGGACAGCCCTGTGAGCCAATGAATGTCTTTGGCGTGAATGGGGATTTCTTCGTTTAGCCATAGGGACCCGTTCTGAATTCGGCTGAGGAGGAACCGGGTGCATTGCATGGCTGGTCCTGTCATCCAAAAGACAGGAGAGTTCTCAAATTCATCAAGGACGATTGCTGGAGGCCCCGGTACTCTTGTCGCATGCGGCTGTTTGAGCTACTACCTGGTGTGTAGTGATGCTCCATGTATGTCTGCCAATGGAGGTGGGGGAATTCGGCCGGGTCGGACAGGTTTGCGTCTATCAACGCTGCACTGTCATATTTGCCAACCAGCGACTCGGTTCTGTGGATCCTACTGTCCAGCATTGGTTCAGTAACAGATAGGAGAGCCTTTGGCATTTTGGCACACCGCTGGTAAACCTGGAGAAATTTCCTGGAGCTTCTGTCTTGGTGCGGTGCGTCTTGAAGCTTCAACCGCTCTGGCGTTGCTGCAATTGCCAAATTTAACTGGTCCAAAATTCTTGTGTTGTTGGTCTCCATGCAAGTTATGTCATTGCCTGGAAAGAGCGGAGTTGATGAGACGCCATAATGATAATTAATTCTCGCTGGCCTTCTTGCCTGCAATAATCGTGCGATCGATCGCATGCCTGTGTGTAATCTGACAGTTTCTAACGACGTCATGGGGAAATGGACGGACGCGACGGCTAAGGGAACTGCGGGTGATGGAAAATGATTATGGTACGGTTACTGTCTACTTATGGTAATTTATGATGCAAATCTGAGCGATCCTACAGACTGACAGAAAGGACTGACGCAAATGACCTAGACTGATACGGGCACGTGGATGGATCCTACAAGGATGACACACAGGACTGGTGCCGTGACACGCTGGACTGGCGCGGTGACATGCTGGATTGGCGCTGCCCCGACCACAGTCGGTTGGGGGGAGGTCCCCGCAACTGATCGATTATTCACAGACTTCCTATGAACAGAAAAGACTCCCTACGCTCATCCCGGTTGCGGGAGAGTTATTTGACTAAGCTACTGTACGGGTGCTCTCGGGTGCGAGAGTTATTGATGAAAAGTGAAAGGTACCTACTCCTGGTAGGGTTTTAGCCGTGCACCATTCACCCATCTAGGAAGAACTGTACCGTCCAGCTATGCCAACTGAACGGCTCCTGAGTCGTGGATCTCGATGACAAAGTAGGGTCCCAACCAGTGCATCTGGAGCTTACCTGGGAACTTTTGGAACCAGCTATCATATAAGAGAACTTTGCCGCCAACTTGGAAGGCTTTGTGCTTGAGGTGGCGGTCGTGCCACACTTTCTGCCTGGCCTTCTGAACCTTCTGATGGAATTCTACCAGGAACCGGGCCTCATCCAGCTCCTGTAGCTCCTGGAGGCGTTCCCGAAGTGACTCCTCTTTGGAGAACTAAAGAGACGTAGCGATTAAAAGACTGGGTATAGTGAACTCGGCGGGAATCACAGCTTCCCAGCCATACACCAACTGAAATGGCGTCTGATTGGTCAAGCGTTTCACTGTAGTCCGGTAGGCCCACAATGCTGCTGGGAGACGTTCATCCCAATCGTCGCGCTGAGCATTGCAAATCTTATTCAAGCCCTTTTCAAGAATTTTATTAAATGCTTCCACAGTCCCATTAGCCTACGGGTGGTATGGGTTGCTCTTATGATGCTGAATCATAAATGTGTTCAGTAGTAACTTGACCATGGCATTAATGAAATGCGTACCCTGATCGTTGGTTAAGCTCCGTGGGCAGCCAAACCGGCTGATGATGTGTTCAAAAATGAACTGGGCAGCTGTCTCCGCCGAGCAGTCACGTACTGCCGCTACCTCGGCCCACCGGGTGAGGTAATCTGTGGCGGTAATGATGTACCGGGCCTTCGAGTGTCTGGCGACCGGGGCGATGGGACCTACAAAATCGACAGCCCATTTTTTGAACGGCCCCAACACATGCATTGGGTGGAGCGGAAGCTCATCCCAGTGTGAGGGCCTTCCCGTCCACTGGCAAACATCGCAGCGCTTCACATAGGCCTTACAGTCGGCATGTACTATCATCCACCATAGGCCAGCTTGGAGTACTTTTCATGCGGTGAGCTTCGTGCCCACATGGCCTCCCGCAACACCGCTGTGAAATTCCCACATTACCGCTTCCCGTTCGTGGTCAAGGATACATCTGCGCAACACCTCATCGAGGCCCAATTTGTATAGCTGCCCTGGGATCAATTGGTAGTCGGGCGCCCAGACAACCAGGTAGCGTTTCTGGAGAGGGGTGTAGTCCTGAGGGCATTGTCCCGTGGTCAGATAAGTGGCGATGTCATCCAAGTAATCCAGTACTGCTTCGACTCGGAAGAGTTTGGCATCTGGCAGCTGATCATCCAACGAACCTTCATTCTCTCTCGTTTCCAACCTGGATAAGTGATCGGGACCGACATTCAGCCTACCGAGCTTGACAATCACCTCAAACTTAAATTCCTGGAAAAGTAGAAGCCATCGAGAGATCCGTCCCTCTAAAACAGGCTTATTCACCAGATACTTCAATGAAGAGTGGTCCATAAAGAATTTGAACTTGCCGCCTAGAAGATAGTGGCGGAACTTCTGGAGGGAGTACACCATCGCCGATGCCTCCTACTCGGTCATGGTGTAATTCTTCTCCACATTCGATAACCTGTGGCTGGCGAAGTAGACGGGGTGGTCGACTATTGTCTCCCCAGGTTGCGCCAAGACAACCCCAAGCGCAACACCAGACGCATCAATATGCATGTGGAACTGCTTATCCCAGTCGGGATGAACAAGCATGGGTGTCGTCGCCAACTTCTCCTTCAAGGTGTCAAGGGCCTTCCTACAATCCTCCGTCCACTAGAATATTTCTGACTTCCACAACAGTTTCTCCAGAGGGGCCGTGATCTTTGCGTAGTTGCAGATAAATCGCCTGTAATATCCTGTGTGCCTGAGTAGTGCACGCAACTGCTTCACGGTTTCAGGGGCTTCCATGTGGACTATGACCGCGACCTTGGTGGGATAGATACAGACCCCCTGCTTGCACACCACGTGGCCTAGGAGCTTGCAGAATGAGACTACAAAAATACATTTCTTCAAGTTCAAGGAAATCTGCAGCTGACGACACCGGTCGAACATGATACGAAAAAGGCTGGCATGTTTCTTCAACAGAATGTAGACAGTCCAGTCGTCCATGTAGACCTCCAGGAACTTGTGAATGTATTCCCGGAAAGCAGCAATTACAATCCGGGAAAACACAACCGATGCGTTCTTCAGACCAAATGGCATAATGTGGTATGCAAATGATCCCCACTTCGTGGTGAATGTCGTCTTTGCTTTGTCTTCTTCTGCAATGCGCACCTGATGGTAGCCCGAAAATCCATCAGTGAAAGAATAGGCCTCATTTCCCACAACATGATCTAGAACTTCATCGCTAAAAGGATTAGGAAATGGATCATGGATGCAAGCATTGTTCAGACTCCGGTAGTCTATGCAGACACGTATCTCTGCTTTTTCCTTCTTTTTCTGGATGACAATGGGACTCACCCACTCTGCTTCTTCTACTGGAAAGATAAGACCTGCAGCCAGCATCTTGTCGATCTCCGTCTTGACCTTTTCTTTGATACGTGGGTTCAGTTGGTAGGGTTGGTGCTTCACCGGCCTGGCCCCCGGCTTCAGCACGATGCGCATTTCACCAAGCTCCCCCTTGATCCCCTTCAGGTCTGCAACCGAGGATGGGAACAAGTATTTGTATTCCCGGAGGAGGCTGAAAATTTCTTCTGTCGTTTCCTCATCTCAGTAATCTCCCACCGTTGCTAGCTTGCGTTTCTCGTCTGTTCCAATGTTCAACTTCTTCATATTTAGTGGCTATAAGTGGACTCCCTCAGTCGTCGGCTCTTCACTGATGTCCCGCTCGCCTTCCCTTTCATCAAAATAGAGATGGCTGAGGTCCTCCAGACTATCATCATCCGGATCGCCGTCAATCCGTCGAAAAACCAACTCACGCCTGGCCTCAGATCGTGACACAACCGGGCCCCCGTTGGGCTCGGGGTGGCAGAAAAACAAGACCTCCTTGATCGCCTGTAGGGCCCAAGACTCCTGCGTCGGTTCCCCTTCGAACAAGAAACACTGAACGAACTTGTCCGTGACCTCCTACCATGAGCGGGTTCCCCGTTTCCGCTCCTCCTCCAGGTACCAGGCCTGGGGATTGTATCTAGGGAGTGGATAAACCTGTGGACCCACAACTCCTCAAGGTACCTGGTACTACGCCACTGCTCCTCACAGGCTCACACATGGTGTCATGGGTTGGAAGTCCCGTGATACTTAAGTGCACTGCGGGGGCCCTCATGCTCTTTAAAGCATGCCCGCAGAGCGTCCGCCACGCAATCCCATCGCAACAGGGTGTTGCAGTGATTTTTCCACCATTGAGCCGATGTGGATTGCAAGGCCACATCCAAAAGTGGTATCCGGCTTTCAGCTGGGACCATGTCTTCCACCTTGATAATAAAAGTATTGAAAGCTTGCACATTTGACAGGGTGGGATATCTACGGAACTCAGTCCCCACCCACCGGACTTGGGCAATAGTAGCACATCTCCGCGTAGTGGTCTCATACCCACCTTGCTGCCAGTCTTCCCACATGATTTCGAACCCGAGCTCCGAGCTCTGCACACTCCGCCAACTAACAGAGTCAGTTGCGGTCGGGTTAATATAGTCGTCCCGCTTTCCTGCAGTCATCTGATAAAGGTGGTCCATCATCTGAGCATCCTCCCGATTCTCCACTGTTTTCGTATATCGTGGGCCCTGATACGGGTCAAGGGGATGGGTGACCTGTACCTCCCCATCTTCAAAGATCATCAGCTCCTTCTTAAGGTCGATGATGGCGTAATTCTAAAAAGCCCAGTCAATACCAAGTAAGGTAGGATAAGGATCCTTGTTGCCCATGATATCAATAACCTCAAAATCGGTGTATGTCTTCACCCCCGCAATGTCGACCTCAACACCCTCGAGCCGGCCGATTGGCAGAATGTAGTACTGGTTCACCATCCTGAGTTGGATTGGCGAGTAGGCCATCTGTGGCCTTCCAAGGGCCTCCCACGTCTTTCGTGGGAGGATGTTGACGTCGGACCCCAAGTCCAGCATGGTATCGCTGATTTGGAATCCCGCAACCTGCGTGTTGAGCCGGAATTCCTTGCGTGTTCGTTGCTTGTTCTACTTGACGCGCTGCACGTATTGAGGAGCAGCATTCACCGAATCTCTAAGCCCTGTGCGCCCCTGCAATGCTCCTTCCAAAGCATGCTTGAGTTGTTGCCGCAGCGCAGCATTGTTAATAATCCTGAGGAATAGCCAGATCCAGTCCTCGATCACAGTACATGTTACACCCTACACCCCAGATTCTGGCAGCGTGGGATCCTCTAGACCTCCTGCATCCCGCAGTTGAGCGAACGCCTCAACTGCCTCCTGGAAATACTTCTTCTGGTCTTCGGGCCTGATTAACATCTTCGGGGATGCCAGCCGAACCACTCATGCTGGCTCCTTCCCATGTGCATCGTCCCCAATTTTCTTCCCACCCCTCATCATGATCGCGACGTTCTACATGTCTGGGGTCGCGGTCCCTCGTGGCTCTGAGTTTATTAGATTCTCTCCCCTCTGCCTCGCCCGTTCTTCCCACTTCTTGATGAGCACCGGACAGTCCTCTGTGGCATGGGCGTTCACCCGGCACTGGGAACACCAGGATCGTCGCGGGAGGGGACATTCTCGAGCCACGTGACCCTCCTGGTCACAGTTGTAACACTTTGCCGGACTGCGTCCGCTTGTGCGGCCTCCCCGCATGCCGCCGCCTCTTCCCCTTGGAGCCTCGTTCACCCTGTAGGAAGGACGATCCAATCGATCCGCAAGGGCATCGAGCGCCCTGTACTGCTCCGTATTATGAGTCATGGAAATGCAAAAGTTGCAATACGCATTGTTGGGAACCTCAGAGTACTTCTGTAGTATCGGGCACATCCGAGGAGGATGCCCCAGCGTCCGGCAAATCTCGCAGTACTCTGGGGTGGAGGAACCTGGTTGAGGTGGGAACCCCGCGTATGGTTGTTGCGGCTGGTAGCCCCCCTGTGGATTCATGGCCGCGCTACCACCAGGCGGTGGACCCCCTTGGATTGCCGCGACCAAGGGTCCTGCCCCTACGCCATGCAACCAGGGACACTCTGTTGCACCATGGCCCTCGACCAGGCAATGAGTGCACCAAACATTCGGACGCGCTGGTCTCACTGGCTGGAGCTCCTTGAGCTTCTCCGTCAAGCCGGCGATCTGGTGTTGCAACCCTATCAAAGAAGGATCTTGCGGGGCCGGTCCCCCCCCGGTATTCCTGGGGATAGCCTGCCATAGCTTCAATTTTCATGGCCTACTCCAAAGCGTCCTGCAGATTATCAATATTCTGCTGAGTGAGAGGGGTTCGTGTCAAGGGAAGCAGAGCCTTGATGAACCAGTCCCTCTGGTGGTTTGGATCGATCGGGTAGCTAAGTTTCCCAATCGCGTCCTTGAATCACCGCATTAACTCCCACGTGGTCTCACCTTCCTTCTGCTTAATTTCCCACAACTCGGACAGGCCCTGCTGGTCTGTCTGGGGAAGCTTGAATTCGCGGACAAAATCCCGCTTTACATCCGCAATTACAGGGTTAGGGTGAGCCTCAGACCACTTGATAAACCATCGCAGAGCCCTCTCTCTGAGCGTGGTTTGAAATTCTATTAACTTCCTTGCATCTGGCATCTGCCGAGCCCTCCAGATGGCTTCACACAGATACCAGTGTTGCTCTACATCATCATTGCCCCGGCCAGAGAACTCTGGATACCGGGTGAAAGATCCAGCCATGTATACTTGCGGAGTATTGACCAGGATAAATCCTCCAAGTCCTGGTTGCGTAACGGTTCCACTAGGGAAGATAGCACTACTAGTAACCTTTCTGTTACCTGACGTTACTGACGCTGATGAACTACTGTATAACTGACTCAATGCTTGTAACTGAATGAAAATATTACTTAAAGGCTGATACAGTACCAGGGGAAGGTAGGGATCCTGGCCATGCAGAATGTGGGAAGTAGGGCTGCCTGGAGTGGTGAGTACCGTCTACTCTTGAAACATCCGCTGCATCGTGCCATGCCATTCATCTTCGGAACTCTCTTCGGGCTACATATTTCCATCGTCTTCGTTAGTCACCATCTCTCTTCCTCACGTCGTTGGGCTCCCATGCACCTGCCGCACTTCCACCGCTGTCCTGTCTTCTTCCCGGGTATCCAAATCCATAACTCCTATCCTTGGAGGCGCCTCCTTTTGATTGTTCCTCTCGATCTCCCGTCTCTTCAAATCCCGCATCACCCTTTTTCACCACCTATCGGCGATCTGTGCCCGCCGATGCGCACGTCGCTCCCTCAACTTACATGCAGCCTCAACATCCATTCCCCCCTCCCCTCTTTCACATTCTACAGAGCATCGGTCCCCTCAACCCTTCCCCCAGCACGGGTGGTTTACACTTCCATACCCATTTTGTGGAATTCAATCAACCCTTCATCCACCATCAGAGCCTTAATCCATAGCGGAATCTCCTTAAGCAACTTCCCTCTTAGCCCTGAGTGGAAGACAACTTCAGCTTTCGAGAAATATTGATAGCACTCAGCAGCAAACTCCACAGTGTATCCTTCCAACCTGGTCCTTACCCAAAACTCCACCACGCGGGTTAGTTCAGTGTCCACCCGATGCAGTGCTACCAGATCTTCATGCGCCCACCTGCGGTTTATCTTCCGCAAGCCCTCTCGAGGCACCGTTGTTCGTAATCTCCATAACTAATTGTAAAGTTCGGTAGGGAACCTTCCCCAGAAAATTTTGTACATATCACTGGCGGAGTCAGAGAAAAGTACGAGCTCCTTGATCGCCGCCTCCTTTTTCTTGGTCAGCTCTGCTTGCTGAGCAATGAACTAGTCGAGATGATTATCCCACCATCACCGTATTTCTCCTTCAAAAATCCTCGATACCATGATCTAGTTCCCCTCAGAACATGCAGGTCCTGACAACGGAACCATTTTTTAGCAAGGAATCAGGTCTCGCGGACAAGACCCAGATTCAGGAGGAGTGGCCAAAAAGGGGGGTCCGATGTAGTCTAGGATCACGCCAGCATTTTCACCCTACTCCGAAGAGCAAGGAGTCTCACCCGAGGCATGCCACAACCACATGCAGAAAGGGGATGAGATCAATGGCAAGGAACAGAGTCACAACTCATGATGTTTAATGCATCAATCATATATACAGAGTCATGTACGCAAGATCATTTAATGAAGCATTCAGACATTAGCAAATAAAATTTTAAACCAGCGCAACCACGTTACATGCATGTAAACCTCTCATTAAGATAGCAACCTTCATTATATTCATATCTTGGCCAAGCACATGATTACATAGCATTTTCAGCGATAGCTTACAACTCTGATACAGATGTTTTACGGAACAGAAAGGTAGAATAGAGAAGATAGAGAAGATTAGGAACCGTAGAAGTATCCTGCATGATTTCCTTCAGTCGCTCTATGCTCCTTTTCCTATCACGAGCCTCGCAACCTCTGTAGCCTCTGTCAGCCGGGTGACTGTTATTTATTCTCCCGCTATTGCGACTATCAGTTCCTCTATGTCTTTACTCCAACTAATTCTAGCTTCTCTCTCGTTATCTATGTGTTCCACTTTCTGTCTTCTGCTATGTGTTTTCTTCATCTGCACTTGTGTGTGTTCTTTCTTCAGCTATCTCATGCTTCTGCGCCACCTTGATATCTCCGCAACTCCTGGTAGTTGCGACGCAGTCGCGATTGCCATGTGTCTTCATGCCGCAATTCAAAAGATCAAAATTCAAAATTTTCTTAACCAAGATTTCAAAAACAAGGGCCCCAACATTCCTTTACTTCATCTTCATTGTTGTCTAGTTCTTCAATCTATTCGAGCTAAATTTGATAATTGGGAGGTAGATTAGGGGATTCCATTTATTTCTTCTAAAGGGCGGTATCCTATTTCTTGTAATGTATTGATCTGAATGGAAAATGGCATCAACCCATGGTATTCATCTACCCATGTTATCCATCCACCCATGGAATTTACCCATGGTATTCATCCACCCATGGTATTTATTCGCCCATGGTATTGTAAGTGAACCATGGTATGTATCCACCCATGGTATTCATCCACACATTGGATTTACCCATGGTATTGTAAGTGGTATCTACCCATGGTATTGGCCTATGGTATCTAAACATGGTATTGTAACTCAAAAAAGGCTATAAATAACAAGCCTTAGTTTGTAAAAGGACAGATTTTTCCGTTACAATGTAGCTTCTACAGTTATTCTCTGTTTTAATAAAACAAGTTTCTTTGTGGTTTTATGTTCTTTGTGTTCTCTCTTTTTTCTGGCATTATAATTTTGTAGATCTTGTCAGATCCATTTCATTTTTTTAGATCTTCAGGGCCTCCCCCCAAGATTTGTATCAGTGGTATTAGATTCAGGTTATGCCTCCATGGGAATGAGGGTTGAAACATATTTCAGTTTCAATGTTTTGCTACAATCATCAGTAAAATCCATGAATTTTTTTGGGCGGCAAGTTTTCAGATCAGATCTAAAACTTTTGGTGAAAAATTTACAAAAAAAAAATACCAGATCTGGATTCCTTGCGTAAAAAATACTCAAATTCAAAAAAAAAATCGACCAAATTGGAGTTTGGATGAGGGAGATATTGCTGATTCAAAATCAACAATGTTGAAGCAATTTTTCTGACGACAATTCAGAACAGTGGATATAGATCTGATCTCCTCTTGAAAAAATACCCAAGTTCAAAAAAAAATCGGTCAAATCGGAGTCTGGACGTGGGAGTTATCGTTGATTTAAAATCAACTATTTTTTCAAAAATTTTGTGATGACAAGAGAGTTCCAGCACAAATCTAAGAGTCTAGAGTCTCCAAATAGTGGTTTCAAACACACGAGAAGATGAAAAATGATCATTCCATTTCCAAAAACAGGCTATAATAAATATTTTGAGCTATATTGACCGAGTTATGGTCATTTTAAATCTGGAGCAGCATTTAGAGTGGGTTCTCTTTGGAGATGTGCCCTCCCACCCCACATTAGTAGGCACCTAATTCACATTCATCAGTTTCAGCATAGTAGCATTCGGCGTGGGTTATTTGGAGACGTTCCCTTCCACCCCAAGCTATGTAGGCACTTGCTACTTCATCAACAATCAACATCACGGTTATGGGTCAACCGCGCAAAATCATTTTCATCGAAGTCTACTTGCTAGGTCGTACACTGTTAGTCACACAGTTGGTCACAAGCATTACAGGGTATCTCTATCCTCGGATCTTCGTTTTTCATGGTTTTGGTTCATCCACAAACCCACACTTCATTGAAGTCCATTTTCTAGGCTGCACACTATCAATATCACAGTTGGTGATAAGCATTACAGGGTATCTCTATCCTCGGATATTCATTCATCACGGTTATGGGTTAACTACACAAAACCCTTCTCTTCAATGGCTCTTCATATTCAACAAAGGCTTCTCAGGATGGAACTTCATGCAATGGGGACCATTTCTTCTTAAGGAGGGAGGAATGATATGAATGGAAAATGGCATCAACCCATGGTATTCATCTACCCATGTTATCCATCCACCCATGGAATTTACCCATGGTATTGTAAAGGGAATCAACCCATGGTATTGATCCACCCACGATATTTATTCGTCCATGGTATTGTAAGTGACCCATGGTATTCATCCACACATGGGATTTACCCATGGTATTGTAAGTGGTATCTACCCATGGTATTGGCCTATAGTATTTACACATGGTATTGTAACTCAAAAAAGGCTATAAATAACAAGCCTCAGTTTGTAAAAGGATAGATTTTTCCTCCACAATGTAGCTTCTACAGTTATTCTCTGTTTTAATAACATATGTTTCTTTGTGGTTTTATTTTCTTTGTGTTCTCTCTTTTTCCTGGCATTCTAATTTTGCAGATCTTGTCAGATCCATTTCATTTTTTTAGATCTTCGGGGCCTCCCCCCAAGATTCAGATCAGTGGTATCAGATTCAAGTTACGCCTCCATGGGAATGAGGGTTTGAAACATATTTTAGTTTCAATGTTTTGCTACAATCATCAGTAAAATCCATGAATTTTTTTGGGCGGCGAGTTTTCAGATCAGATCTAAAAATTTTGGTGAAAAATTTACAAAAAAAAACACTAGATCTCGATTCCTTGTGAAAAAAATACTCAAATTCAAAAAAAAATCGACCAAATTGGAGTTCAGATGAGGGAGATATTGCTGATTCAAAATCAGCAATGTTGAAGCAATTTTTCTAACGACAATTCATGGACGGTGGCTCTCCTATCATTTTTCACAATTTTCAGTGAAAAATTTAAGAACAATGGATATAGATCTGAGCTCCTCTTGAAAAACACCCAAGTTCAAAAAAAAAATCGATCGAATCGGAGTCTGGACGTGGGAGTTATCGTTGATTTAAAATCAACTATTTTTTCAGAAACACATGAGAAGATGCAAAATGATCATTCCATTTCAAAAAATAGGCTATAATAAATATTCTGAGCTATACTGACCGAGTTATGCTCATTTTAAATCTAGAGTAGCATTTAGAGTGGGTTCTCTTTGGAGATGTTCCCTCCCACCCCGCTTTAGTAGGTGCCTAATTCACATTCATCAGTTTTAGCATAGTACCATTCGGCTTGGGTTATTTGGAGACGTTCCCTTCCACCCCAAGCTATGTAGGCACTTGCTACATCATCAACAATCAGCATCACGGTTATGGATCAACCACACAAAATCATTTTCATCGAAGTCTATTTGCTAGGCGGCACACTGTTAGTCACACAATTGGTCACAAGCATTACAGGGTATCTCTATCCTTAGACCTTCGTTTGTCATGGTTTTGGTTCATCCAAAAACCCACACTTCATCGAAGTTCATTTGCTAGGCCGCACACTGCCAATATCACAGTTGGTGACAAGCATTACAGGGTATCTCTATCCTTGGATCTTCATTCATCACGGTTATGGGTTAACTACACAAAACCCTTCTCTTTAGTGGCTCTTCATATTCAACAAAGGCTTCTCAAGAGGGAACTACGTGCAATGGGGACCATTGCTTCTGAAGGAGGGAGCAATGATCTAAATGGAAAATGGCATCAACCCATGGTATTCGTCTACCCATTTTATCCATCCACCCATGGAATTTACCCATGGTATTGTAAATGGCATCAACCCATGGTATTCATCACCCACGATATTTATTCACCCATGGTATTGTAAGTGACCCATGGTATTCATCCACACATGGGATTTACCCATGGTATTGTAAGTGGTATCTACCCATGGTATTGGCCTATGGTATCTACACATGGTATTGTAACTCAAAAAAGGCTATAAATAACAAGCCTCAGTTTGTAAAAGGAAAAATTTGTCCTCCACAATGTAGCTTCTACATTTATTCTCTGTTTTAATAACACAAGTTTCTTTGTGGTTTTATTTTCTTTGTGTTCTCTCTTTTTTCTGGCATTTTAATTTTGCAGATCTTGTCAAATCCATTTCAATTTTTTAGATCTTGGGGGCCTCCCCCCAAGATCCAAATCATGTACCTTCTATTGAAGTCTTCTTGTGGTATGTGATATAACTACATAGGCTTTTGATAAGCCTTTGAAGTTTGTCTCTTTACATTTCATCTCTCTTGTTGTTTTGATAATTTCTTATCTCCTAATATATATAGATGATTTCCTATATTCAGAAGGTTATTTGTGCTATGCTAATCATAATATTTTCTACCTCTCATGTCTCGCCAAAATTTTTAGGTAAATTATTTTTACCAACCATACTCACTAAAATTTCAATAAAGGAAGGCAGTTTTGTAGTAAGTGTTGGGCCATGAAAAAGGTACATTTTACCCTCATAGTTAGCTTGATTTATTACTAAATTTCATGTGTTTACCTTCACTTTGGGAATAAATCTCTAAAGAATTATTTGTTTCTTGTAATTTCGACTAATCTATTAATATGGAACATAATTTACAAAGAGGGAATAACCTCTGGAGCTACATAGTTATCCAATTCCAGAGGGAGTCTTAAGAAAAAAATAAAAAAAGATACCTCCCCTAATGGGGAAACCGACCCAATTGATGCTGCCCTTGAATGGGAAACCAATAGTATTAGAGTTATGAAGAAAATCATTGTTTACAACCACAACAATTACAACCATATTGTCCAAAACATACATCCAAGCAGTAGAAAAGACCAAAAAAAGATAAGGAAACTTGTCAAAGCCTAAAAAGCCCATAAGGCTAGATGTCGAGGTGTGAAAGAGGAGTCTCCTCCACAATGGGACATATGTACTCTTCATCAAAATTGTTGGGTCGTAAAAAGGTATCTTTTGAACACCTAGTTAGCCTACATTAATCATCAATCCAGGAGTGACTTTTTATTTCAAGAGTGTACTCTGTCTGAGGCTACAATTATCTAAGAGAAACGCTGTGAAGATGTAGTACAAAATGTTAAATGCAAAAGTAACAAATGATTGTAAAGAAATCTAATGAAAGGAAATGCTATGAAAATTAAACTACATCAATCTTTGCAAAACATCGATCAGGGATACAGTAGCAATAACTCCTTCCATTAGATATTGATGCAAGATAACCAATCTGGGGACTTGGAAGCGATAACCAGTGTCCTCTACAGTTGGTGATCTTTAAAACAATCGAAATAAAAGCAAACTCAATCTGCGCGCTAATGAAAATAAATAAAAGGAACAAAATATGGAAAAGAACAGTAGCATGTAACTATAACTCATCTATTTGCTAATCGGAAGCTATGAATAAACAATGAACAGAAATGGAAAAGCAATATGCAATGAACAACAATTACAATTCTAAGATAATCAAGCAACTAGATTTCCACGCTTTAATCTTGTTGACAGCCACTCACCACACAAAAATCAATTATAACAAATCATAAATTAATGGAACAAAAACTCGAATCAGGTACACAACAGCAAAGCTTTATAATGATAACAAGATAGCCGAACAAAAAATGTGCTTCTTGTAAAGGGCGAAATAACAATGACTCTGTATTTGATCTAACAACAATAAATCAATTTTGTAATTGAAATAAACATTAAACACACTTCACACAACAGTAAGCAAGGATTAAAAATACAAACAGTGAAGTGATTCCACCAGAGCCGGGCCCTTAGCGCCAGTGAAATATTCCTGGGCTTAATTTGGAACTTTAGAAGATGAACGAAACGTGTGTCTTATATTAAACCAACATAAATCATTACAGAGGAGGTTGTCTCAAAGCCGGGAGTCAATAAAACATTATATTACAGAAGAAATATTTAAATGTAAAGCCTTTCGACCAACTCACTCCCCCACTGTCACTAAAGGACATTGCTTTTTATATCAATTCTCGACAGACAATTCAAGGAATAAGGTGAGTTTGAATAACGATCCCTCAGGATCAAAGGATCCTAAGGGATTCACTCCTCTTTGTTTAGTTATCATCCTGTTTACTCTGACCGAGCCCGAGCTGTCACCTACCTTTTCTTGGCAATTTGTTCAGATCTCCTTGCCTTTGGCTAGATATGGTTCAATGCTGATGGAGTAGCAGTTACATTAGTTTCAACCCCACCTTTGGTAGAGTTGTTCACCTTGTTGAATTCCTGTTTTGTCAGCAAAAGGTAACCTTTAGCCATATTTTTGTACTAAACATAAACTTGTCCAATTATATTATAATTATTACAATAAATTACCTTTCCAAGGCAAAAAGGAGTATGTCTATTGTGGAGTACTAAAAAGGTATGCTTTTGATGATCATTTCAGTGGCTTTTTAGTAGAATTTGTAAACCTTTTTGCATCATGAATTTGGAAAATAATAAAGAATTATAACAAAACATGTGAGAGTTGATATGCAAGACTTAACCGCTGATGATTGTTATTTTTCTGTGCAGGAAAAGGTGAAAACGAGGAGTTGCCGTTCCAAAGGAAAGGAAAAGATGAGATAACTGCTGTCCCTTTGAAGGGGAACTGAATGCAAACAAGGCTAAGCAGATCAAAGCAAATCGGCCCGGAAAAGGAGGAGAAGACACCAGCTCGGCGGAGAAGAAAAGAAAAGATGAAGGATTAACAGTTTGGCGAATCCCTCAGGATCTTTGATCCTGAGGGATCGCTGCTTTATTTATCTTGTTACTTGGACATCTCCGTCGTCACCTTTATATAAAGGGACAGCACTGTTAGCTTGATATACTTCTTATGTAATTTTCTGTTAAAAATCAACTCTGATTATCGAGTCTCGTTGAGAACTGGTTCATTGTACTTTTGTCTTATGCATTAATATAAGCTTGGTGGTTATCTCATTTCTGCGTCTGGATTAACTTAAGGCGGTGTATCCTTGGAGGCTAAGGGCCCGGCCCCGGAGGACACTTGCTTCTGTATCACTACGATTTGATTTCTACGTGGTTTGTTTATCGTTGTTATTTGGTAATCTGATATGCTTTATAAGTTGCTATTACATGCTCTGTTAATATTCAATCATTAAGGTGTACAGATAGAATTGTGTATTGACTCTGCATTATGTTATTGATCCTTTCAGAGTTAATTGCATGTTATTAATCTTAACCGAATATTCTTATTGTTCTGTTACAGAGCTTTTATACTGAACATTCGTGTCATAGATTCATTTGAAGTAGTGTTCTTCATAATTGTTGGATTCAGAAATAATGCTGTTCTATTTGGAAGCACAGTCGTATCCCTGTTGATTAAGATTGATCAGATTATTATTCCAGCGTGTGTGTGCGTCTATGATTTACTAGTGTTGTTCCATAATTTATCAATAGTTAATGCTGTTCCATTAGTATGTTTTGCTTGATTTGCCTTAAGAGTGAAAGATTGTTATTTGATTGCGAAGAGTGCATTTGGGTTAATAGATTAAGTTTGGTTACGACTCGCGAGACTTAGTTGTTCGATTGCTGTTCCATTTTGCTATCTGCCGTTCCATTTACTCGCATTTGTTGTTTTAGTGTGAGAGACGATCTAAGGCTGTAGTGAGCTTCGGCATTCACTGTCTAGCTCCCAGACCCGTGGTTTATGCTCTAATTTCCTTTCCATCAGTTTCCAAAGGGATGGGTTAACACTGCCGAACCCTTGACTGATAAGCTGCCTAGTTTTCTGAATGTGTGATTTATTCTTTTGAAGTAACTTAGTTATAGATAAGCATCTGTTTACTCTTGTATTTTTAAACACTGTACTACTAGCATTACTCTGACAAGTGATAGCCTCAGACTGAGACACTCTTTGGAATAACAAAACGCTCCCGGATTGACATATTAATGTGAGGTAATTAGAGGTGAAAGAGACCCTTTTTATAGCTCTACATTTTGGCGCTGTTGCCGGGGAAAGAGTGTAGCCATTTGTCTTTTTCAGAGTAGTGTACGAACCTGCTAGGGAAGAGTTGGATCTTAAAAACGGAAGGTAAGAACCTACGTGCGGAGCATGTAAAAACCCTGCTCCACTGTCCGCTTTCCTAACAGATTTGTTTTTGCTTTGTTTGAATAGAATTTAGTAGTTCATTTGAGTGCATGACTAAGCAGAAAAGACCAGAAAAGAATATCAAACCTCCATCCAAGCCTGAAAAAGCTAAGGGGCCGGTGACCCTTGGCCGAACGACCTTCATAGACGAAATCTATAAGAAAACAGAATCTCAGCCATCAGTAGGCTCCAGGAAAATCATTTCTAAGCAGCCTACTAGTTCCCTTCAGGCCACAGGATCACCATCTGTAGCCTTTGCTGAGGTGCATAGTCAAACTGAAGAGTAGGACTTTCAAGAAATTGAAAATTCTACTCCAGAACTATTGCAGGAAGGGAATTTCAGCAACTTTTGTGAATGAGAAGGAGAAACAGGGGAAACTAAGGAACCAAAATCTCCTATTGGAACAAATCAGCCATTAAATAGCCCAGATAAGGGGAGTGCTGCGAAAATCATTGTTGAAGGAATCCAATCTCCTCAGACATCAGGTATTCTCATTATTCCAGATAAGGGAAGTGCTATTAAAACTATCCCTGTCAAAACCATTCCCTCTCAACCTAGGAATACCCTCCTAGATATCCCAAAAGGTTATTGGCATATATTCGATCCCATGGCTCAGAACCAGCCAAATGCTCAAACCTCTACATTACAATATCCTATAGTGGATTCTGCAGAAAATGCACCCATGAAAGCTATCCCTCTTCAGCATATCCCTACATTTCATGGTCTCACATCAGAAGATCCGGATGCATTTTTATTCGAATTCGATGTGTTATGCAGGGGGTATGATTACACCACCGATCCCCAGAAATTGAAATTATTTCCCTCTACATTAAAAGGGGCTGATTTAAGATGGTTTATGGGACTAGGTGGTGGAGTTATCAACAATTGGGATCAAATGAAAGAATCCTTCTTAAAAAAATATCAGGATTATTGTAGGTCTAGAGAATTAAAAGACGAAATATTCCAAATGACAGCCAGACCGAATGACACATTGGAGGAGTATGTGGAACGTTTTCAGTACAATCTACAAAGATCTCCTTATGCATCGCTACCTTTACCTGATAATGTGTTAAAAACTGCATTAATACGGGGCATGAAGGAACAATGGATTGAAACATTAAACATCATGGGAAAAGGGGATATTTATCAAGAGAATTTTGCTGACATCATTGATTTATGTATCAGGAGTTCGAGAGGCAGCACAAGAATAAAACCGATAGAGTATGATCGGTTTGCAAGAGATAACAAAGTATCAACAGAAGGAGTAACACATGCAGAAATTGGAAATTTATTAGAAAATTTCAAAACTGATATTCTGGGGACACTAACTACACAACTTGATATTGTGCAGGCTAAACAGAAGCAAATGGAGGCAGAACAGAATTTGGCGATCTTCTGCCCCCGATGCAGAAAAAAACATAGCCACAAGGAATGTCCACTGGATATAGTCCAAACATGCGCTATCTGTACAAAAGATCACCTTACGGAGAGCTGCCCCTCACTTCCTGGATTGAAAGCGGTATATAAGGAAGCGGAAGAAGAACCAGAATCGGTGTACTTGATCAACCAGCGTCGCCAGTGGCAGCCGAGAAAATATGGTATGTTTCCAGACTCAACCTCTTCTTTTCAACCTCCACAGTATAATGCTCAACAATATAGTATGTGGCAAAATCAATCTCAACTCCCATTTTCATACTGGTCACCACAATCGTTTCTTTCTTCGAACCCATGGCTGAATCAGACAAGCCAATCTGGTTGGCCGAATTTCCCTTACACTCCACCATATTGGCAAAATGGCCCATATCCTTCACAATGGATTCCCCCTACTTCACAAAGTTCACCCTGGCAGACAAGCTGGCAAAGACCGATGCACCAGCCAGCTGGAACTATTCCGCTCCCTCAACCTACTCTGCCAGCCTTACAACAAAATCCCCAGTCTAACCTGAGACCGCAACTCCCAGCCCAACCCAATCCCCATCCAAATAACAGACCGGTCCAATCTCTCCAAATCATAGAATCACCAGAAATAGGACCCGACCTAAGGGAGTGCAATGATCTTCAGTTAAGATCTGGACGTATAATTGAAACTGAGGGAGATAAAACAGTTCATATCGAAGATCAGTTACCAAGAGAACATTAGTTGCAACAAGAGGATGTAAATAAGCAGCAGACTCATAATCAAGCAACCACATCCTCTCCTCCGTTCCCAGAACGATTAGTCATACCTCGACCCATACAATATCCTGACTTTGACATTCTGGGATAATTACAAAATCTGTACATAAAAATCCCATTCCTCCAAGCCATTCAAGACATTCCTATATACGCAAAAACTATCAAAGAGTTGTGCATAAAGAAACCAAGGAGGAATATAACAAATAATCCAAGAGTCCAAGTAGTCGGTACTTTATCTGACTTATTATCTGGGAAAGAAACACCCATTAAATATGAAGACCCATGAAATCCAATTATAACTGTTCAAATTTATGGTCAGACCCTGTCTAATGCCTTAGTTGATCTAGGAGCTGCAATTAATATTTTAACAACCACTACTTGCCAAAATCTTAGCATTACATCTGTAGAACCCACCTCTACTTTGTTAGAATTGGCTGACCGATCTGTGGTTAGACCAGAGGGTACTCTACATGATGTCATGGTCTCTGTAGATTCCTGGGAGTATCCAACCGATTTCCTGATAATTAATCCAAAAACCCGACTTGATGGACACCCGCTAATTTTAGGTAGACCTTGGCTTGCCACTGCCGATGCCTACATTGGCTGCCGGTAGGGAAATATGACCATAACCAGAGGACCGAATAGCAAGAATTTAGTTCTATATCCTCCAACGCAGCCAAGTGTCACAATAATCAAAACTAATAAGCACCATGTATCATACCTTACTTATAACATCATATCTCCATTAACTATACAAGAGGCACTTGATTTTAAAGACCAAACAGAAGATGATGCCATTAATAATTTCATTAGTCAAACTGAATCTCGCACACAGTGTCACATGATAGAAGCAACATTTGATAATGAATTGGAGGAAGATCCTCTGAAAGATACGCATGACCAAACGATACCTGTTACTTCTGTTGCAAATAGTAAAATTGTGGAAATTGAACCGGGAAAAACTTTAAACATCAATGCCAATCTCACGCCTGAACAAGAAACAAAGCTCATCCATCTGTTAACAAAATATCAAGAAGCATTTGCATGGGATTACCCTGATATGAAAGGAATTGATCCCCAATTATGTACACACCACATTTATATAGAAAAAGATGCCAGACCTATTCGTCAGCCGCAAAGGAGACTTAATCCTCATCTAAAGGATGTGGTAAAAGCTGAACTTCAGAAACTTTTAGATGTCAATTTTATCTATCCTATTTCTGATAGTAAATGGGTCTCTCAGCTTGTGGTGGTACCAAAAAAGAATGGAAAATGGAGAATCTGTGTGGATTATAGGGAACTAAATAAGGCAACACAGAAAGATCATTTTCCTCTCCCATTCATAGACCAAGTATTAGATACTTTAGCAGGAAAGAAATTCTTTTCTTTCCTGGATGGCTTCAGTGGATACAATCAGATTCAGATTGCCCCCGAAGACCAGGATAAAACTACTTTTACTTGTCCTTAGGGAACATTTTCCTATCGAGTTCTACCTTTTGGCCTATGTAATGCTCCTGCCACATTCCAAAGGGCTATCCTTAGCATTTTTGCAGATTTAATAAATGATGGACTTGAAGTTTACATGGATGACTTTACACCATATGGAGATGATTTTGATCCAGCACTAGACACCCTAGAAAAAGTCCTACAACGCTGCATTACTACCAGGCTTTGCTTAAGCCACGAAAAATGTTTCATGATGATGACTGAAGGACTTATCCTAGGACATTATGTTTCAGCAGCCGGCATTCAGGTAGACCCAGCCAAAATCCAAATACTTTTTCTCATTCCCACTCCTACTACTCAAACAGAGGTACGCAGCTTTCTTGGATTTTCTAGTTATTATAGATGATTTATAGAACATTATTCGCACATTGCTGCTCCTTTATATGCACTAATTGGTAACGTTGATTTTCTTTGGACAGAAAAATGTGACCGTGCTTTCGAGGATTTAAAGAAGCTCGTATCCACAGCCCCAGTCCTTCGAGGACCAAACTGGGACCTACCGTTGCAGATATCATCTGATGCCTCAGATACAGCCATTGGCGCAGTCCTTGGGCAGGAAGAGGATAAAAAACCATATGCTATCTATTACATCAGCAAAAATTTATCCCCTGCTGAATTAAATTACACTGTTACTGAAAAAGAATTCCTAGCTGTAATATATGCTGTCAATAAGTTTAGACATTATATTACAGGCTATCCTGTTATCTTGTATACAGACCATTCTGCTATAAAATATTTAGCAAATAAGCCTGTCACAAATGCCAGAGTAACTAGATGGTTCATTTTATTGCAGGAATTCGATATCACAATCAAGGATCGGCCTGGCAAAGAAAACCATGTAGCTGATTTTCTTTCGAGAATACCAAAACCAATCGATGCAGCAGCAGTTGAAGATCAATTTCCGGATGAGCACCTGTTTGCTGTTGCCATTCAAACACCCTGGTATGTTGATGTTGCCAATTACCTCGCAGTAGGTAAACTACCAAAACACTTAACCCCTAATGAGCGCAAGCAGATTGTTCAGAAGAGTGCTCGATTCTCGTGGATTGGGGGCTATTTGTTTCACACAGGGGCAGACATGCATATCAGGAGATGTGTTTGAGAAGATGAAATCTTTGACATCCTAAAAGCCTGTCACGATGGACCGTGTGGTGGACACTTCGCTGACCGTAGAACTGGACATAAAGTATTGCAGATAGGATATTACCGGCCTACGATTTTCAAAGATGCAAAGAAATTTGTCCAAGCCTGTGACAGCTGCCAGCGAGCAAGACGACCTGGTCAAGCTGATGAGATGCCTCTGAAACCACAGTTAGTCATTGAACCATTCGAGCGATGGGCTCTTGATTTCGTTGGACCCATCAACCCATCATCAAATCAGAAAACATATATCTTGGTGGCAACAGAATATGTCACCAAATGGGTTGAGGCAGAATCATTGCCAAGAGCCACAGAGGACTCTGTCATATAGTTCCTGTTCCATCTATTTGTACGTTATGGCCTTCCAAGGGAAATAATTATAGATGGAGGACCACAATTTGCTGGGAATATATTAGCTGCAACACTCAACAATTATCACGTCTAGCATAAAATCACTACTCCATATCACCCACAGGCGAATGGGCAGGTAGAAAGTAGCAATAAGATAATAGAATCAATCCTAACGAAAACCATTGCGTCACATAGGCGTGATTGGGCTACCCGACTACCTGAAGCACTCTGGGCCTATCGAACCACATGGAGGAGCACCACTGGTTACTCACCTTATCAATTAGTGTTTGGAAAACAACCCATTTTTCCCATAGAATTCGAAATCCAAACATTACGGACAGCACAGGAAGTTGGCCTAGATCTAAGCGAGGCACAAATCAATCGACTACCGCAGATCAATGAATTGGACGAAATTAGGCTCTCTTCACTACAAAATACAGCATTGATTCAACAGCAGTGAGCTAAATGGCATGATGCGCTCATCAAAAACAAAGTCTTCCACGAGGGAGACTGGGCTCTGTTATACGACTCTCGGTTTCAGGATTTCCCTGGAAAACTTCAGACTCGATGGTTGGGACCATACGAAATCCAGAAGGTGCATGACAACGGAACCCTTACTCTAATTACCATTGACGGTTCTGGATATGCATTCAAATTAAATGGCCACCGAGTTCGTCTCTATCGCAAACCACTCACTCGGGAATCCTTCTGCCAGCAGCTATGCCGAGACACTGATATGGAGATTTTAGGAGAGGAAGAGAAATCTTCCTCACCTGTAATTCATTAAGGAATTCATTTCTTTTTACAATTTGTACATAAGTTCTTGTCTTTGAGTCGTTCTTGTACATATGTTTGAACTAAATGTTTTCTTGTCATTTTTGTTGTTCCTTTTTCAAAAGGAACGGCACTGCGATGTGTTTGCTGTCCCTTTTCCAAAGGCGCAGCATATTTTGATTTATGCTGTTCCTTTTCCAAAGGAATGGCATTTTTGCATCTTTTGTTGTTCCTTTTCCAAAGGAACAACATTTTTGGTTGCTGTTGTTCCTTTTTTTTCAAAGAAACAACATTCTTTTGTTGCTGCTGTTCCTTTTTCAAAGGAACGGCATTTTGAGTGTTTTTATAGTATTTTTATTTTTGCTGTTCCTTTTTCAAAGGAACGGCATTTGCATTTTTGCGATCTATCGTCCTTCGTTGTTTCTTTTTCAAAAGGAACACCACTAGCATACTTTTGCTCTCCTTGTGAAACAACTTATTCCTTTTGCTGATCTAAATTGAGGATGCTTCTTGCCCATATTCTTTCAAGTCTTTAAGATACAGCTATGTACTTGTGCAATGAATATAAAATCACAACATACCGAAATCTGCAAACCATAAATCGCTATATTTATAAGGCTCTGCATTAGTAAGAGGCCAAAAGGAAGGACATACTTATTTCTTATCTTTTGTTGTCATTGTTTTACTAATTTTGCCCTGATTGGTTATCTTTATCATGTTGATCCCTTTAACCCTCTTTGATTATTATTTAGGAATAAGAGAAAAGGGCTTATATCTTCCTATTGAGATGATAAGACTTCTTCCACCATTCCTACTCTTAAGGAGTGTTGAACCACCCTTTGTGTATAAATAAGGAAAAGTACTCTATGAAAAAGAAAAAATATGTGAACATGATATGTGAGATGTCAAATGTAGGATAGGGGGTCTCATCAAGAGCCAACCTACCATGATCATGAGGATGGAAGTGAAGTGGCATTCCCACTATGGCCACCACACCAGGGATATGGTCCAAAAGGTATATCAAATAATCGAACCTTGGAACAGGAGGTCTCATCACGAGCCGGCCTGCCCACTTTTCGCTCCTTCCTCGTGAATGGCATTATGGTTAATTGGTCACCAAGCCAGCATAATGGTCTACACTTTGACATAACAACATTCCTAAGTATACACAAAGGATCATGGTTCCAAGGGTAAAAAAACAACTCTGCCAAGGTTATGGACACCTGTCGGCAGCAGAGCACTGTTAATGGTATTGAAGTCACGTTGGTTACACCAATGGGTAAGATACTAATACTCTTTTGTTTCTTATATCCTAGGAACTAATGATATATTATTTCCTGATTTATACATCGCATGCACATTTATTATCACCAATCATGGCAAAGGAAGTGACCATGACCACTTGAGATCTGGAAAATACGACAGACGTCCTATCCACTAGCCTCATATCATAACACAGCAGCCTCTTACGTAATACGCGATCAACTCTCCGCCTCGATTTCGGTAATTCGTTGTCTTTCTAAACATGGCATAATTTCATACGTTGTTCCTTTATGACTCGGTTGCAGATTGGGTGCTGCTCCTTTATTTGACGGCTGGGACAGCCTATCACATTGCAGGGGGGAGGTTAACCTCATTATTCCCTGAATTACGTGTCAGCTCACTATTCGGGAAAGATAGTGTACGACGGTATGGCATGGCTTAACGACATGACATTTCTATTTTTACACAAATTGCTGTTCATAATCCATTTCTGTTGCATACTCTGTGTTTTTTTTTAGAAATCTTGCGATTATCACCCTCTCTGTGTTTCAAACAGCACAAGCAGTTGCTGTTCCATTGAGAATCCACAGTGAAACCATGGGAGGAAGGGAAATTCAAAGCGAACCTCAGAAGTTGACAATCTCCGCTGCTGTCCGGGAGATCCTGGAAAGAGCAGGATGGCTGAATTATCTCAGTCGCCTGCAGGAGTCTAATGAAACAGTAGCGATGGAATTTTTGTAGAACCTGCAGGAGGATCACTCCACAGTAAGGGGGAAGCGGATAGCGGTCACTGACGATATAATTGCAGAAGTTTCGGGACTACCAGCCACCGGACCAGTATGGACACTAAAGAAGGAAAGATTACAGAAGATCATGGAAATTTTCCAGGACGAAGGCCAGAGCTTGAAAATTAAGGGGAAGGGAGTTCTACCAGCAACGCTAGGAGAACCCTGGATGGCATTAGCAAGAACAGTGCAGAGCTACATCACCTGCGAGGGGAGGAAAGACGTGGTAAGACCACGACATCTTAAACTCTTAGCTGTTTTAAAGCAGAAATTCTCTGTAGATCTACCTGCACTTCTGAATTCATTACTGCATGATGCTGCACGAAGCATAAAAAAGGAACAACATGTAGAGTCAGTCGTCAGTCACCATGGGTTAATACGATTAATAGTTAGTCATAGTCTCACCCAGCAGCAGAGCAGCTGGGAAGAGCTGATTGTAATGATTGAGGGGGGATTGACAGCACCATCCCCAAAACATAAACATTCTACAAGCACACCAGAACGTCCGGAAAAATGCAGAGAATTAGTAAAACAAAAACATGTTGCTAGTGCATCTGAATGACCAGAAATACACCAGGAATCGGCAAAGCGCAAGCATGCCACCGATACACCCGAACAACCAGAGAAGCCCAGAAAATCAGCCCGGTTAGCTCGGATGCGAGGAAGGCTGAAAAAGATCCAGGAAAGCACCAGCCAACCAGTGGTAATTGAGGATGAGCAATCCTCACGACTAGAAGTAGAAGAAGAACAAGCTGAAGGAGAAAAGAAAGGAGAGGCCGAGGAAGCCGAGCAATCCGAAGAGGAAAATGAGGAAGCAGCCGAGCATTCGGAAACAGAAACAGAAGCTGAGCATTCAGAGGCAGAAGCTGAACAATCCAAACAGGAGGGGGAAATGGGACAGCAGGAAGGTAGCCCACTACAAGACCCAGTGGGAGAAGATGAATTGGCCGCAGTCCTAGCCAATATGGGTAAGTATGGCCAACCTTCTAGTCCAGTAGACCTCCACGACAAACCCCAAGAAGAAAACACATCTGAAAAATCACATGTAGTAGAGGCAGAAAAAGGAAATCTGCCTGTTCATGATGAAGAGGAGATAAGAGAGACTGAACGGGAACAATCTGTTCCCAGGACACCAGAGGAAATTCCAGAGGGAGTAGGAGCAGAAAAAGCAGTTGCCCAGGAAGAGACAAAACCAGTCAAGGTTCCTACCCCAGAACAGCCAGAGCAGAACAGCGAGGAAGCACCCCAAGAGAAAGATCCAGAAACTAGTCATGGTCCAAACCGCAGCAGACAACGTGCTGTTCCTTCTAATGAAACGCTGGAAATTAAGAAATTGCGAAAGGAACGGCAGAGATTATTGAATACAGTAGCCCAACTCCGACAGCAAATTAGAATTCTGAAAGCAAACCAGAGAGTAAGAAAGACCGCAGGGAAGAAAAAGAGGGCCACTGCAATAAAATCCCACAAGGCAAAAAGGCGAAGGACCAACAATCGCCCTGCTGCTCAAAGCCCTACTGAAAATCCAGCTGTCGTTCCAAATGATGTTGAGGAACAGACTTCTGTTCCATTTAGGACTGATATTTGCGTTAAAATAGAAAGGGATGATATGAGGACCAGCGACAAGAAAATCCAGACAAAGGCACCACCCTCAGGGGTAATTAGGGTTCTGAACTCCAAACAGCGTAATAAGAAAGTTCAGGTAAAACTCCCAGCCTCCACTGACCTATGGAAAAAAGATCCGAAGACAAGAACCTTGCATAAGATGATGAAGCAAGCCCAGCAAGAAGCCGAACAACTTAGAGAGCAAACGGTCCCCCGAGAGAAATATGAAGAGTTACAGCAACAAATAAGGAACGTCAATCAATCCGAAAGCCAGGCCTTTGAAGGGTGGTGAAAGGAACAAGAGAAAGTTGCAAAGGTAACCCGTAGACTAGATACTGTTATCAAGCAGATGGATACCTTGTGTTCTTTATACAATGACGTTTTAGCATGTAGGGCCCCTGCCAAAAACTATGCTTTGTTTTTACTAGAACGGTATTTACAATTAAAAATAAAAGTTGTTAAAGCAGGCGCCCCTATACAAATCAACACTGTCAATGACTTTATAGACTGCTGTAAACATTATGGGGTGAAGGTCCAGAGATTGCTGTGTGAATTTTATTTGCATAACCTCGTGCTAGATCAGGAGACTGAGTTGAACCCTGGCCCTTTTGTTGGAGACATCCAATTACAAGCATTCATTTCATTCGGGGTTAATCAGATTAAGTGGCTCAAAGCCTATAATACTTTCCAGAGGCAGGAAAATGGCCTAGATTTATGGGTAAGGGCTGAGCCTAGGAACCCAGTGAAGTTGTGGAAAGCACATAGAAACCTCATGAGGACTCCGGGTGTCATTGAAACATTAGGACCCATGCATGAGGCACTCATTCGACAGAGTTTAGAATATTTTCTTTCCATCAAAGACCTCGCCATTGATGCAGCCAAATTTCGGTACCGAATCTCTAATCCAAACATCCAGCTCAGGGAACCGTTTAAGTATGAGAATTTTGAATTGGCTGCCAACCGTTTGAACCTCTATGGCGAGAGAATTTTGAAAGCAGGGCCATCCTAGTTAGGATATAGATTTCGCAGTCCAATTATTTGGCACCCTGCACCCGGATATCAAGCCCTGTATGAGATGCCTGAGGGGCAAACGGGTCAGTTCTTTGACTATCTAGTCACTCATCATGGTTGTAGGCCTCCGCATGAGATTCCTTCTCCAGCCTATTCTCTCACTGCCTTGCATGTCAACTACAATGTTTTCATGAGGGCATGAAACAGGGTAAGCAGGGGGATGTGTGGAGTACTAAAAAGGTATGCTTTTGATGATCATTTCAGTGGCTTTTTAATAGAATTTGTAAACCTTTTTGCATCATGAATTTGGAAAATAATAAAGAATTATAACAAAACATGTGAGAGTTGATATGCAAGACTTAACCGCTGATAATTGTTATTTTTCTGTGCAGGAAAAGGTGAAAACGAGGAGTTGCCATTCCAAAGGAAAGGACAAAGACGAGATAACTGCTGTCCCTTTGAAGGGGAACCGAATGCAAACAAGGCTAAGCAGATCAAAGCAAATCGGCTCGGAAAAGGAGGAGAAGACACCAGCTCGGCGGAGAAGAAAAGAAAAGATGAAGGATTAACAGTTTGGCGAATCCCTCAGGATCTTTGATCCTGAGGGATCGCTGCTTTATTTATCTTGTTACTTGGACATCTCCGCCGTCACCCTTATATAAAGGGACAACACTGTTAGCTTGGGGATGATACTTTTTATGTAATTTTCTGTTAAAAATCAACTTTGATCATCGAGTCTCGTTGAGAACTGGTTCATTGTACTTTTGTCTTATGCATTAATATAAACTTGGTGATTATCTCATTTTTGCGTCTGGATTAACTTAAGGCGGTGTACCCTTGGAGGCTAAGGGCCCGGCCCCGGAGGACACTTGCTTCTGTATCACTACGATTTGATTTCTGCGTGGTTTGCTTATCGTTGTTATTCGGTAATCTGATATGCTTTATAAGTTGCTATTACATGCTCTGTTAAGATTAAATCATTAAGGTTTTTACAGATAGAATTGTGTATTGACTCTGCATTATGTTACTGATCCTTTAAGAGTTGATTGCATGTTATTAGTCTTAACCGAATATTCTTACTGTTCTGTTACAGAGCTTTTGTACTGAACATTCATGTCATAGATTCATCTGAAGTTGTGTTCTTCATGATTGTTGGATTCAGAAATAATGCTGTTCTATTTGGAAGCACAGTCGTATCCCTGTTAATTAAGATTGATCAGATTACTATTCCAACGTGTTGTGTGCGTATATGATTTACTAGTGCTGTTCCATAATTTATCAATAGTTAGTGATGTTCCATTAGTGTGTTCTGCTTGATTTTCCTTAAGAGTGAAAGATTGTTATTTGATTGCGAAGAGTGCATTTGGGTTAATAGATTAAGTTTGGTTACGACTCGCGAGACTTAGTTGTTCGATTGCTGTTCCATTTTAGAATTGTCGTTCCATTTACTCGCATTTGTTGTTTTGGTGTGAGAGACGATCTAAGGCTGTAGTGAGCTTCGGAATTCACTGTCTAGCTCCCAGACCCGTGGTCTATGCTCTAATTTCCTTTCCATCAGTTTCCAAAGGGATGGGTTATCGTTGCCGAACCCTTGACTGATAAGCTGCCTAGTTTTCTGAATGTGTGATTTATTCTTTTGAAGTAACTTAGTTATAGACAAGCATCCGTTTACTCTTGTATTTTTAAACACTGTACTACTAGCATTACTCTGACAATTGATAGCCTCAGACTGAGACACTCTTTGGAATAACAAAACGCTCCCGGATTGACATATTAATGTGAGGTAATTAGAGGTGAAAGAGACCCTTTTTATAGCTCTACATCTATGGTAAAAGAATGAGTAAATACATAGTAATTTCATACCTTTTTCACTGTCCAACAAAATCTTCTTCGTCTCCCTTGGATTTTTGAGCAGTGTTCTTAGGAGAGGAAGTACAACTACTCTTCATTAGTTGTCTGCCTGAATGCGTAGAGTTCCCACTGCCTTTGCCCTTGCTCCTAGAATACTGCGAACTGGATTTGGCCAGTAAGGTAGCAAATTTTCTGGAGTCCAAATCAGGCGTCGTGGAGATGGTGGATTTCTTCGTACGCTTTATAGAGCCTCAATTAATTTCACCACGCTGCACCTCCTAAAACACAACAGAGATAGTGGCAGTAATTCTAGGATTATCCAAAACACTGTTGAAGTGGAATTGAGCAACGTTGGCGACTGGAGGCATGGCGCTGCAATCTTTATGGATGGGAAGGGGTGAGCAAGAGCCTGCACCTCTGCCGCCACCACACCTACACCTCATACAGTGCCTTCGCATCATGCTAGGTATGGAGGTGGAATGAGGATACTGAGGGATCAAACCAGAGGGCAAGTACGAATTCTCACAATGGCCAGACCAGAAGGAGGGTGAGTGCAGAGGAGAGGCAAGAGGCAAGCACTGGGTGAGGTCTGTCGCAGCAAGGGTAAGGTTGTAATGGAGGGGTGAGGGACGAGAATTTCCCTGATCATACGAAGGGATAATAGCTTTAGTCAACTGAGTAGAAAGCCTCAAACAAAAATGGAGCGGCAAGGTGGAATTCTAGAGCCAAGTTGAGGTGAAAGACGAAGTCAAAAAATGATGGGCATAAGTAGCAGTGAAGGAGATAGGACGTGGCTCCATTGGAATGTGGGTCAAGAAAGTTGCAGTGTAATTGCAGAGAGCTAGATCTTTGAATGTTGAATGCTGATCACCGAGGGGATTTAAAGCCTTGGTACTATCCTCCAGGGTGGGCAGGTGGCTTGGCCAGGTGTAGCGCCTTGCTCCATCCACCGCATAAGTCTTATGGCTCACCCACATCTGGGAATCTAGAAATAATTAATTGTAAACAAAGGGTAAAACTAATTATCAACAAATTATGTAATGATGGGGAAAAAGGCTAACTTTCTCTATTTTTATGTGCAGGAAATCTAAACCAATTAGTCGTTGTTCAAACGGTTGAACAAAAATGGCCAATAAAAGGAAAATATATTGTTCTATTCATACAAAACAATGACGAATGAGGAGGATCTCACTTATTCTATAATGAAAACTGTTAGACAACTGTGAAATCCTCAGGATCCTCTGATCCCGAGGATTCGCTATTATCAGTTCTGTTTTTCTGTAGGATATAAAAGATCAGTAGATGGAATAAAATGGGAGTTTGCTGATCCATATGTTGTAATTATATTTTATTTACATTCCATCAGAATAGAAGCTTTCATGCTCAGCAATGTTGTATCCTGACTGTTAAACTTGATGAAAGAGATAGTGGTTTTTCTATAATCATATTATGAAGATCATTTGGAAGAGACTTCTAGAGGCTCTAGGCCCAGTCACTAGGAGTTCTACTGTTGTCCTGTGTTATATTCTTATTTTCTTGTTTTTCAATTAATCATTCCTATATTTTATAGAGTTGTAATTGATTTGAATTTCATAAACATTGAGTGGTTTGTGTCCTATTGGTTTAAAGTCTTAATCATTTTCATTTTCCACATGAATGTTACTTCTCACATTTACTAGATTTATTTGAATAATTCAATTGTTATTCATTTTGAGTGATCTTGTTTGGTTGATCAGTCATTGAGAATTTCAATTGCAGAACACGACTGTGTTGCTTGTTTTCCAGTTACTGTAGTATTCCCTATATGATTAAATAGATTGTTGTAGATGTTAATCAATAATTCTCGTTAATTGTGAATTCCTTTAAGCTTTTCATTTAAATTTCCTTCCATAGAAAAAATTCTAATTACGTTGAGTTAATTGGTTGAGTTATTTAATGATTGATTTCAGATTTGCTTTGATTGAACTTCAAGAATTAGATTTTACTTCTGCAACGATTCAATTTATTAACCTCTGATTTAACTTGCATAAACTGTGTTGAACACACTTGAAATAAACAAAATTAACCTCGGTTTATGATTAATGTAGGAATTAAATAGACATATTACTGAGCCAACATTTTAGCGTCGTTGTCGGGGACATTTTTTACAAGTGTTGTTTTTATTTTTCTTTTGTTGAAGAAGAATTGGGTATTAAAAATGGAAGTATGAATTGGTGTACTAGTGAGAAAAATTCTTACCCATTTTCTTGCTTTTCAGCAAAAATATAGAGGTTGAATAGAAGTAGTTTTTTTATGAATGACTAGAAAGAGAAAGATAGAAAAATGTTTGAATCCCCCATCCAAATCCACGAAACCCAAGGGACCGGTGACCCTTGGAAGAACAACATTTATAGATGAAATTATAAGAAAAGTTGAATCTCAGGCATTTGTAGGATCCAAAACCATTTCTAAAAATAGCCCCATTATAATACCTTAGGCAGTAGGCTCACCATATATAACTTACGCTGAGATCCATAGAGAAATAAAAGGGTCATAACAAAGCTTTCAGATCACAAAACATCTAAATCCTTACCCTTCGCACGAGGGAAATTATTGCAACTTGCAAGAAGGAGAGGGAGAAACCAATGGTGCTGTGGAATTAAATTTAAAATCTCCAGAGCTTGAATCTCCTAAAATCTTGGTTGAAGAAGAAACACCTGACATCCCAGACCATGGTAGTATTGTAAGACCTTTTCCAAAACTAACTTCTAGTCCAGCTTGAATTAGTCTCCCAGACCAGGAAATCCTTGAAGGTTATTGACACATCTTTAATCTGATGGTGCTCAATCAACCCCAGGGAAAAACATAAGCATTGGAGTACCCCATTGTTGACCTAGTCGCTAATGCACATATGAAAGCTATTCCATTACAAAAAATCCTCACTTTCCATGGATTGAATTTGAAAGATCCAGATGTGTTCTTTTTTTTAATTTGATGTTTTGTGTAGGGGGTATGATTACACCACCAACCATCAAAAATTGAAACTGTTTCCCTCTACATTGAAAGGGGTAGCTTTGCGCTGGCTTCTGGGGCTCGGTGGAGGAGCCATTAATAATTGGGATCAAATGAAAAACTCTTTTCTTCCTAGATATCAAGACTACTACAGTAATACAGAATTAAAATATGAAATATTCAACATGACTGCAAAAGATAATGAGACATTAGAAGAATATGTTGAACAATTCAAATACAATTTTCAAAGGTATCCTTATATTGCATTGTCTAAAGAAGTCTTAAAAGTAACTATGGTAAAATGAATGAAAGATGAATGGATAGAAACATTAAATCTAATGGGGAAAGGATACATCTATCGAGAAAGTTATGACAATATTATTTCATTATCTCTTAGGGGCTCTAGAGGCAGCACGCTCATGAGACCAGCAAGACAAGATTAAGCTTTCAAGAACAAAAAAAACTCTAGGTGGCAGCATAACACGAATAGAAATTGGAAATCTCTTGGAAGAATTTAAGACAGATATCTTGGGTACCCTCACAACACAATTAGATGTCCTGTAGGCCAAACAGAAGCAAGCGTTAGTGGAACAAAAATTGTTTGTATTTTTCTCATGGCCATTGAAATAGGCACAACCAACGAGAATGCCCATTGGACTTCGTCCAAACATGTGCCATTTGTACTAAATACCACGCCATTGAACGATGCCCGTCACTACCAGGGTTGAAATTAGTATTCAAAGAAGAAGAAGAAGAAACTAAACCAATATATTTAATGAATCAGCGTCGACAATTTCAAACCCGAACTACAAGTATGTCATAAGACCTATCTCAGTTCTTTCCTTCTTCACAATTTAATCAACAAAAAAACCCTAGGACAACATGGTAAAATAAACCACCTTTTCTACCTAACCATCACAACCATTATCCATGCCCCCTTGGCCAACTCAATCCTTTCCAAGAAGCGGTTGGCCAAATTCTTCTTTCTCTCCTCCATTTTGGCAATCCATATTCATCCCAGTGGCCTACCTCTACCTCACAAAATGGCAATTGGTCCCAAAATTGGCAGTGACCTTTGGGAATAACCAATTCACCTATGGGAACAAGTCCTCAGCCTCAACCAACATTACCAGCTACATATCCGTTACCACAGAATTCTTAGCCTCTGATATGCCCTCAACTTCTAGCTCAACCGAACATGAATCCTAACAATTGACCGGTGCAATTGACTCGAATCATTGTAAATCTAGACCTCAAAATAGAGAAAAAAGAATGCAATGAACTTAGGCTGAGATCTGGGTGCATTATAAGCCCAGGGGAAATTGAAGAACCACAACAAGATGAATTAGAACCCCCAAATGAAATTAATCCATCAATTATGATAAACAAAAAAGTAAGACATGGAGAAGATACAAGTGAACAATACGACTCTGGGAAACTTATCAGTACCTCTCCCTCATTCCCCGAAATATTAGTGATACCTAAAACATTTGTTTATCTAGATTTTGATATTTTGGGGGAACTTAAAAAAAATTGTATTAAAATTCCTCTCCTCCAGGCCATCGAAGACATCCCTATCTATGCTAAGACAATTAAAGAACTGTGTATGAAAAAACCTGTGAGGAAAACAAAAACTTTGCCAATTTTCCATGTCGTAGGAACCTTGTCTGATTTATTATTGGGTAGGGAGACACATATAAAGTATGAAGATCCAGGGATTCCTATAGTTACAATCCAAATATATGGCTGCTCTTTTCCAAACACACTAGTAAACTTGGACACAACCATTAATATTTTGACTGCGGAAACCTGTGAAACTCTTGGCATCACCGCTTTAGAGCCAACCTGCACCTTATTGGAACTCGATAACCAATCGGTTATTAAACAAGAATGAACTTTAAAGGACATCATGGTTTCCATTAACTCATGGGAGTACTCGGTTTATTTTCTAGTCATCAATCAAAAAATCCGACTAGACGAACATCCCTTGATTTTGGGTTCACCTTGGTTGGCAACAACCGACGCTTACATAGGCTCTCGTACAGGTAGTATAACCATTGCTAAGGGGGATTCTGTAAAAAGACTTGTTATATATCCCCCTGCCAAACCAAGTCTTCCCATTGTAAAGATTCACAAAAATCCACCATCATACCTAAAAGAAAATATCCAGTTACCTCTCACAGTAGCAGAAGCACTTGAATTCAAAAATCAGACTCAAGATGACATAATTAACAATGTTATTAATCAAACAGCTAATGCAGAAAGTGAAAAGTTCCAAATGTTAAGAAAGAATCTTTATAATGAGGCACATGGATATCCTTTAAAGGATAACGATGACCAACACATACCCAAAAATTTCATTCATAATAGTAGACCTGTTGAAATTGAATCATGCAAAATTTTGAACATCAATGACAATCTGAACAAAAACCAACAGTAGAAGCTCAATAAAGTTTTACAAAAATACAAGGGAGATTTCTCTTGTGATTATTTAGACATGAAGGGCATAGATCCCCAACTGTGTACTCATCACAGTTACACCAAAAGATATGCTCGTCCCATCAGGCAATGTTAACCAAGATTGAACCCGCACCTTAAAGATATCATGAAGGAGGAATTACAGAAGTTGCTAGATGTGAACTTTATTTATCCTATTTCAGTTATTAAATGAGTCTCTCTAATGGTATTTATCACTATTAAAAATTGTAAGTGGTCGATCTGTGTGGGTTACAGGGAATTGAACAAAGCCACACAGAAGGACCACTTCCCTCTTCCATTTATCGATCAATTCCTTGATACATTGGCATGGAAATGATTATTTTCCTTTCTTGATGGCTTCAATGGCTATAATCATATTCAAATTTCCCCTAAAGACTAGAAAAAAACCATGTTCACCTGCACATGGGGTACGTTTCCTTACAAAGTTCTACCCTTCGGTTTGTGTAACACTCCAGCTACATTCCAGAGGGCCATACTCAACATTTTTGTAATATACTCAATGAAGGACTTGAGGTTTATATGGATGATTTCGCCCCATATATGGATGATTTTGAACAAGCACTACAAACATTGGAAAAAGTGTTGGAACAATGTATCCCCACCATGGTATTTTTGAGTAATGAAAAGTGTCACAGGATTATGATGGAAGGCGTAATCCAAGGACACTATATCTCTATAGCTGGAATACAAGTAGATCCTATTATCACTCCAGTAAATTATTAAGTTGTGGGATTTTGGTTTTTAGTCAAAAAATACTAGAGGTGATAAAAAACGTACTTCAAACTCTAGGATCTAGCCTTCCTAGGGTTCAGAGAGGGCTCTCTCATTCAAGTTTAACTTTGTTTTAATTTTTGAATATTAGGCTAGTTATTAAAGTGCAGATTTGGTTTTGTTTTGTTGGATTTGGTGGGAAAATTTCACTTGGAGGGTATGTTAGCCCCCCTATGAAATTTTTGACAAGAAAACAGGGGGCTAAATTGTTGTGGAGACTTCAAGGAATGCATTTCCCTTGTAAACATGTCATCCTTGAAGCCTCTTTGTGACTTTTGTCCATTGTCAAAACCCCCTCTGATGATTTTCCTTATAAAGCCTCTATGTTATGAAGAAATGCCCAAAAGGCCTCCTTTTTCCCTTCATTTAATCCCCACTTACCCCCTTAATTTCCCCAAAAATCCCCTTAAAATTATTTCCCCAACATTTTTTGGCCATTTTCCTCCCTTACTCCTCTATCGTTCCCCTTCCTTGGCCTTCAAATTCCATTTAAATGGGCCAAAACCCACTTCCCGACCTTATTATAAGGCCTAGCCCCTTTCGGCAAGCCCCTTTCAAACCACTTCCCCCATATGCCCCAGCGCTGGGACCAAGCGCTTAAGTCCCAAGTGCTAATCACAATCGAAAGGGTGGGTGGGTGCGAATTCCTTTGTAATGTCAAAAAATCCCGATGCGATCGACTATTAAACAAAGTCCCGCGACCTGTTTTCGGCCGTTGATTTGTCGTTCCAATCAACGGTGGAGCGCTAATCACAACCCCCCGCCCGATCGCAATCGCAATAGTTGTGTGTGCCCTCCGATTGGTCCATCGCAAGTGATTGCGATGCGATTGATAGTAGGTCCTTCTCCCGATCCTCCGATCGCGTTCTCCACTGTTGATTCCTCCCGCAGATCAATTGTCCAACGCTAATTGCACCCGCCGCTCCGATCACAATCACAAGTCCCATCTCCCTGTCTCCGATTGCGATGCTCCGATTCAATCCCAACCGTCCATTCTCCCCACAGATCCGACGGTCATCGCAACTCCCGATCGCAAGTCCTCTCCCGATCCCCCAATCGCACTGCCCCTCCGAGTACATCCCCGCCGTTGATCTGGACCCGAGATCAACGATTATCACTCAATCGCTTCCCCATTCTCGATCGCAATCGGAACTTTCAAAAGGTGTGTTGCGATTGCCACCTGCTCCGGTTTCCGATTGCGATTGTTCCGATTACATCTCCGCCGTCCGTTTCCTCCTAGATCCAACGGTCATCACTCCTCCCGCCCCATCACAATCACAATGTTTGAAATATGTTACACCTTTTTTACCTCCGATTGTGATGGTTTCCATTAGATCTTGGTCATTGATCATCCCCTGGATCCGATGGTTCTGGTCTAATCGCCCTCCGCCCCCACTGGGTCCCATTCTTACATTCATTTCCGTCGCATTTCATGTGTTTTGGGTGCTTTTTTCCTACTTCATATATTGTTACACTGCTAAATCTCCACCATTGATCTTTGTTCCCAGACCATGATCCCATGGTCTACGCTGCATGTTATCACCAAACCCTATTACTCATAAGTTCTCACCGTTTCATTGCATTTTGTTACCATTATAGTAAAAGCCACCATTTCTCCGCCGCCGCGCTACCATCTCATTCCCCCCCATTGCATTATGTTTGGATTCTGATGCAGGATCCGCATGGCGCTGAAGAGAAACTCCGCTATTAATACACAGTATGGAGGCAACATCAATATTTCCATTGACAAAGACAAAGGAGTTAATGAACATCAGGTTTTCACATCAGCAGAGTGGTTTTCTCCACCAAATAATAGATTTAAAATCTGAAGTCTTCGGTGCCATTAAGGCTCAGAATGCATGAAAGAAGACAATACTGGAACATCATAGGGCTCAAGGCAGTAAATAGAAGACTTTCGCACCTCCTCAATGATTTTAGGAAGCAGAGCACCAGTTGAAGACCCCAAGGATCGATCAAAAGGTCCCGAATGCGAGCGAAGGGGTAACATCAAGGTTTATTAATCAACAGAACGTTCTTCATCAAAGTACGGGGCACCCATACAACCTTTATTATGCACGGTGCCCCTGAAAGGATTTCCACCCTAATGGAAGTTCCAGACCAGCAGAACATTTATATAGCAAACTTCTCAGTAGTTCATTTGCTTTTTGTTTATGCACCACAAAGTACAGCAGATCACCACAGCCGAAATATGTCAAAGTCATATCCAAGAAAGATCATTCTTTCATGAAAGAGATGACAGAAGTTAAATACTCAGCTTCAAACAGGACGGGCTTCAGCCCTATATTCATTTTTATGTTTAATGTTACATTTAGTGTCCACCTACCCTCTCCGGTCTATCTTCTGTTCATCCTCTTCTATAAAACATAGAAATAAACATTGTTGTGGTTGTTGATGAGAAATAAGTGGAATGCAAGTATTGTTCCTATTTGAGACAAGTTCTCTGTTTATATTGTAAGATAGACTGATATTAGATGTATTCAGACTGAATGTTCGAGCTATGGGCTATGATGTACCTGATTGGTGTTGTTTTGAATATGACAAGCATGTTTCTTTGGATCCTGATCTAAAGCAGCTGGTGATGTTTCCTCTTTCTCTGTATTTGTGATTGACTTACTCTTATGTTATGTTCCATTTCATTTCATTTCTACTGGTAGGAAACAGAAGTATAATATAGGATTCACCCTTGATAGGTGCCCTATGTTTCCTGCTCTCCCTACCTCAATGTTTTCTGCTTATATGTGTATCTGAATGTTGATTTCAATTGATTTAACCAGTGTAGTGGATGGTATTGCCTGCTCTCTGATGTATGAATTGATGGAATCCATGTTTAGATGTTATTGGTAGGATTTAGCTGGAAGGTTTGGGAACACTAGGGATTAGTGCTAGCCCTGTCTACTAGGATATTTTCACGACTAGCTAACCCTTCCAAGATCCCTTGTTTTGCCTCTAATTTTGTCCAAGCAGGCTTAGAGTTAAATGACCTCTGGCCTGATCTATAGATAGATTTTGTTGGTTCTCCTCTTTCATTTTCTGTCCTTAATGTTCCATTCCACCAATCATCCTTTAAGATCCAAATGCTCTAGATGACTAGCCCAAATGAAAGCTTGCACATTGATTACAAATAAATCCTCTCTTGACTCCATAGCCTAGTGGCTTTGATGTTCTCTGAGTCAACTGTCTCTGCCTAAGCTTCCTCTTTGCTCATCCTTGTCTTATATTGGTCCTTCTTTTCTTGATTCCCTCCAACCACACATAATCAATCAAACAAACAACCATGTGCCTATAACTAGTCTAATATCTCATTCTGAGCTTCAAAGATATATCATTCTTTGTTTTATTGGAGAGATCCCTCTCCGGGTCCAGGAGGGTTAGATCATAGGGCCCCAAAGTGGTTTGATTTTGTCTTATCTTTTGGTATTGCCAAATTTGCCAAAACATAGGAACCCCAACATAATGGTGACTCCACTGGGGAATTCTGAGTACAGTTCACCTTAAACATTCATAAAAAACCTCATAAAATTAGAACTCTGGTTAGGTTGATAGTAAGTAACCCCTTTCTTGAATCAACCTCGATTATTGAATATCCACCATACTCTTAGACAGAGCCTGGAAAGGGCTAGATAGCCTCCAGATCTCATCCTCTTTTCAGAGGTGACATATCTAGTAAATGCCCTCCCAGTCAATCTCTGGTTGGAGCTTGCTATTTTAGAGGAGATTCCTGAAAGGTGATAGTGCCTGAGCACTGTGGTGGACAGTGTACCCCTTAGAAAAATCCCAAACCTCCACCCAGCGACTCCATTGCTCCTAAACTGAAAGACTCCACTGGTGATCAGTAGGCCTGCTAATTATCTTGGTTTCACAATCAGACTCCACTGGGAGGCCAGTTCCTAAGACGACATTGACCACAGTAGAAGCAACAAGTAGGGTTAAGATGTTTGGCTTATAAACATCATTCTGGCTTTCAGAACCATTCACACAAGAGCTTATCCAAATCCTGACCCACCAGAAATAGTTGAAAATCCAGAGAGTATCCTCAGAGGAACTCTTACACATACAAGACCAACTATTTCCAGTCACATTCATAGAGCTAATTCTTCCCCAGAAGATCTTGCAGCTCTATTAGACCCTTTTTTCGACCTATATCTTCAAAACATATTACCTAGAACTAGGTCATTCAGTGTTTCAGACCAGCCAAACACTAGGGACAGTGAAACCCCTCCTTCCACACCACCTGATTTTCACTTCCTTCACAACTTGGGGCTCTCTCACCCTAGATCTTCTCAACAGACTTCTGCTGGTCCAAACATCCCTGTCATCCAAATACCAGCTACTCAAGCTAACCCTATACCCCATCAGAACATCATCATGGAAGCTTGGTATGCACCTCTAGTTTTACCTCAGCCTCTATTGCCCTTACCAATGATTATCAGTCAAAAATCCCACACTTCACTGCTAAATAGTCCATAATAGCTCAGAAACATGTAGATAAAATGGAGGACTCTTTTGATTATATGGAAATTGATGATGAAACAATCAAAATGAGGATCTTTGCCCAAAGCTTAGGGGGTGAGGTGAAGAAATGGTTTAAAGGATTGCCTCCTGGCAGCATTCAAGATCTCCCTGCATTATACCAGACATTCATAAACAAGTGGGAGGTTAGAGAAAACCCTCGCCAGCTCCTTCTAGAATACATGTCCCTTAAGAGGAATGTAGGAGAGAGTGTGCATGATTACACCACTAGATTCAACAGCATTTATAATGCTCTCCCTCCACAAATGAAACCTCCACAAGGTATGGCCCTAGCAAAATATCCTGATGGATTTAATGCTGACATGGCCTATGAGCTTAGAGATAAAGAATATACCACATTGGAGGATATGCAGAAAGGGGCAGTAAACATAGAGGCAAATCTGATCGAGAAAAGAGCAAAACTAAGATCTGAGAAGAGGGTAACATACAGAGATGACAATGTAGCCTCCACGTCTGACCCCAATAACGAACGCATGTTCAAGGACGTGGAAAATGTGAAACAAATGATGGAAAAAATGGTTGTCATAGTTAGTAACCTAAGCAAAAATCGGAATCAGAACCAAAACTTTAGAAGAAACAACAACACTCCCAACAGACAAAAAGAATCAGATCAGCAAGTAATTCCCTCATTCCAAAACTTTCTTGATGAGAATGAGGGAATCATAGAAGAGTCTGAAGGGAATGCAATAAACATGTTTGAAACAGAAGACTCAATCCTAAATTATGATTCAGAAGAAGACCAGCCCTCCACCACTGGTTGCGATGAGGAATGGTTTGAGTCTGAGGATTATCGATTAGGATTCGAAAATGCCATGTTATAGGTCAGAGAACCATATGAACTTAGGAGCAAAAAGAACCAAGGAAACCCCAAAACGAAGACTCCTGAGATTACAATCAAGAAAAATCCTGACAAAACTTCTAAAGCAACTGCTGAGAATTCCAAATCAGCAGCTGAAGGTTCTAGAGAAAACAAAGAAAAAGACAACCAGGACACCGAAAAACAAAGTCAACCAACTAGCAGTACTAACACTTCAGTTAGTACTCCTAATACAATTGTTCCAAACCTTGTACATAGTGAGAAAACAACAAATGACTCAGCTACCAAGGCAGCAAATAAAACAGAGTCAAGCATTTCCAAGACACAGTCCACTTTTAATTTAGAGAGTGAACTTGCAAAAATCAAAATCTCTGTACCATTATCTGAGCTGGCCACTCAGGACGTATATAAAGGAAAAATTTTGAAAGCGTTAAACCTGGGAGAAATGAATGATTCCATAAATTTGAATGATGATCAACCAGCCCTACTCTTTGGTCCCAAAATTGAAGGAAAGTTTCAGGAAGGGGTAGTTCCACCTTTTTATGTCAGTCTCAACATTCATGACAAAATACTCCACAATGCCATGCATGATTCTAGAGCATCACACAACTTAATGCCTAAGGTAGTGATGGAGAGGCTAGGCTTAGAAATTACCAGACCTTACAAAGACTTATACTCATTCGACTCTAATAGAGTAAAATGCCTAGTACTGATCAAGGATTTATGTGTGAGTCTGACCCAGATTCCTGCCAAGTGTATGGTCATGGACGCTGTGGTGGCCGAAGTTCCACCAAAGTATGGCATGCTATTATCAAGATCATTGGGATCCAAACTGCAAGGAACGATGTAGATGGATGGCTCATATGCCACGATCCCTATAATTGGCCAACTTAGAAGACTGTATAGAGAGTCTCAGATGAAGTTCTTAGTTAGTAGCCCCAAGAAACTTGAAAACTCACCACTGTACTCTATGCATACAGACCTAGATTCTTTCATTCTTTACAATGATCAATCTCTAGGTGAGCCAGAGTCAGAAAACAAAGATACACACAACAACGCAGAGCCCATGGACTTTAGCATAATGGCTACTCTGGAAGAATACGAAGAAGAAGACCACGGGAAAACTACTGAAAATATAACTCTGAGTGAAACAGAAACAGAACAAAAACAGCAAGCTAGCCACCTCCCTGATCTCCATGCCCATAATGAACCACAAAATGACCCCCTTCCTAGCACAAACCTCACAACTCAACATAACGGCGAATCCAGCTGTAGGGGAGGGGACGAAGATGAGGTAAAAAACGAACCCCTATGGGAAATGAACTTTGATGGGTCCTGTACTAGGCAGAGGGCTGGAGCAGGAGTGTGGCTGCATAACACTGAAAATGATCACACAGAGAGCCATGCTTTCAATTGTTATGACCTCACAATGTACCATTTTTACCATACATTTTGACACCACCTTACCCTTTATAACTATATTTAAAAAGGGTTCCATCATCATTTTCATTCACTTTATCCAAAGGTATATAAAATCCTCCTCTTTACTATATATTTAATCTGTTTACATATAATTCCATATTACTCTTATATTTCATCATTAATCGAAGGTAGATTGTTGCTAACATAAGTCTAAAAGATCGCAGATAATTTATGTGCTGTGCTGAAACAATCGGCCGTTGCTGAAACAGTTGACTCAGTGGCTGAAACAGTCAACGGGCACGCAAATTCCGTCACTATTTGTAATTTGCGATTTTGGAAGAGTATTTTTGGGACAATGGCAACAAGATGAAGATGAACAAGGAAGTGGTTACACGGATTATCCTGAAGACAGTACTTTTTCTGCATCTGTTGTAACAATATCTTTCTACGGAAGAATAGAATAGCCTTGTTTTAAGAAAGAAGAACAGATTTGGATAAAGATAGATTTGCTTTGATGTAACTGTAATAGATGTCTCCTCTTTAAAAAGAGGAGACATCATCATTAGAAGGGGAGTTAGAAACTATAGGAGAACATTGTTTTTTAGCGAAAAGGAGCTAGACTCCATTGTAATGTATCATTCCTTTTTGATAGATGAGTAAAGGTTCCTTTTGAGCGCTTCAATTTAATTCTTCCCCTGGGGAATCTTTTGAGAAGGAAAGGGCCCGCCTTCCTCACAAGATTCACCTGACTGTTCTTGTATTTTGTTAAGTTTCTTTATGATATTCGCACCTTAAATTAATTTTGTTGCTGAAACATCAGTTGCATAGTTCTATGATTCATTAAGCATTATGTTTCCTTTAACGCTACATGAGTTTGGTACATTCATTCTTAAAGAATTTAAGAGATCTATTTCTGTTATCTATTTGAATGTATGATTGGTGCTGGGAAGCAGGTGCTGAAGATTCCTGTGCAAAGGAATAGGGTCCTGTTCCCATTGATTGAATTCTCTTTCTCAGTGTGATTTTCAGGAAACAGAGACAGCTCAAGGTTCCTGCTCATGGGAATAGGGTCCTGTTCTCTTGAGTTTATTTTTTCACAAGAAAGTGATTAGTGTCAGCAGTTATGTGGCCAAGTTCCGGCCTGGTGAACAGGGTCCGTTTCTCGTTGTTGATTGTTTCTTCCCCGGCAGTAGTACCTCTCCTTTCATTAGGATTCTTAAAAGACTGCAATAGACGAATTGCTTCTACTATAACATAAATAGACTTCAGCTTTGTTAAAAAAGGGTGTGAATAATTAGATTTGTATGATTGATAATTGTGTGGCTTTTACTACAACATTATTTTTTCTTTTGGAATTTAGCATATCCAGTGCGTGGTTGTCTTTGGAATAAACAGACCTTCTCGGGTTGACAATTTATGTGGATCTTGAATTGTTAAAACAATTAAAGCGACCAGCATTTTGGCGCCGTTGCTGGGGAAGGCAATTATAGATTTCAAAAGCATTAATATTTTATTTCTAGATGTGCAGATTGTATGAGAGGACGCGGAACCCAGAAGAAAACTAATCCCACAGGTGTCAAGGGTAAAGGAAGAGGAGGAAGAAAGACTTTCATTGACGATATTGTATCAAAGGCTGAATCATCACATAGATTAAGTTCTCGAAGACCAAAACTTCAACACTCCCCTCAATCAGATTACAAAACAGAGGAAGTTGTGGGCCCTGAAAAAATAGAGGAGCCGGTGATTAAAGGACCAGCAATCAGTGCTGGAGAGTCAGAAGAAAGTGCTAGCAAATCAGCAGAGCACATTGAGGAAATAATAGAGAGTGTTGGACGACCAGTGGAAAACATTGAGGATCCAGTAGAAGATCTTGATGATCGAGTAAGTGCAGTAGGATAACAGCCAATGGAAGGAAACAACGAAGACTTCTTTGCTGGAGGACGTGTAGATCCTGAAGGAGAAGGAAAGGATGAAAATTCTCTCTCTACCTTGGGATTTCCTATCAGTGATCTCCCTAGAGGAACAACTCATATGAAGAATATTCCATTGTCAGCTTTACCTAACTTCCATGGTCTATCCTCTGAAGATCCGGATGAATTTCTTTTTGAATTTGATATATTATGTAGAAGTTATGATTATGTTACTAATGCTCAAAAGTTGAAACTGTTTCCAGCAACATTAAAAGGAAATTCTTTAAGATGGTTCATGAGCCTTGGGAGTCGTGTAATCACAACATGGAGCAAAAGTATGAACAGAAATTTCGTTAAATATCAAGACCATCGTCGACGCAGAGAAAAGAAGGACAAACTATTCAATATGGCACAAAAGCTTGACGAGAATTGAGGACTACGTAGAAAGGTTGTGATAATATATAGAGATCTCGATCATCCGAATATAAGTAAGGAAATTCACAAACAATATTACTTTCAGAGATTAAGGGATGATTGTTTAGACATGTTAAACATGTTTGGGTAAGGAGAAATATCTAAAGAATCATATGATGAGATTTGTAGAACTTTGTAAGAGGTGTTCAAGGGGAGCCGTGTAAGGAACAAGAAGCAATAGAGATCCCACCTATTCAAGAGTGTAACTCACCAAGGGGGAGAAACAAGAGCTGAAATACGTAATTTACTTGAAGAATTTAAAACTGAAATGTTAAGTTCTTTTGCTTCACAAATTGATACCTTGCAGGTTAAAAAGAAGCAGGTTGAAGCAGAAGCAGCTCTGGCTGTCTTTTGCCCTAAATGCAGAGATAAACATCCACTAAGGGAATGCCCATTACAAGATACCAATTTGCACCCTTTGTGAGAAAGATCATGAAACACAACAATGTCCCTCTCTACTGGGAATAAAAGCAGCACTGCATCCAACGGAAGAAGAAGCTGAAGCAGTTTATCTGCTAACACAAAGAAGACAATGGAAACCAAGAGGACAAGGTATGAATTCTAGTATGCCATTTACATCTTCTAATCGTTGGAATAATTATCCTTCTTTCAGTCAGACAAATTACCCTCCCTTTAACCAAATGCAATACCCACCCTTTAATCAGATGAACTACCCACCCATGCAACAAAAAAACCCTCCCTTTGTTGATCCTGCAATGTGGACTCCTTGGCCCCTACAACAGCCATCTTCTTTTAATCCATGGAATTCAAATTGGAGAAGCCAACAACTCCCATATCCAAATCAATTTCCTCAATTTCAGCAACCACTGTCTCTACCATCAGGAGCTCCACCAAATAATCAAATGAGACCTCAGCTACCTGTGCAACCAAACCCTAACCCCAATAATAAAGCTGTGCAAGTTATTGACATTCAAAACCAGCCTACACTTCATGTTTTCCCTGCACAATGCAATGATATTCATTTAAGATCCGAGAAAATAGTTGAAACTATTATTGATGATGTTACTTCTTTGGATTCTGATAAGGAAGAAACTGAGAAACAAAATTCACACAAATAAGCACAACCACCCTTTAACAAGGATGCTGAAATAATAGAGCCACCATTCCCTGAGCGTTTAGTTTTAACTAAAACGCCTGAAACACCTGCTTTTAATATTTTAGGGGAATTGCAAAACTTGTATGTTAAAATTCCACTTTTACAGGCACTAAGAGATGTACCAATTTATGCTAGAACAATAAGGGATATTTGTGTTAAGAAACCCGGTAGGAAAACTAAAGATCCCCTTACAGTACATGTGATGGGTGATTTATCTGCATTAATGTCTGGAAAAACCCCTCCTGTGAAATATGGTGACATCGGCCATCCTACTGTGACAGTTCAAATTGGTAAAAAAATGATTCCTCAAGTTCTAGTAGATTTAGGTGCTGCAATTAACATAATGACTCTTGAAAATTCACAGTTGTTACAGCTGCATAACACAATCAGAGATACACCTACCATTCTAGAGTTGGCTGACCGTTCTACAATTAAACCTGAAGGAGTTGTTGAGGACCTACTTATCTCAGTTGAATCCTGGAATTACCCAGCTGATTTTGTTGTATTGCAGACTAAAACAAAGCTGGGGGGACATCCTTTAATTCTAGGGAGGCCATGGCTGGCCACAACTGATACCTTTATTAGTTGCAGATCTAGTTCAATGACAATTTCTAATGGTTATGAAACCAAACAGCTTACTATTTATCCTCATGCTACACCCATAATTAATAATGAAGATTCTATATGGATGGATTATGATGATAATGTTATTCATCCCATTCTAACTATTGGACAAGCTTTAACTCTTAAAGACAATACAGAGGATGAGATAATTAATAATTTTATTTGTGAACCTTCTTCTGTAATTGCTGAAACACACAATCAATTGACTGCAATTTTTGAAACAGATACCCAAGAAAAATATTGAATCGAATACTTATATCTCAGCATTATTCACCATCTCATCTAAAAGTGCTATCAGCTTGAATCAAATCTGCAAGACATTAAACATAAATCCCGTATCTAACAACATTAAACACACAGCTTAATGAAGTTATTAATGAAAATAAGGAAGCATTTGCATGGGATTACACAGATATGAAAGGGATCTCTTCTGAACTATGTACTCACCGTATTTACATTAAAGAGGGATGTCGACCAGTCTGTCAACCCCAAGGACGAATGAACCCTAATTTATGAGAAATTGTTAAAGAAGAACTTCAAAACTTGCTTAATGCGGGATTTATATACCCCATATCTGACAGTGAATGGGTTTCCCCATTGGTAATTGTCCCTAAGAAAAATGGAAAATGGAGAGTATGTGTTGATTACAGAGCCTTGAACAAAGCTACTCAAAAGGATCACTTTCCTTTACCTTTCATTGATCAGGTGTTGGATAGTCTCAGGGAAGAAATTCTTTTCTTTTCTACATGGATTCAAATGGTATAACTGCATTAGAATTGGTAAATTCTCAAGACCAGGATAAGACCAATTTCACTAGCTCCTGGGAACTTTTTAAGCTTATAGAGTTCTTCCATTTGGGCTATGTAATGCACTGGAATAACTTTTGTGAGGCTGTTATAGGAATATTTTGATATAGTCAATGACTTCTATGGAAATATTTATGGATGATTTTACTCCTTATGGTGTGTCTTTTGAAGATGCATTAAAAATCTTGAGAAGGTACTTTGAAACGATGTATACAAGCCTACTCCCCCTAAGTAATTTAAAAAATGTCATATGATGATGAGTGAAGGAGTAGTGCATGGACATTTTATTTCATCTCAAGGTATTCAGGTAGACCCATCTAAAATACTGGTCATTCAAAATCTTCCTGTTCCTAAAACACAAACTGATGTGAGAAGTTTTCTAGGACATGCTGGATATTACAAAAGATTTATTAAAGATTTTTCTAAGATAGCTTCTCCACTATTTGTGTTGCTTATGAAAAATGTTGAATTTAAGTGGACTAATCCTTGTTAGAAAGCCTTTGTAGAACTCAAGCATCAGCTATCTATCGCTCCTATTTTTAGGGGACCTGATTGGCCCTCCCTTTTCATATATCTTATGATGCTTCAGACACTGCAATTGGAGCTGTCTTGGGACAAGAGGAGAATCATATTCCTTATGCTATCTACTTTATCAGTAAGAACATGACCCCTGCTAAGCTTAATTATACAGTTACCGAAAAAGAGTTTCTTGCAGTAATTTATGCCATTAATAAATTTCGACACTATATCACTGGTTATTCTACTTTTTTCCACACTGATCACTCGGCCATTAAGTATTTAACGAACAAATCTGTCACAGATGCTCGAGTTACCAGATGGCTATTGTTACTGCAGGAGTTTGATATTACAATTGTAGATCGGCCTGGTAAAGAAAATGTGGTGGCTGATTTCCTTTCACGGTTAAAAACTGATAATAATATTCCAGAAGATGATTCCTTTCCTGATGAGTATTTATTTGCAGTCTCTGCTCACTCTCCGTGGTATGCAGATATTGCCAATTATTTGGTTGCAGGAAAGTTGCCATCACACCTGTCACATAGAGAAAAGAGTAAAATTGTTCAACAAAGTGCTAGGTATAGCTGGATAAGTGGGTGTATTTTTCACACAGGACTTGATCATGAAATTCGAAGATGCATTAGAGAGGATGAGGTGTATGATATACTAAAAGCGTGTCATGATGGCCCTTGTGGAGGGCATTTTGCCGATAAAAGAACAACACACAAAATTTTGAGGATGGGTTACTATTGGCCCTCACTGTTTAAGGATGCAAAGAAATATGTGCGGGCTTGTGATAGATGTCAGAGAATGGGTCAACCCAATCATAGAGATCAAATGCCACTAAACCCCAGGTAGTACTTGAACCATTTGAAAGATGGGCCTTAGATTTCATAGGACCCATCAATCCTCCATCCAATCAAAGAACTTATATATTAGTCTCCGCAGACTATATGAATAAATGGGTGGAGGCCAAAGCACTTCTTAGAGCCAATGAAGAAGCTGTCCTAGCTTTCTTATATGAAGAAATTTTTATTAGATTTGGAATTCCTAGAGAGCTAGTCACAGATGGAGGACCTCCCTTCAACTCCCATGGTTTTAAATCTACCCTTCAAAAATATCATATTCAACATAGAATGACTACACCATACCATCCCCAAGCCAATGGGCAGGTGGAAAGTACAAATAAAGTAATAGAAGCCATTCTAAATAAAATAGTGAAGGATAACTGGAAGGATTGGTCTCAAAGGCTCCCTGAAGCACTATGGACTTATATAACTACATGGAGAAATACTACATGATTTTCTCCCTATGAATTGGTTTATGGTAAAAGTGCTGTTTTTCCCGTGGAATTTGAAATTAAAACTTTAAGAACTACTTTAGCTGCTAACCTTGATTTGACTGATGTGCAGACATCCAGGTTGCAGCAGCTTCTTGAATTGGATGAAAAGAGATTAGATGCCATTCACCAAACAACCATGTTTCAAAAACAAAGAATGAAGTGGCATGATAAAATTATCAAACACAAGCAGTTCCAAAAAGGTAATTGGGCCTTATTGTATGACTCTCGGTTTGAAAATTTGCAGGGTAAGCTACGTACACGTTGGCTTGGAGCATATGAAGTAGATGTTGTTTTTCCTAATGGAACAGTAAGACTTCTAACAATTGATGATTCTAAAACACCTATACTAGTCAATGGTCATAGGCTTCATTTGTACCAGCGCCCTATTTCTAAAGAGGATTTCAAGACTGCTTGCATGACTGATACACATTATCTTTTTCTAGGGGAGTCTTCTGCTCCTCACAACATTTAATTTTCTGCACTGTATTTCTAGTATTAGATTAGATTTAAAACTAATAATCCCTGTCAAGGGTTGGAATGTTACAATTGAATTTTGCAGATTCTGGAAAAGCTCATTAAGGAGGACAGATTCATCACAAGAAGATCTGAAGCTTCAATCATAGAAGCTTGTTCCCTTCATTTCAACCCATTTCCTAGCAATATCCTTTTTATCCCATTTCTACATTTTTCCTTTTTCCATTTTCCCACTTCTACCATTCCTGAAATATCATCCTTCAGCTAGTATTTCCCATTCCTTACTGCTGAAATTATCCCTTAGCAAATACTTTCCCCACTTGTCTTAAACCCAAGTCATTATATCCCATTTTCCTGATTTTTCCCTTTGCTGAAACACCAGTTTCAACATGTCATTCATTTTTCCATTGCTGAAACATGAGTTTCAACAACCTGTCATTTATCTTTCCATCATTAAAACATCATTTCTTTCCTCTGCTATACAAGCTTTTCAGTTCTCCACTTTTACTCTTCAGATCCTTTGGGTGAATATTATTCAGTACTGAGCAAATCCTGATATGCTCCTATTCTACATTTCAGAGAAATCTACATATTCTTCCATTAATATCAAGCCAAAGGTAAAAATATAAGGTATGTGGTTTTTATGTAATGCAGTTAAATAAAATTTTAAAGAGAGGATCTTGTTCATAATGATTACAATCTCCGCACACTTAAACATTATTTCACCATAAGTAGGGGGGGGATTTCGAAAACTGAATCATCATTTCAAACCATCCAATCCTTCGTCACTCTTCATATCCATTTCCGCCGTCATTGAGACTCCATATCCTCTGTTGCAACAATTAGCTTGACCAAAGCCTGTGTTTCTGTTCTCTGCGCCTCTGCATGTGACTCAAGCTAGTAGCTATGGGAGGTTCGGCTATCAGACATGAGCCTCGTTCGATAACTCTTCTTCAATTGTTCCCAGAGACCTACCAATTTTTTCAACAGGCAGGATGGACAACATACTTCGAAAGGTTAGGAGAATTTGATCCTCAGCAGGTTTTAGAGTTTGCGCAGAATCTTCAGGGAGACTACTCAGTGGTTCAAGGGATCCGAATTTCGGTCACAGAGGAAGATATAGCACAAGTTTCAGGGTTGCCGGTTACAGGTGCTCGCTGGTTCAGCAGGAAACAAGTCATTTTAAATGCGCAGCAAGACTTTCTTCTTCCAGAGGAACGGATTGAACATAAAGGCCGCAGTATAAGTCTGCATTCATTACCTCGCCCATGGCCAACAGTAGTTGAATTCATCAAGCACTATTTGACATTCGAAGGGCGTTACCAGGTAGTCTATCAACATGACTTCGTTTTAATGAATCATTTTCGGCATGGTCGATTAGTTAATATTCCCTATTATCTACTTGGTTGTATCAAAAACATGTCATATTACTGTAGATGGGTAAAATTCCCATTATTATCCCTTACCCATCATTGCTTATGTCAATTATTAATTCAGAGGGGTTTTTCTCAACAAAATCCCCCTCTGAATAATCCACTCCTCATTCTCCAGCAAGCCGAAATTCCCCAGCAAGCCGAAATTCCCCAACAAGCCGGAAGTTCCCAAGAAACTCTTGAGAGTTCTTATGAAAGGCAACTGGATGATATCCCTGACCCCCCAGTGATTCCATCCTCAGAACTAGTTGACCTACCCCCAAGTTCATCCCACTTAGTAGAGTCACCCCTTCCCACTGTTCATATCTCTAGCGATGACTCTCAAACACCCCCATCTCCCCCTACTCATAAAAGGAAGAGACGAACCCCAACAGTCTCTGTCTCAAAACGACAAACAAGGGCCACATCCCAAGCTGTCACTTCTTCCGAAAGCCCTTCCCCTAGAAAAGAATCTTCTCCTACAAAGAAAAGGAAAGCTACTAACTTCTCTGCTTTCCTACCTAGGAGGAAAATGAAAACGATTGTTGAAACTGAGGTCACTCCCATTTCCCCTGACCCTGAGACTATCCTGTTAAAACTTCAATCCTCATCACCATTCCAAATTCCCCAACCATTACCCGTCTCATCCTGTGGCACTGTTCCATAAGAACCAGTGGCCCGGGGTAACATGACATCGTTTATTGCTCAAACAGTGACTGCAACACAAGAACCAGTTACTTACCCAGAGGCTGAAACACAAGAACCAGCTACTGTGGTACAAAAATCATACACCAAGCATGATAATACAAGGAAACCAGCTACAGCTGTGGATCAGCAGACAACTCCAGCAGAATCAACCAGCACAGAGGGTTCACACACCGTGGCATCTTTATTGGAGGAAAATGAGTTTTTGAAGTTAGAACTAGAGGCCTATAAGAAAGAATTGATCATGGCATGAGAAGCCTTTGATAGAGAATTGAATCTCTACATGTTGGCACACACATCATCGGCACAAAAGAAGGATCCATGCAAATAATACATGTGCCATGAGTGTGGTAACATTTACCAATAGGCAGGATACAAAGTAGTCAAAATTCAGGTACCTGAGGCATCTACATCAGCTACAATTAAAGAAGAACGCCCTACTGTCACACAAGAACCAGTAGGGCCCTCAAAAAGTCTAGAAAAAGAAACTAAACCACAGATATCCCGCCCTGTGTTAGTCAGCTCAGCCACTCAGACAATGCCCCAACCCAATACTTATAATGCCGGGACACAGACCCTGCCATGGAAACAATTAGAAATAATGAATAACTGGAAGAAACAATATGCCGTGGATCAAGATAAAATATTGCAACAACATAAGTTGGCCTGGCAGAATCACATGTATGCCAACTGGGATATTTGGGAATAGACACTGCAACAGCTCAAGGACTCTAAGAAAGAAGTCAAGGAATTAAAGGAAAAGTTGGTTTTGATGTTTTCATTAGTGCAAAAATTGTTGGCCACTTGTAAACCCTCCTTGAATTATTCTCTTTTCCTCTCTGAACATCTTGTTTATTTTCAATTGAAGGCAATTAAGGATGGCAGACCTCATGAATTGCTTACAGCGGAACACTTTGTTAAAACTTTTGCTGAGGCCCCTGAAAGTGACCAACATTTGTTATGTGAACTTTATCTCCATAATGAGGCCATGCCTGAGAATAGAAAGGTCAATCTCACTCCAATTGCAAGTGATGTACTTATTAGGGCATTTGTTTCATTTCTTGCCAATCAGATCACATGGAAAACTGCTTTTATTGAAAGTAGGCATAATGAGGAGAATCGTCTCCTTTGGATTAGACTGGAACCTTCAAATCCGGCCATGTTTGTAGCAGAATATCACCGATTCTTGCAGAAGCCAGGAATGCACCGCTACATACAACAACTGCAAGCCTCAACACTTCTAAAGTGTCTACAGCTAATCAGAGTGAAGAAAACTACTGCATTGAAGGCCAACACTATGTTCTAGCAGTAGTCATGTAAGGAAATACAAGATTATCACCCTTTTAGCCCTGATAATCTTCAAGCTGCACTATCCAGGGTACCAAATTACATCAGATGCATTTGGCATTGTGGAGAAAACTGGATTGGTTATCATTTTCATTCTCCAATCCTATGGATGGCAACAGAAAAACACCAGCGTCACTACCAATTGGCTAACAGGGACGAGGTTGTAGCATGGCAGCAATTGCAGAACAATCGAGGATTCTGAGCTTCAACAGAAGCCACCTTCTCCAGTTACTGCTTGAGAAACTTGCATGCACAGAGTCAGTACTCAGACTCTGACTCAAACTAGGAGTTGCCTGAGGACATGCAACCCTTTCAGCTGGGGGGGATGTTAGGACCTCACAATGTACCATTTTTACCATACATTTTGACACCACCTTACCCTTTATAACTATATTTAAAAAGGGTTCCATCATCATTTTCATTCACTTTATCCAAAGGTATATGAAATCCTCCTCTTAACTGTATATTTAATTTTTTTACATATAATTCCATATTACTCTTATATTTCATCATTAATCGAAGGTAGATTGTTGCTAGCATAAGTCTAAAATATTGTAGATAATTTATGTGCTGTGCTGAAACAATCGGTCGTTGTTGAAACAGTCGACTCCGTTGCTGAAACAGTTAGCGGGCACACAAATTCCGTCACTACTCGTAATTTGCGATTCTGGAAGAGTATTTTTGGGACAATGGCAACAAGATGAAGACGAACAAGGAAGTGGTTACATGGATTATTCTGAAGACAGTACTTTTCCTGCATCTGTTGTAACAATATCTTTCTATGGAAGAATAGAATAGCCCTGTTTTAAGAAAGAAGAACAGATTTGGATAAAGATAGATTTGCTTTGATGTAACTGTAATATATGTATCCTCTTTAAAAAGAGGAGACATCATCATTAGAAAGGGAGTTAGAAACTATAGGAGAACGTTGTTTTTGAGCGGAAAGGAGCTAGACTCCATTGTAATGTATCATTCCTTTTTGATAGATGAATAAAGGTTCCTTTTGAGCGCTTCAATTTAATTCTTTCCCTGGGGAATCTTGTGAGAAGGAAAGGGCCCACCTTCATCACAAGATTCACCTGACTGTTCCTGTAGTTTGTTATGTTTCTTTCTGATATTCGCACCTTAATTTAATTCTGTTGCTGAAACATCAGTTGCATAGTTCTGTGATTCATTAAGCATTCTGTTTCCTTTAACGCTGCATGAGTTTGGTACATTCATTCTTAAAGAAGTTAAGAGATCTCTTTCTGTTATCTGTTTGAATGTATGATTGATGCTGGAAAGCAGGTGCTGAAGATTCCTGTGCAAAGGAATAGGGTCCTGTTCCCATTGATTGACTTTCTTTTCCCTGCAGTGTGATTAGGAACAGGAGACAGGTGCTGAAGGTTCCTGTTCATGGGAATAGGGTCCTGTTCTATTGAGTTTATCTTTTGCACAATGTGATTAGTGTCAGGCAGCAGGTGTTGAAGTTCCTATTTGAAGGAATAGGGTCCTGTTCCCTGTTATGGTTGATTGGTTTCCTTTCCTACAGAGTAATTTCCTTTCATTAGGATTCTTAACAGACTGCAATAGAGGAATTCTTTCTACTATAACATAAATATACTTCAGCTTTGTTAAAACAGGGTGTGAATGATTAGATTTGTATGATTAATAATTGTGTGACTTTTACTACAACATTATTTTTGCTTTTGGAATTGAGCATATCCAGTGCGTGGTTGTCTTTGGAATAAAAAAACCTTCTCGGGTTGACAATTTATGTGGAGCTTGAATTGTTAAAACAATTAAAGCGACCAACATCAATCTGCATTTCAAATGCACGAATAACATTGCAGAATATGAGGCTCTAATCCTGGGCTTAAATCTGTTGAAAAAAGTAGGAGCCTGTAGGATAGCTGTGAGAGGAGACTCAGAGTTTGTTATAAAACAGGTGAATGGTGAATATACAGCAAAACATCCCAGACTAAGGGCATATAGGAATGACACTCTGGATCTGCTGAAGACATTCATTGAATATGAGTTAGTATTCATTCCTAGGGGTCAAAACGCAATTGCAAATGGATTAGATTTCCTAGCTAGCTCATATCCTAAGGCCCCAGTTGACCAAAAAATTATCATTCAGACCAAATTCAGGCCTACAATGCCAGACAATGAAAAATATTGGCAGGTTTTTGAAGGAGACAAACAGATTGAGGATTTCCTGATAGGCAGAAATGAGTTTGAATTTTCTGATTCAGACTCCAAATCTGATAGCTTCTGCCTAGATGAAAATTCCTCAGGTGAGGAAGAGACACCTTGTAACATAGAAATAAATTATTTTTCTGAGCAGACTAGAGATTTGAATAAAGACAGTGAAAACACAGAAAATGAAGAGGTTGAAGTGCTGCAGGCCAAAGATAAGAATATACCCAGAGGCCTGGCACCCTTGGAGGACCTCTTTGATTTCGATGACATGGAAAAAAATCCCACAATTGAACATGCTGATTCTGATGTGGAAGAATGCAACATTGGCACTGAAGACAGACCCAAAACGATAAAACTGGCTAAGTCTATACCTACAAACATGAAGAAGAAATACATTGATTTGTTCAAGGAATTCATTGATGTGTTTGCATGGAGCTATGAAGACTTAAAGGCCTATGACACCAACATCATACAACATAAGATACCCCTGAATGAAAATCAGAAGCCTTTCAGACAAAAACTCTGTAGGATTAATCAAAAACAACTACCTGCGGTGGAGAAGGAAATTAAAAAGATGTATGATGTGGGCATGATTGTTCCTGTGAGGTTTTCTGATTGGGTGTCAAACTTAGTGGCTGTGAGGAAGAAGACGGGGGAGATCCGACTATGCATAGACTTCAGAAACCTCAATAGAGCCTCCCTGAAAGACAACTACCCTTTGCCTAGAATGGAGCATATCGTACAGAAGGTAGTAGGCTCTAAGAGCATCTCCCTGCTTGATGGTTTTTCAGGATACAATCAAGTTCTGGTACTCCCAGAAGATCAAATCAAAACAGCTTTTTCCACTCCATGGGGCACCTTCATTTATGTGAAAATGCCCTTTGGATTGATGAATGCTGGAGCTACCTTCCAGAGAGCAATGGATATTTCTTTCTCAGATGAGATTGGACATTTTATAGTGATCTACTTGGATGACTTGACTGTCTTTTCTAAAACTGAAGAAGAACATCTAAAACATCTGAGGAAAGTCTTTGAAAAATGTAGAAGGTATGGTCTGTCCCTAAATCCTAAGAAAACTATTTTTGGGTTGCAAGAAGGTAAACTTCTGGGCCACATTATATCTGAGAAAAGGATTAGGATAGACCCACAGAGAGTTGAGGGAATACTCCAAATTTCACATCCAAGAAACATCAAGGAATTGTAGTCCTTCATAGGGAAGATCAATTTCCTCAGGAGATTCATTCCTAACCTTGCTGAGCACCTGAGGAAAATGACTGAAATGCTAAAGAAAGGTGCAGGAATTAAGTGGACTATTGAAGCCAAGAAATCTTTTGAGTCAGTAAAACTCGCGCTCACTCAGGCCCCTGTACTTATCAGCCCTAACTTCTCAAAGGATTTTCTAATCTTTTCATTTGCTTCCCAACACACAATAGCTGTAGTTTTGCTGCAGAAAAATTCAGAAGGTAATGAACAACCTATAGCCTTCTTCAGTAAAGGCTTAAGAGATGCACCCTTAAAGTACAACATCATGGAAATGCAGGCCTATGCCCTGATTAAGGCTTTAAAAGACTTAGGATGTACATTCTGCATTCTCACACCATTGCCTATGTGCCAAATGTAGTGGTCAAGGATATCTTGTCCCAGGACCCTGATGGAAAAAGGGGAAAATGGATTGCTACAATCTTAGAATACAACCTTGAAATTAAACCCACCAAGCTAATCAAAGGTCAAGGCCTGGCCCAATTAATGGCTGAAACAAATTTGTAGGCCTTGGATATTAACATGATGAATGCCTTAGATGAGAAGGAAGGATCGCCCCATCCAACTGTTGACGAACAGTTTTAGAACTCTCCTTGGTATACTGATATCCTTTACGTGCTCACTAACCTCAATGCCCCTCCATAACTATCCAAAACAAATGCCAGATTCATAAAACTCAAAGCTAGAAATTACTGCATTATGAATGAGAGTCTATATTGGAAAAATCCAAATGGCCTTTTGTTGAAATTTTTGTCCGAAATTGAAGCTGAAAGAATCAAACAGGAATTCCATGTTGGGGAGTGTGGAGGCCACCTGAGTTGGAAAACCACTGCAAATAAGATACTCAAGGCTGGTTACTATTGGCCTACACTCTTTAGTGATGTCCATAAAATGATTCTTGCCTGCCACAAATGCCAAATCTTTGAGGGCAAAAGAAAGCTCCTTCCCCTCCCTCTGCAACCGATCACCATAGAAGGCCCTTTCATGCAATGGGGCCTAGACTTTATAGGAGAAATTCATCCTACCTCCTCTGGACAACATAAATGGATCCTAACTGCTACAGATTACTTCACTAAATGGATAGAAGCTATACCCACTAGGAATGCCACTGACTTTGTCATCATTAAGTTCCTATAAGACTTCATATTATCTCGTTTTGGTTGTCCGAGGAAAATAATCATTGAAAACGTTGTTGCTTTGGTATCCAAAAGAATCGTTGATTTCTGTTACAGGTACGAAATAGCACTTGGACATTCAACTGCCTATTACCCCCAGGGTAATGGCCTAGCTAAATCATCAAATAAAAGCATGATCACAATCATTAAGAAGCTACTGGAAGAGAACAAAGATCATGGCATAAAAAGTTAATACATGCCTTGTGGGCAGACAGGCTTACTACAAAGAAATCTTTTAGCATGTCACCCTTCCAGCTGGCTTATGGGGCTAAAGCAGTCTTTCCTACTATTCTTGGAGTTCCAGTAATCAAGCTTGTTCAGGAGATCCAATCCGAAGAGAACAGTATGGTGAGGAGAATCAACGAAACTATCCATCTGCAGCAAACACGAGAGCAAGTTTATAGCAGAGCTGTCAGAGTACAAGAAGGCATAAAGAGACAGTTTGACAAAAGAACCAAAGCTTCAGATTTGAAGGTTGGAGATAAGGTTCTAAAATGGGACTCAAGAAGAAAGGATAAAGGTAAACATGGAAAATTTGATAGCTTGTGGCAAGGTCCATACATAATCTAGGCCACTGTGGGTCCTAATGCGTTTTTTCTGCAAGAACTTGATGGCACAGAATTGTTTGGCGGTCATGTCAATGGCAGGATGCTCAAACATTACTTCTATTGATTTTCCATTTCCAGATTCATCTCCATTGTACATACCATTGCAATTTTTCATTTTCATAAAAAAAAAAAAAAAAAAATGTTCCAAAAAACAGAATGAAAAGAGAGGTTCATACATGCTCAAAACCTGAACCTCTGAAGTAAAAAGCATGGCTCAAACTTGATCAAAATCCGAGCCAAAGGAAGTAGAATAGCTGGTCCTAACAAGCTCAAAATCTGGACTAGCAATGAAAAGAAGAATCAGCTCTAATATGCCCAAAACCAGAGCTGAAGCAAAGAAAAGAGGTGACTCAAATATGCTCAAAACCTGAGCCACAAGAAAGAAAGAAGAATGTTTCAAAGTTGCAGAATTCCACGCCTTCACAATTTTGACTTCTATAAGTTTCTGTCTAGCAAGTTAGACAGTTTAACCCTGGCTTGGTTGTGTTTAAATTTCCTGTCTTAGAATGTAGGTGAAGAAACCTGTTGGACAGTTTAATCCCAACAAGTCGTAGATTAGGTAGAGAATTGTATGAGGCCAACAGTCTAATATAGCCTCATGGATAAATAAGGGTAGATTTAGAATAGGTTTGTTTTTATTCTGCAAAATAAAATGGAAAGGGTCTGCTAGTTCAAATGCACCCAGGGGAAAATTATAGAGCTGTAGTTTGGGTAGGTAGATTGGTTGGAAAATGTTTTTGCTGATGTTTCTGTCACACTGTGGCAGCTAAAATTGAAGAAGAAAGATGGCTTATGACAGCAAGCATCTGGCCTATTCCAAAGATCATATCTGGTTTCTTGACTCCTCCAAGGAGCAGCCATCCCCATGTGGAGCCACTATTAGCCCCCCCTATGAAATTTTTGACAAGAAAACAGGGGGCTAAATTGTTGTGGAGACTTCAAGGAATGCATTTCCCTTGTAAACACGTCATCCTTGAAGCCTCTTTATGACTTTTGTCCATTTTCAAAACCCCCTCTACTGATTTTCCTTATAAAGCCTCTCTGTTATGAAGAAATGCCCAAAAGGCCTCCTTTTTCCCTTCATTTCATCCCCACTTACCCCCTTAATTTCCCCAAAAATCCCCTTAAAATTCTTTCCCCAACCTTTGTTGGCCATTTTTCTCCCTTACTCCTCTATCGTTCCCCTTCCTTGGCCTTCAAATTCCATTTAAATGGGCCAAAACCCACTTCCCGACCTTATTATAAGGCCTAGCCCCTTTCGACAAGCCCCTTTCAAACCACTTCCCCCATATGCCCCATTGCTGGGATCAAGTGCTTAAGTCCCAAGCGCTAATCGCAATTGGAAGGTCGGGCAGGTGCGAATTCCTTTGTAATGTCAAAAAATCCCAATGCGATCGACTATTAAACAAAGTCCCGCAACCTGTTTTCGGCCGTTGATTTGTTGTTCCAATCAACGGCAGAGCGCTAATCGCAGGCCCCCGCCTGATCGCAATCGCAATAGTCGTGTGCGCCCTCTGATTGGTCCATCGCAAGTGATTGCGATGTGATTGATCACAAGTCCTTCTCCCGATCCTCCAATCGCGTTCTCCACCGTTGATTCCTCCCACAGATCAATGGTCCAGCGCTAATCGCACCCGCCGCTCCGATCGCAATTGCAAGTACCATCTCCCTGTCTCCGATTGCGATGCTCCAATTCAATCCCGACTGTCCATTCTCCCCACAGATCCAACGATCATCGTAACTCCCAATCGCAAGTCCTCTCCTGATCCCCCGATTGCACTGCCCCTCCGAGTACATCTCTGTCGTTGATCTGGAGCCGAGATCAACGGTTATCGCTCAATCGCTTCCCCATTCTCGATTGCAATCGGAACTTTCAAAAGGTGTGTTGCGATTGCCGCCTGCTCCGGTTTGTGATTTCGATTGTTTTTATTACATCTCCGCCATCTGTTTCCTCCTAGATCCAACGGTCATCGCTCCTCCCGCCCCATCGCAATCACAATGTTTGAAATATGTTACACCTTTTTTACCTCCGATTGCGATGGTTCCGATTAGATCTTGGTCATTGATCCTCCCCTAGATCCGATGGTTCTGGTCTAATCGGCCTCCGCCCCCATTGGGTCCCATTCTTATATTCATTTCCGTTGCATTTCATGTGTTTTGGGTGCTTTTTTCCCGTTTCATATATTGTTACGTCGCTCAATCTCCACCGTTGATCTTTGTTCCCAGACCATGATCCCATGGTCTACACTGCATATTATCACCAAACCCTATTACTCATAAGTTCTCACCGTTTCATTGCATTTTGTTACCATTATAGTAAAGGCCACCATTTCTCTTCCGCCATGCTACCATCTCATTCCCCCCCATTGCATTATGTTTGGATTTTGATGCAGGATCTACACGGCGCTGAAGAGAAACTCCGCTATTAATACACAGTATGGAGGCAAAAGCAATATTTCCACTGACAGAGACAAAGGAGTTAATGAACATCATGTTTTCACATCAGCAGAGTGGTTTTCTCCACCAAAGGACAAATTTAAAATCTCAAGTCTCTGGTGCCATTAAGGCTCAAAATGCATGAAAGAAGACAGTACTGGAACATCATAGGGCTCAAGGCAGTAAATAGAAGACTTTTGCGCCTCCTCAATGATTTTAGGACGCAGAGCACCAGTTGAAGACCTAGAGGATCGATCAAAAGGTCCCGAATGCGAGCGAAGGGGTAACATCAAGGTTTATTAATCAACATAACATTCTTCATCAAAGTACAGGGCACCCATACAACCTTTATTATGCACGGCGCCCCTGAAAGGATTTCCAGCCTAACGGCAGTTCGAGACTAGCAGAACATTTATATAGCAGACTTCTCAGTAGTTCATTTTCTTTTTGTTTATGCACCACAAAGTACAGCAGATCACCACAGCCGAAATATGTCAAAGTCATATCCAGGAAAGATCATTCTTTCATGAAAGAGATGACAGAAGTTAAATACTCAGCTTCAAACAGGATGGGCTTCGGCCCTGTATTCATTTTTATGTTTAATGTTACATTTAGTGTCCACCTACCCTCTCTGGTCTATCTTCTGTTCATCCTCTGCTATAAAACACAGAAAGAAACATTGTTGTGGTTGTTGATGAGAAATCAGTGGAATGCAAGTATTGTTCCTATTTGAGACAATTTCTCTATGTATATTGTAAGATAGACTGAGATTAGATGTATTCAGACTGAATGTTCGAGCTATGGGCTATGATGTACCTGATTGGTGTTGTTTTTAATATGACAAGCATGTTTCTTTGAATCCTGATCTAAAGAAGCTGGTGATGTTTCCTCTTTCTCTGTATTTTTTATTGACTTGCTCTTATGTTATGTTCCATTTCATTTCATTTCTACTGGTAGGCAACAGAAGTATAATATAGGATTCACCATTTATAGGTGCCCTATGTTTCCTGCTCTCCCTACCTCAATGTTTTCTGCTTATATGTGTATCTGAATGTTGATTTCAATTGATTTAACCAGTGTAGTGGATGGTATTGCCTGCTCTTTGATGTATGAATTGATGGAATCCATGTTTAGATGTTCTTGGTAGGATTTAGCTGGAAGGTTTGGGAACACTGGGGATTAGTGCTAGCACTGTCTACTAGGATCTTTGCAAGACCAGGTAACCCTTCCAAGATCCCTTGTTTTGCCTCTAATTTTGTCCAAGTAGGCCTGGAGTTAAATGACCTCTAGCCTGATCTATAGACAGAGTTGGTTGGTTCTCCTCTTTCATTTTCTGTACTTAATGTTCCATTCCACCAATCATCCTTTAAGATCCAAATGCTCTATATGACTAGGCCAAATGAAAGCTTGCACATTGATTACAAATAAATCCTCTCTTGACTCCATAGCCCAATGGCTTTGATGTTCTCTGAGTCATCTGTCTCTACCTAAGCTTCCTCTTTGCTCATCCTTGTCTTATATTGGTCCTTCTTTTCCTGATTCCCTCCAACCACACATAATCAATCAAACAAACAACCATGTGCCTATAACTAGCCTAATATCTTATTCTGAGCTTCAAAGATATATCATTCTTTGTTTTATTGGAGAGATCCTTCTCCGGGTCTAGGAGGGCTAGATCCTAGGGCCCCAAAGTGGTTTGATGTTGTCTTATCTTTTGGTATTGCCAAATCCGCCAAAACGTAGGAACCCCAACAGGGTAGATAGAGGGAAATATACTTGTACATTGGGCTATGGAGTCTAATTCAAGCTAAAAAAATTGGGATCAAGGCCTAAAAGGTCAAATTTCTATAGGGCAAGGTAGATAACCCCAGGAGATATTGGGAAAATTGGTTTTTGAGATTTATTGATCGGGATAAAGGGAACTTAAGAATCCTTAAATCCAAAAAAGGGAAGTAGAAGATAGAGGTCAAATGGGAGAGGGATAAACTAAGGGTTCCCTACACCGGAAATAAGAAGAAATCAAAGAAATGATAACTAGTAAAACATAAGGTGCTATTAACATGTCCTGTAGTAATACTCCTAGTTATACATTCATATTTAGAATTAAAACAAATATGTATGCATGTAACAAAAGAAGATAACAATTACAAGTTTTAGAGAATACTTCAATCCAGATAGCTTATCATAGGGATCCTGAAGTATGATGCCCAATAGTTGATCCAGTCTGCTACACAAAATCGAAATCCAAAGCCTTCAAGTCAACAAAATATCTATAGTAAACTCCATCAATTTTATTCCATACCAAAATAATTCTAAAGGGTGAATTATTTATACATAATGTTTGAAAAAATATCCTAGATGACTTTTAGGAATTAACTTAGGAAAATAAAATATCTTACAACAATAATAGTGATAGCTTTCTTAACAAATCAGCAAGTTCTCCTATTTTATTCGAAATGAATAGAAACTCTTTTAAGATAAGAAGCAATTGGTTGCTTATGTGTCCTCTTTCTTGGCTTTTGGATATTTTTAAAAATCTAACTTTCCTTCGCTGATACTCTTTCTCACTTTTACTGTTTCTCACTAATACTCTTTCATTTCTGATACTCTTTACCTTCAATAAAACTACTTACAGCTGTAAAATCTATTTTGACAATGAAAATAGTAAAGAGATTTTTTCTTCTTCATTTGTTAGCCTTTCATTATTTATAGAAAATAAGTCAATTCTTTCCAATCCTCATTTTTATGAATTCTAATATTCTTGAGTTTCCTAAAATTCTCATCAGCCTCACTGTACCTAGCAAATGTGGGCTTCATGAAAAATAAATTATTGATCTCATATTATAAATAAAACAAATCTTCAGAACTTTTTAACAATACTTTTCCTGTGGGAATACCTTGACCTATTGGCTTGTTCACTTGCTCCTTGGCATGTTCTCTTATCTTCTTGTCATAATCATTCTGAGGCATTAATTTATCATTTATAACCATGATATCGGGAAGTCCCTTTTCCCTTAAATTGGTGAATTTAACCATCAATCTAGTTATAGAAGTATTCATTCCTTCACATTTATCTTCAAGCTACCTCATTAAATTTATTTTGGTGGTAACTTTCCTAATTTCTAGGATATTTTTTTTCCCGTCATTAATTTTTACCTCTTCCAATTCCTGTCTATTCTTTCCATTTAGGAAATTGATTAACCTAACGGCCTGTTTTGGTTTATCAGCTAAATCAGCTTGTGTCTTTTGGATCTCTGCTTGGGCTGCCAATAGTAACTCTCTTTGCTCAAAAATTACCTGAATTGAAGGTCAAACATCATGGATGGCTTCAATTACATTATTCCATAGGTAATTTTTAATATATGATACCTGATCCTTGAGAGTTAATTCTTTTTTTAGCTTCTTTACCTCTTCACTCAATATGTGGGCATTTTTTTTGGATTCTGCAAGTTTAAACTGTTTGTAGAGGAAATTTTACTATAACAGAGGCTTGATTGGGAAAATTTAGCAAAATAGAATGTCTTTTGGATTTTATTCTCAATTAGGTCTCTCAAATAAGTTCTGAGGTTTTAAAAACTGGTATAAAATAGAAAACATGGGTTTTCTGAGTTCTTGACTGCAAAATGGGGTAAAACTCTATTTGCAAAAAGATTTACAGAAGGATAGGGCACTTGCAGAGGATTTTTGGCCTTTTAAATCTTGAAATTGATTAATAGCTATGAAAAACTGATAAATTTCCTTGAAAATACGGCGCAGCAGAAAACTAGGGTTCCTGGGAAAATTTTGCCAGAGTTTGGCCTGTTTCTGGGACTTTTGGGCAATTTAATTACTTCATTTTCCTGACCTTGAAATGATTCTCTTTCTTTTTACAAGGTTTGTTAAATTTTATTACAGGTTTGAATCTCAGAAGAATACATGTTTTGACACAGGTATCGGTTTTAACAAGGTTTTTTTAGTCTTTGGTCGAATAGATGGCTTTCAGTGGCTGAACTGGAGCAATGTGTAGCTCCTTCACTGTCTTCACAAGTTCCTTTGGTAAATTCATAGGATTTGGGCATTAAAATGGCTATCAGGGGCTTTTGTAGTCTTATACAGTCGGGAAGGAAAAAAGAATGGTTAAATGTGACAGATGAATGAATTAATGTATTAACCAAGGTTTTATCAAATGTATGAATTTGGATTGATTAGCATTGAATACGAGTCGCAATCAGGCGGGAAGCGGTTTCAAAGAAATGTAATAGATGAAAACTAAGCTGGTTATTGTGTAGCTTTTTAGTGGTAAGCAGTTTTAATCAAAAACCACGCGATCGAATCAGAAGAGGCCACATGGAGGGGAGGGTCAATGGAAAACTACCTATTTTGTGTGGCTTTTGCATTGGAGTAGTCGTGAATCTAATCTATGTGATATCAACCCTCAACTGTTAGATCTGAGAAATGAATGCGAATGGTGAGGATTTGTTCAGGAGTTTCTTTGGATTAAAAGGTGGGAATGGGCTTTAGTTATATAATCGAAATGGTTTAATATGCAATGAGGGCTCATGACAGGTTTAAACCTTTATAATATGGCCAATGGGTAATTAATATAAAACATATATGATATTCTTTAAGGATGGTATATGTGGGTCTATCATTTTTATTTAAAACATTTGTTAAATATTTTTAATAAAACATGAGTGAGCGAGTTCATATATTGTATTTATATAGTTTTCAATCTTTTTCAATAGTTTAAAAACTATAGGGTGGGATATTTGAATAACAATAATCTTTTAGACCAAAGGGCTTTATATTTTGGATTTTTCGTTTATGCACATGGGATATATGCTTTGGTCAAAAGTTTATAATAGTGGATTTTTGGGGTATTTAGATATAATGAAATTAATAACTAGGAGGGAGTATTTCTTAGAGATTTAGTAAAATATGTTAAAGGTTAATATGAAAGGGTAGTGTAAAACAAAATACACATTATCTCTAAATATAGTACAAAATCAAGCATTTCTCAACTTTATATTTCTTTCAATAATACTAAGGATAAATGTGATTTTGTGGATGTTTAGGAATGCTTATAAAAGGGAAGAAGTTAATTAGTCCAGGGTTACAATTTTACTAAGTAAGAATGTGCCTTTACTTAGGCAAAATGTGTTTTAATACATGAATGAATGATAAATGATGATAAATGAGGATTTATCACAAGATATCAATATTTTTAACTAACCAGTCGTAGAGCCTTGGGTCTAGTCCCAACAAAAGTCATAAAAATGCTCTGAGCTTGTATGACTGATAGCTTAGAATACTGAATACTCATGGGAGAGGGTAAATTAGTGATTTTTCCTGATTATGTATTTATTTACATGATTGCTCCACTACTTTCTACCTATCCAACTTTTATTTCTAAAAATTTTTCTTCATTTTGCAGGTGCATTTAGGCATGAAACCTTAAAACATTTTCTTTCAAAGGATAAAAATAATCTAGATATACCTTATTTCATTCGAGGGATCAGATTAAATTGTTGAGCTACTCATTATTGTCTACCTATCTACTGATTTTTCAAGTTTAAACTATTTGACAAATCTTTATTCTCTATGTAAAGCATGAAATTAAAACCATGAAAAGTTAAGATTAAATTGTGTAACTCATCATGGATTATGGAATTTATTGACACTCTGCACATAATCATTATTCTTTGCAGAAAAATTAAAGAAGTGGCATTTTGGACTTGCTCACTTTCAGGTGTTATTTCTTTTCTTTTGGGGTTTAAATTTTTCTAAGTCCTTTGAATTTTCTTTTAGGACTTTTTACCCTCTTTTTGATTTTTTATTAATTTTCATTTTTTCTAAATATGGGAAAACAACTTGAAAAAAGAAAGGTATGTACATATTTACAAGACTTATCAAAGTCAATTCAAAATTATATGAACCCTATTATTATAGGACCCTAATATATTTGACAAAGATAGAGATAATTCTCTTACTATCCACATCATGTCCTCAGACAGAGATACGTAGTTTCCCAAGATATGTGGGATATTACCCTAGGTTCATAAAATAAAATTCACAAATTTTTGCGCCTTTGTATGTTTTAACTAGAAAAGTTGAATTTAAATGGTCTATAAGTGTAACACTTATTTTACAGATTTAAAGTAATTAGTCTTGACTGCACCAGTATCATGTGGACCCAATTGAAAAATACAATTTCATATTTCGTCAAATGCATCAAACAAAATGATAGGAGTTGTTCTGAGTCAAGAAGAAGATAAAAATCTCTATGTTATTTATTATATCAGCAAAAATCTCACCCTTGCTAAATTAAATTATACATTAATAGAAAAGGAGTTCCTAATAGCCATATATGCCATAAATAAATTCAGACATTACATAACTGGCTATCAAGTACTTTTGTATACTGATCATTCTGCCATTAGGTACTATTGAAGCATCAAAATTCAGTTCAACAACATGGGGGATGACCACCCGGTCAAGACCGTAAAGCAGTTCCTTTCCTGTTTGGAATGGTGGTTCTGACTGTTTTAACTAGGTCCAGTTACCTTCTCGCAATATCCATTGGTTTAAAATATAAATGTTGTCTACGAATGGGAAAGGGACATTAGATCATTTTTCTTACTGATTTGGCAAGAAAGTGATATTTAATTTAATTTGGGCTTAGCCAAGGCACATTTAAAGTTTCTCCTCTTTGGGAAGAGTACTTTTCCGGGGTGTAGAATTTAATCTATATGCAAAATTATTCTAATATGTAAACAAAAGGACTTAATCCTATCTCAATTGGGCAGATATAGATATGTCCCAATCGAGAGAAAGATATTTTAAATAATTGGGATTTAAATATTTCTAGCTTATAATGAATATCAAGCTCACGAAGTAGTTCAATTAACTGACATTATGAATACCAAACACAACCTATCTAGGGACCTCTTAATTGAAATAATCAATAAAAAACACTCAGGAAGAAGTTCGCAAAATGATATTTACCATTTAATCAGTAACTTGAATAACTAGATAATAATATGCAAAAAAATTTGACAACATATCACTATTCAATAAATCATTCTTATAAGACGTATTTTTGAGTAAATAGTTACTCAGAAATCAAAATTCATCCCATAAGAGTAGAGATAAATAATAACATAAAATTGAGGCAAATTGCCCATATCGATAAAAGTGAAAAAAAGAGGAAGTAAATTAACACATTATTGTTATCATAAAATGAAACCATAATTTAAAATAATAATATTATAAATACCAATTTATTAAGTCCATTTCTCCAGATCATGTCTCCAACAGTCCTTTATAATGCCTAAACTTCTGCTTTCAAAGCAAGAGTTACAATAGTGAAAACTTTGTTCATTATACATAACTCAGAATGTAAAATAAAAACCTCATTAATTCCCATATATGATATTCCTCTCCTCCCACCTACAACTCTAAATTCCTATTACATAAGTGCTTTTAGAATTTACAATTGCAAAAGATATAAACCCTTATTACATTCTACAATATGTTATTTATAATATTTACAAAAGGATTTCTTCATAGGAAAGTTTGATGAACAGTAGTTTTTCTCAATCAATTTTCACTGATTCAAATCATATTATTCAATTGTTAGAGTCTTCTCATTGATTGATATCTTCTTCTCATCTCTTCAACTGTTTTCCTGCAAAAAACAAATCAAAGACGAAATTAAAATGGAAAAATAAAATCAAAATGCCAAATATGGAATTAAAACAAATCCAATCAAAACTTACTTAAATAAATAATTGAAACTGAAATATAAGATTTCTATTGATTCTTGTGATGATCTAATTGTTCAAGGATATAATAGACAAATGGATCTTCTCTTAGAGGAAGCTATGGGAAAATTAAAATGCAGAAAATAAAACTTAGAAAATTGATTTTTTTATTTTTTTTATTTTTTTTTTTATTTTTTTTTTAATTCAGAGCTTGATCTTTTGCTGACTTTTAGATCGAATAAATAATCAAATATCAAAATGAAACCACTTCATGAATAATCTCAATAATTTTATCTATCTAATGCACCATCCTAGGCCTCATTTGGCCAAGTAAAGCTCCATTTATGAGCTTCCAAAATTTGGTATATAAAAATGGACATAATTCGGTAATTTCTATCGCTTAGGCTAAAAATCATTAATTTTAAATTAAATTCAAATTCTAAATTATATTATAATATTTAATTAATTAATACTAATTAAATGCAATTGTTTTATTAATCTAATTTTGTTAGGATCAAATTCTAAAGTAAATTATAATTATCTATTAATTAATACTTAATTAATTACATCATTAATCTTGATTAATAAATTAATTATAACTAAAATTAAACTAAGTAATAATTTATTTATTAATTAGAATATTAAAATATTATATTAATATTATAATTTAAATTATATTAAAACTATAATATATATATTATAATTAAAATATAATATATATTATAATATTAATATAATATAATATATATTATAAAAACATTAATTCAAATCATATATTAGAAAATGGAGGTTACGTGAGGGAGAGTTGTTATAAGGAGTGGAGTGGTGAGGAAGTATTAATGGCGAGGGAGTGTATTATGTGTGGAGAGGATGGAGGGTGAGTGGAATGGTGAGGTGGAGGGATAAGGTGATGTGAGCATGCCGTAAGGAAAATGAGTCGGGAGGTATATGGAAGTTAATCAATTTCATGTTAAAGAAAAAATATTTTTCTTAAAATTATTACAATTAGAGTTTGGTATGTTTAAAACAAGCGTATAAAATAAATATAAAAAAATTGAGATATGCGATTTGTGGTATATCGTAATAGCAACATCGCATCACAAAATTGTTTCAGATTGCATATTTGAAATCATAATTTTAAAATCTCAAGTTTTTAGATCGGGATTTTGGAAGGAAGGATGTGTTGTGAATTAGGGCCTATGTGGGATTAACTATCCTACAAATTGAACTACAACCACTTTGCAGTTTTGAGATTCCTGCCTTGGAAATTCATTATAACATAACAAGTTGAAGTAAATTACCAATATTCCAAATGTGTTTTCATCTATTGTACAATTTCGCTGAGTCATTTTGTAGGGCCATTAGTGAAAAATGAACTAAAATTTAATATTTACAATGACGACTATTTTAACTATGAAAATTGAAATATTGGTACATTTTATACATTTTTTAGTCCAAGCGAGAAAATGATCAAACTTCAAAAGAGTGTCATTTACATACCGATTAACCAAATGGAGTGAAACAAGTATCGTTGTCAAGCTTGTGAAAAATCAGATTCAATGAAAAAATCTAAATAAAAATTCGACAAAAATGAAAGAATGGAAAAAATGTCAAGATAATTAACTTAATGAAAATCCTAAAAAGTGTTTAGCAAAATATTTTGTAGAAAGGGTCCCCATTATTTGAGGCACATAAGTAAAAAATGGAGGGGTTGTGTTTTACCACAACAATGGTGACATGCGAGAGAAGAACAAGTTATCTCTGATTAAAGATAATGAACTTAAATTTACCCAAAGGTTAAAAATAATGGAAATCATGAAATTGTCTAACAGTAAAAAATTTCCATAGGTCCCACATAAATAGATTAAGCAATATGATTTTGTAAATATAAGTACTTAAAACAAACTCGAGTAAAAGTGATGAATCCAAACTTGGGAAAACTTTGTTTTAAAACTACCTCGTATGAAAAATAAAAGAAAGTAGAGATAGGAGTTTTTGATAAAGCATATATCCATTTTATGATTGTCTCTGACATCGCTTCACTACTACTGAGCCTGAACAATACTCTGGTGAAGTTGTCTTTTATGCCATACAATCCTAGTCCCACTGCCAGCAAGCGTCCATAGCCTCGACGTGTTTACCTGTATTTCCCATGCTTCCTCTTTTAATCACTCTTTTGATAAGCGCATTAGAAAGCTTTCAGTTTATGATGTATTTGAGTGAAATAGGTGGGATGGTAATAGAGGTTTATGTTTAATGGACATAATACTTTTATAATATTTACTCCAATTCTTTCCCTATTGTTAGCCATCTGTGAAATTTGTTATACCAAAAGGTGGCTAAAACTCTTTGGAGCCTTCAAGGAACAAATTTTATTGCTAAAAAGTGTTGGCTCTTGAAGACTCTTGAAGGCCTCATGCCTCTATCCCAATATTCACTATTGTGCCTATTCTACATTCAGAAATCTTGTTGATTCCCAAGAAAGAATACTGCTGCAAACACCATGTTCCCCCTTTCCCTCTTCCAAAAATAACCTTATTTCCCTTCCTCTTTCCCCAATAAAATCCCTCATTTCCATTTTTTTCCCATCTCCCCTTCATCAAAAAATCCTTTTAATAAGGTTTAAAGAATCCTTATTTGCCTTATCGAAACCCTCAAAACCTTTTAAAATCATTGAAAAACTATAAAAATCACATTTTTTATATAGACTTAAGTCCCTTGGGCCAAGTCTCTAACCCTTCCCTTCCATACGCCCTGGTGTTGGAACTAGGCGCTGAGCCATTTGGGTGCTTATCGCAATTAGGGGAAAACACAAAATGCAAGCCTTTCCCTTTATTAAAAACCATGACACCGATTAACCCTCTGTCCTATCTCCCTTGGTCATATTATCTCCCATGCGCCCAAAGGCCCCACAGACGGGCGCCAAACCATATAAAAAATTAATATTTCGTCCCCCCTGCACTATAAACCTTTGTTCATATAAAATTGTCAGTTTTTATTATATCCTATAGTATCCGCTGATGAAAAATTATAGTCAATCTCCACCGTCGATCTGATTTGCAGATCAACGGAGTACAATCCATCACCCCGATGGTCCCCGCCAGCCACTCACTATTTCAAAACCAAGTGAAATCCATCGCACCGCTTTCAAGTGAAGGGCAGTTTTTTCCCGATTAGCAACGATTCCATTCACCACCCGACGCGTGGCCTTGAGCACTGTTTAAAAACCATCGCTCATCACACATTAAATTTCGGACATGGACCCGACGCGATATTGATGTCCACCGTCCGATCTGGGGCTGCCCATCGGATGGTAGTCACTCTCCGAAGATGCCCGTGTGATAACTAGGGGTACGATGCAGTGTTAAAAGAATCTTTGTCGTTGATCTGATCTACAGATCAACGACCTAAAATTCATTGCCTTGATTCCTCATCTAGTCAACATTTCCGGACCTTGGGGTTTTATTCATCTGGATTTTATCAAAGGTTTGATGTCCGGGCATGTTTCTAAGTTTATTGGCGCCTATTTCTCCATCGTTGATTGCTTGGTCTGCTCTCATCTAATGGCCAATGATCATCTCGATTCCTGATCTTGATTTTTAATCATTTTTGCCTGAAATAGAGGTTTTAACCCATTTCTCCATTTTTTCCAAAAACTGACTCCTCCGCTTTGACTTTTCGCCTCCACTCCTGACCGTCGATCTCTGCGCGATCGATAGCTCTAATTTAATTTCCCCCCTCCGCTCTCCTCTGATCTCCTCTAATCAATCTCGACCATTGGATAATGCCATCCGACGGCCATGCTCACTCCACATGTCCTTTTGAAGCAGTTAACCTATACATGCAGGATTTCATAATGTTTTTGTATTTTTGCAGGGTTTAAAGGTTTTTTTTCTATATCTAAAGAAAATTCAGAGGCAGAGGGTGACGATCCTCCTGCCTTAGATTCACTGGAGGAAACCATTCGCAGGAAGAAGCTCCATGTTTCATCAATCATTCATGAGGCATTGATGCCACATAACCCTCGCAGCCCTGCACCCCAGCGAAAAACTATGAATGAAGCACAGTCAGAGAGTATCAGTGTTGAAGACAAAAATATACCAGAACAGAAGATTGAAGACAAATCTTTGGGGATTATGTCTAAGATGGTTTATCAGAAGCCTAATCCCCGATTAAAAAAACAGTTAAAGGAGAATTCATAAAGTTTCATCAGACAGAAAACCTTCGTCGCCACAGCTAAGGAAAATTGATCCCTCTAGCTACCATGATGCCACATGTGCCTCAAAGCATTCATATCCAAGGCTGGAGTTATTAATTATGATGAGATATTTGTCTCAAGCATAGCCAGAGAGTGAATTCTGCAAAAAAAATTAATGACAAAACATCAGCAGAGTTACTTTGACATCACACAGAGCCTCAAAGGTCAAAAAAAGCTCGTATCGAGCTTAAATCTTTATGTAAAATCATTTAATACAGAGGAAACCTATGTAAATTTCTTCATTGAGCCCCCCAAAGGCCGAGAAGCCATTAAGTTTGTATTAATTATCTTTAGAGATTTTTTATCAGATCTCACCTCCTCATTCTTCTATAAAAACCACTGCAGAAGATGAGTGAGGGGTTGGTTGATGTAGTTGCTGATCATTGTAATGTAATTGAGCTTGAGACTTCTACTTGTAAATAGTGTTCACTGGCCCTTGAAGCTTTGCTTGTGATAAATAAGTTAGGCTGAGATGAGTAGATGATTGCTAAACTAAGGCATTGGACTTAAAGCTGTAACTGCTTTGGAGCATCAATACAAGCTGATTTATGGGATCCTGGTCTATGTTGACGGTGATTTTTTTCTCATTGTAACTTGTTGTTTTATTTATATTTTCACTGTGTTCATTTTCTCTCATAAATAACATCATGCATAGAGTTAGAACCTACTATATATCAATACCCTTCTCTGACTGAAAATCTTTATCTTCATGTTTTCTTCCAATCTGTGCTATTTGGGAATGATTCAATTCAGTTTAAGCATAGGAATGTTGGCATTCCCTCGTCTTATTGTCTTAGCTAAATATTGTTCTTGAATGTTATTTTCAGTATATGTTAAGTAGAGATGAACTAAGGAAGATATGGTATGCCTTGGTCCTAGTTTTATCTCCAAATACTGTTTGAATATTTCCCTTGGAATGTGTTGAAAGCTGGCTAGTTTAGAAGTATTTATCAGATCTTAGGTCATTCTGTCTTATCCTTGTGATTGTCTTGAAAGTGACCAAGTAAAGCAGAGCTAGGAGAGGATTATAAAAGAAAAGAAATCAGTGAATAAAAATTAAAAATGAAGAAAGAAAAAACTAAAATAAAATGAAAGTTGAAATATAAACTCCAACAAGACCAAATATATGAATTTCTAAACAAATGATTATAAAATAATATAAGCTTATGTATGTTCATTCGTATGTTGAGATTTAAACTTTTTTATCTTGCCGAGTTATAAGAAATAAGGCTTTCAAAACGCAAGGGGTGAATATCATTAATGATATATAATACACAAAACGGGAAGTCTACATGTGTTATGTGGTTAAATCCTTCTTACGGACAAGAATGATCTCCCTAGTATCCTAAGGATATCTAGAAACAAATAACCAAATGTAACCATTTTCTCTAGATCATTTTTGATTCAAAATTATTAAATAAAAAAGTATGAGAACATGCTCCTACCTGAAGTCCATCGCTTGCTGAAATATTCTATCCAATCGCTCCAAATGAGGTCACTTCAGCATATAAAACCTGCAATCAAAGACAAATAAAAGGATTAAAAGCACCTGCAAGATATAATAACTGAGAAAACTCTAATCTATCTCAGTGATCAAGGAATCTAAGAATTGAATTACTCAAATAGATACATGAACAATTCAATGAGAAAATGGAATTCATTTGTATTAACTTGTATAATAAGAAGTAACCTTACAACCTTCGCCTTCATGTCATATAGGTTCTTTTGAGGTTGTGAACAACCATCCTCTCTCAGATTGACACGCCTTCTCTCTGTTTGAACTAGCATGAAGTTATGGAAATGAGCATGTGATCATTCTCATACCAATAATGACTAGTGTAAAGTGTATCCTCTCTTGAGAATTTCTTCAAAAATTACCTTCTGCAAGCTACAATCTACCCTTGAGACTGAAACATGAGCTAAAATTATAAGGAAATGGAGGTAGTTTTAGTTCCATGAAGAGGGGGATGGATTCCTTTCATGAAGGGATTTGAGCTCCATATACCAAGGGATAAGCTCCATGAGTGAAGGGATAGAGCTCCCTGACTAGAGTCATAAAGATAAAACTGATCGCGCCTCTAGAAGCTTCCAGTCGGGAGAATATTCATCCAACTGGGCTTCTAGAACTTACTTTTTCCTTTATTTAACTGTTTATGGGAGTCTGTAGGTTTTATAAGAAAAACCTGTGGGATATGCCATGGGTTATAAAGAAAATATCTACGGATTCGTAGGAAAAGGCTAGGAAAAGTGTGTAGTTAAATTTTTTATGGTTTTAATGAGATTTTCTCCAATTCAAAGACTTGGTTTAGCAACATCAGGGTTTTGACTTCTAAGGGAACATGACATGGATGGTGATAGACCCATATAAACAACTAAATGTCATGGTGACAAATTTTAGTGTAATAGATTTCCCCCTAAAGCACAAAGTCTGAGGTAGTTTTGGAGAGTGAAGTGCTTTGTCTTTCTGAGGATTGGATTGTGGACGTACCGGTCAAAAACCTGTAAAAACATTCAAAGCAAACATATATATGTATATCATTGTTGAGGTAGGCATTTTTATACTTAGATCAAAACTAATTAAATGTTCTGGTAAAAAAATGATTTTAAAATTACATCAATAGTAGACATAGTATGGGCATAGCCATCTGTCATAAGTAGTCTATTGTATCATGAATAATAAAACTCCTCATAGCCTGGATGGTGGAAACTAGATCCAGGGTCTTGATTTCTACTTCTCGAACTAGTATGATTCTATCCATGTGATTGATTGTGTTGAAGTCGAACATGGTAGAAACCACTTGATTACCAATCAATGATGTTAATTGTTAACAAATGTGAGAGAAACCACCAATAATCACAATGGCTCTCATAGTACTTAGTACAATCCACTAAGTGTGAATGAATGATTTGCAGTCGAACACTTCACGGAATCATTCGGTCGAAGGTCAATGATGCAACATGTCGTCGAAGGTGAGAAAGCTGCCATTAGGGCATGCATATCCTAAGGTACAGATAGGATTCTAGATCAACTTTCTAGATTATGAGTTGTTGTCGATAGAAAGTGACCTTTTGCAGGAAAGCCTATGACACAAAACCATTAGATCAAGTTTCGAAGAAATATTTGCAAGGACTGACTTAGGGATGGTTAACGAAAAATGTTTGAAATGAATGGTTTATTTGAACTATCTCTTGAACACATAACGACACTGTATATGGTTTGGTAACAATTGACCTAAAGCTAATACCCAGAAACCAGCTGAAGACTTTCAATCTGGTTTCATTAATTGTTAGAAAAAATATTTTCCCAACCCAGGTACAAGTGTGACAGAAAGTGTCATGTTCAAGAGTGGTATATTGCTTTTCAAACCAAAGTATGACAACTGGATTCATTTTCTCTCTTTTCCCCCCAACATTTCTGGAAAGTACCTCTTTATTTTTTGACAAGTTTAAGGAGGATAAAATTTTATTGTTGTGTAAGCTCATCCTTCGGATGAGTCCAACTTAGTATTAAAATCAAACCCTAAGAAGGAGTGGTTCATTCTTGTTTGTAATCGAGAGGTCCTTTACTGTTAAATTTTAACGAGTTTAGTATAGGTGAGACTTGGTGTTTTTCAAGTTTAGGGAGTCAGAAGAAAAACATAATAAAACTCTGTGGTTGTTATTTTTCATAAATTTAGTATCTCAAGCCCAAAAAATCATAAATTAATACAAGAGAGAACTCTATTTACCATAATTAGTCAAGGGATACCTTTTTCGTAAATAGTCCATTTCAGTCCGGAAAAGAGGTAAACTTATATTGAAGGGAGGACTGTTCGTTTCATTTAACAAGTTCGAATAGTCAAGCACTCAGTGATATTTTCATGTTTAGAGTGTCTGAAAAGGGCTTAAAAGAGAACTCCAGGGTTTTTTGTTTTCGTAATTTTCAAGAGCTCGAAAAAGTGATAAAAGTATACTCATTTGGCCGACTTTCAATCTAATTTACAAGTAGGAAAAGATGGAAAGAACTCAACATTTTCATGTATTTTACGAGAATGAAAGATAGAAAAATAATCTTAGGGTTTTCATGAGTTTAATGAGTCTTAAAAATAAGAAATGGACTCAAGATAGGTTTCACTTTTATACAAGCTTGAAACAAATAATGAAACTGTGCTTGAAAGTGGTTTCATTTTTACACATGCTTGAAATAAAGGAAAAATCATGATTGAGATAAGTTTCAATGCCCCCCAAGCATAACCTGAAAGAGCATATGCCCCCCTAGCTTCATTTCATTCAACTAAGTAGACTATTGGTTACTAATAGTTGGATGGAATGAAGGTTCATTTACAAGATCAGATGAAAGACTCGACTTAATTAGGAGACGATTTGTTTCAATTTTTAATGAGATTGACATAGGAAAATAACTATGCTCATGGAACCTTGTTTCATTTTTTAACGAGTTTGACATAAGAAAAGGAACTATTCTCTTAAGTATATGTTTTATTTTTTAACGAGGTTGACACATTAAAAGAACTATCCTCATAATGCACTGATTAATTTTTTAACGAGGTTGACATGGTAAAAGGAACTATCCTCATGGAGAACTTGTTTCATTTTTTTACGAGGTTGACACAGTAAAAGGAACTCTCCTCATGTATCCATTTTTCATTGTTTAACGAGGTTGACACAGGAAAAGAACTCTCCTCATAAGGGTCTGTTTCATTTTTTAACGAGGTTGACATAGTAAAAGAACTATCCTTATGAGGGCATGTTTCATCTTTTAACGAGGTTGACACAGGAAAAGAATTGTCCTGATTTCTTGCTTCATTTTTGAGTGAGGTTGACATAGTAAAAGGAACTATCCTCAAGCTGACCTATTTCATTTTTTAATGAGGTTGAGAGAGGAAAAGGACCATCCTCATGGGAACCTGTTTCATATTTTAACAAGTTTGACACACGAAAAGAAACATCCTCATGAAACCTTGTCATGGATTCCAACTGGAAGTAACACATGTCAAGGGACACACCTCAATGATGGCTTCCAAGAGGTATTCATTAGATGGAAGAATAGTTCTTTGGAAGGAACTCATGTCAAGGGAAGGGATAAGAACATCGTGTTCAAATAATCCCTTAGGGCTTACCATGTCAATTAATGGATCTAAGTCAAAGGAAGACAAACAAACACTAAGAGGCTCACTTGCATCGGTCACTGAAAGCATGGGACTAGTTGCCACATAATTAACCCATCACAGGCTAGATACCACTTCCATATAAGGAAAATTTATGGGTGTTAGATTATTGGTAGTTGAATAAAGACTAGCGAATGAAAGTTGGTCAATAATCACAATGTTTCCATTGTGAGGTAAAGACATCACACGAAATAGTCTCGATATGACAACTTTCATTGCATAGACATAGTTTCGCCCAAGGAGTAAATTGAAATCCAAGTGGCCTTGAACTAGCATAAGATCAATACAGACAGTTTTACCTTCCAAGGTAATAGGAAACTTAAGAAGGATCCCTAAAGGTTCACTAATGGTTCTATTAAAATTTGACAGATTTTTCATAATAGGCACAAGCTGAGGGGAACCCAAGGCTTGCCAAGCAGTTCAGGATAAAATACTAACGCAAGCAACTTCATCTATATTTGTGCGATGCATATTCTTATCGAAAACCTTCACAATTATTTAGAAAGGGATCGAGGAAGGAAGACAAAGTTCTGTCAGTCTATTCCAATCAAAGGAAAAGACCTCGGTACTTGGAGGAGTTTTTGAAGAAATAGGTGAAATGCCCCCTAGCGTAGAAGAATCTGATGTAACAAGAAGAACCTGAGCAGTATGAATTTCACTCTCTACAGGGAGAGAGGGATCGACCAGATGTGAAATCAATTCGACCACTTGATCAACTAAATGATCATCAACCTAAGTGATATGATTCTCACTCTTCAATGGAAGAGCAGGATTGACTATACATGGAATTAGATGAATAACTAAGTCAGTTGACAGTAGGCTGGGAGAAAGTTTACGGTAACCAATTGGAAGTTGTTGCTGTGGAACAATAAGGTTTTCCAACAATTTTGAGGCTTCATCCATGTGAGGGAAAATGTGAGTTTGATGACTCCTTTTTCATAACCTACAAGGAAACCTAAATTTACCCTTTTTCTGAGGAACCTAATAATCACTGGTTGATGCTTCAATGGTAAGTTGATATGATTTTTCTAACCATACTTCCAACACCTTAGGAATACCAGGAAAATTGATAAGGAAGTGGCCACCCTTACAAAGCTTGCAAGGGAGTTTGGGTCTATGATGCATGTTGGAGGTTTCCTTGATACTACTAACACTTACAACCATGGTTGGTTAGTTGACTTCTCTCTTATCTTGCTTCTTCTTCTTCTTCCCTTTCTTCTTCTTCTTAGCCACCTGGTTACTAGCCTCAAGGATTTTACCAAGCGGAGAGGAATAAAAGGAGGAAGACATGTTGGGCGAAGAAGTTAAAGGGTCAAAAAAAGGTTGGTGATGTTGAGATGGTGAAATTTTTTGAGGTGAAGCATCCGGTTGCAGTGGAATAATTTGAGTATTTGATGCCAACGAAGTTGAAAAAAATTGTACTGATAATCTTGTGGTAAATACAGGTAATGAAAATTTAGCCATATAAGGAGGACCAACATTTCCAAAGCAAGGAAAAGTACTAGGATTCTCATTAAGAGGGGTTCCTTGGTTGGTAAATTCTAGAACAGTTGCCATTAGATTTAACTTCAGTGAATTCTATTAACAATTTAAAAATATTCACAATTCACAATTCACACCTAAGGTCTCTAGAAAGTAAAACCAAACAAATGAACATGCAATAACAAATATAGGAGTCAAACCACACACAAAAAGTTTGTTTTCACAGTGAAATAACTAGTTAGTGATGGAATCCAGCGTCATAGATATCAATGTGAAAAACTAGTAGTCGAAATAGTTACCCTGACAACCTGCTTAATGAAACAGACCAGTGCAAGTACCTCCACTATGCCATCTCGAAGTGAAGAGTACCCTTCGAAAAGTCCAAGTGAGTTTAGTCAACGTCTGTTCCAGGTATAGTGGGACCTTCCTGATCTGAAAATGAAACTATTTGTATTTGTTGTTCAAAGTATCCATTTCCATTTAATTAAGTGTGCAAAGTGTTTATCATGTCTTGCAAATTAAATAAAGTGTTTTTGGTAACTGTTTTTGAATTTATGTGTGAGGGAATGTTAATTAAAATTATTGTTTAACATATTAAATCAGAAATACAAAATAGAATAACTTCACCATAACAACACAGCAACATGATTAGGCAGTTCACCCCTCCTGGGCTACATCTACTGGGTCCAAGGCTCCCAATGGCCATTTCCTTGCTCTATTAAGTTGCTCAAATTGGTTTTACAGTGAGAAATAAGCCTAAACAGACTGAAAGAGCTGTGAAATTGAATTTAGAAGACATAAATAAGCTAATAATGGCTGTTATTTCACCTCAAATAGTGAAGTGTAGCCCAATGCAACTACATTTCCCTCATGGCCCTAATGCCTCTCCAAGCTTCACTGAACAAAAAATGGATGAAGAAGACATCTGTTGGATCTAAAACCTATCCCAATGACTCCCGAATGCTCAGAATACCCAAAATTAACAAAAAATTTGTCTAAATTGGTTCAATATTCGAGAAGTTATGACCTCCATAATTTTTTTCCCAGTGTCTCTTGGAAACCCCACCAAATCTAGATGAACTCTAGTTAGGCGCGCTAGAAATGGCGGAAGGCCAAATTTTTCGGAACCATGCTCTGTATTTTGGTTCAACATTAACATTAATTATCAATGGTGGTGAGTTCACATGCTGAAAAGGCGGAGGCAGTTTAGCACTAGTGGTTAATGGTTTAGCACTAGTGGTTAATGGTTTAGCCCTTGCCCATAGTCACGGGTGAAGGTCTCGTGGTGAGGGCTAATCCCAAAGAAGCTAAACCCAAAACTTTACCACCTGTTCAACAAGGTTTAGCACATGTTTATGCATATGGTCATGGGGCTTTAACCCATAGCCCTAAGGACTAAACTCCACGTTTTCCATTGGTTCAACAAACGACTTGACCGACAGTGGCCCATAGGCGTTTAGGTTGGGTTGACCTCTGCCCGTTTAACTGACCCGACTTGTTCAGGAGCCTACTATTTGATGACCCATCAGTGTTCAAGTCTCCATGAGGGCCCTTTCACTACTGCATGAGTTCACTAACCAGTAAATGTTCAGGTCGGGTCATGCTCGACCGACCCAAATGCATTCAGCTCGGGTCGGGTCTGCCAACCAAACATTTTTTTTAAACAAGATTTGAACCAACCTTTGAGCCAATGGCCTGGGGCCACATGGTAGCCTCTGGGTAGGCCATGTGGCACCCTATAATAGGCCTATAAAAATGATATAAAAAATTGAAATTTTTCCATAAAAATTTTCTGAAGATGACAAATGATTTTTGTTCAAAAGTCTTGTTTTGAAGGTTATTGGGAAACTTCAGACTTCAATATCCTTCTCATACGACATCAGATTTAAGTCCTATTCACGGCACCAGAATTGCAGCAATGAGGCCTATGCAGTCGTTCAGGTTGCAACCAATTGTGAGCATTTCCAGTTTTGAGCATTTTTTTCCTCTTGGACGTGATCACCTGATCACACCTCCCCATTGGGAAGCTTTTGGAACCCAAAAGCCTTAAATTACCTATGAAGAAGATAAGGGTACCGATCCCTCACCTTTTCCACCTCCATCCATTTTTCCTTACTCAATTTTCTGCCTTTAATACCAACTCGAACATGATTAACATTTCCCCTCCTCGAAGTGTGTGTCCTTCTGTCAAGGATAGCATCCTCTTTCAGCTCATCCAAAAAATTATGGTGAAAAATCCTCTATGGATGGCAGCTGAATGTCACTTTCATAATTAGAAATTAAAGGAGGTTCATACAAATGTAAATTTTCCACATTCATAACAGAATACATCTGCATATATGAAGGCAAATCTAGTTGAAAATAATTATTTCCAACTTTTTTAAAGATCTTGAATGGACCATAACGAATAACCTTCAACTTTTTACCTTCTCCTTGCATTCTTTCCTTACTAATATGTAGCAATACCTCATCTCCTTCTTGAAACTTATGATTAACTCTGTGTTTGTCATGCCTGTCCTTGTACTTGCCTTGACTTTTTTCAAGATGTTCCTTAACCTGCTGATGTATGAGCTAAATTCTTTCAATGAACATGAGTGATTTGTCAATGTCATTATGCCCATCAATGGAAACATCCTTCTCAAGAATAAAATCTAAATATGAATTAGGCAAATACCCAAAGCAAGCTTCAAAAGGTGAAGTATTTGTAAAAGAGTGCTTGGCTCAGTTGTAAGCATGTTGAATATAATGCAAGTGCTCATCCCAAAGCTTGTGATTCTTGTTACAATAACATCTCAAAAGATGTAAAATGGTTCTATTCACTACCTTTGTTTTGCCATCTGTTTGCGGATGGAAATCAGTACTCTTCTTCAACTTGGTGTCCATCATCTTCCACAGATTGGACCAAAAATTCCCAACAAATCTAGAATCCTCATCACTAACAATAGAAGTAGGCAAGCCATAATGAACTGATACATGTTGAAAATATAAATCAACAGTTTTTTCAGTAGTTATAGATTTCTTACATGGCATAAGAATACACATCTTGCTAAATCTATCAACTACTACATAAAGATAATCATGTTTCTTCCTAGATAATGGTATACCTCCAACAAAATCCATAGGAACACTTTCCCATGGTCTAGAAGGTACCAGCAATGGCATATATAAACCAAGCTTCCTATTGCTAGGCTTTCTTGTAGCACATAATGAAAAACCTCTAATGAAACGTGAAACAGTATCTACTATGTGAAGCCAATAACAATACCTTTGTAAATATGCCACTATTTTGCTTACCCCGAAATGTCTAGCAATAAGAGAAGAATGAGCTTCTCTCATGATGCTTAGTTTCTCTCCCTGTGGTATACATAACTTGCCCATATGAAATATAAAATTATTATGAAAATTATAATCATTCTCGTCAACATGATTCACTTCACTCAAGTTAGCATACACATCCTTAAAATCAACATCTGATGCATACTGTTCTATGTAGCTCTCATGTACAATAGAATCATCCCTAAGTAAAGTAGTAGCACTAATAATAGGCCTTGGAATCATATCAGCAAATTTATTGAAAATAACTTTCTTGTACCTTATTACCAAGTGAAATTGTTGTAGGAAACCCATCCATATGAAATGTCGTGACTGCTGTAATTTACTTTGCGATGCAAGTACTGTAAAGGTTGATGGTTAGTATGACAAACTGTTTCTTTTCCCATCAAATAGTGTCTCCACATTTTGACGCTTTGTACCAATGCATACAACTCCTTATCATATGTATGATAATTCACAACAGCACCATTAAATGTGTCAAAATGAAATGCGTTAGGCTTACGATGTTGTAGGATAATTGCACCCATGGCGTAATCACTAGCATCGGTCTGAATCTCGAATGGTTGTCTCAAGTCCAATAATGCAAGGAATGGAGCTGAACTTGTATTATCTTTCAAATACTTGAAAGCTTTCTATTTCTTGCCTCCCCATTGGAAAGCACACTTCAAAATTGTCACTACATGCATAGGAGATGCTATGGCAGAGAAGTTAGAAATAAACTTCCTCCAATACTGAGTTGCACCCAAAAAAATTCTTACCTCTGTAATGGATTTGGGAGTAGGCCAATTCACAATGGCTTCTACCTTAGAAGGATCAATTCTCAAATCACCTCCTCCTACAATGTGTCCCAAATAAACCAAATAATTTTTCCCAAATTCACAATTTGACATTTTAAGAAACAACTATATTTTCTACAAAATATCAAGTACTTTCCTAACATGCATGGCATGGTCTTCTCTAGTCTTGTTGAAAATTAAGATGACGTCTAAGTAGAAAATAAATAAATCATCAAGAAAAGGATGTAAGACATCATCCATTACCCGCATGAAAGTTTCAGGTGCATTGCATAAACCAAACGTCATAATGAGCCACTCAAAGAGTCCCCGTTTGGTTTTAAATGTTTTCTTCCAAATGCCACTTTCTGCAATTCTAACTTGATGATAACCACTACGTAAGTCTAACTTAGTGAAATATTTAGCATCTTTCAGTTGATCTAACAAATCATATATCCTTGGAAGTGGGTAATGATTCTTTACTATTATCTTGTTCAATGCCTTGAAGTACGCACACATGCACCAAGTTCCATCTTTCTTTGGAATAAACACTATCGGTGACCCACATGGCGAAGTGCTTGGTCTTATGAATCCTTTGTCCAAAAAGTCTCTAATTTTACTCTTTATTTCCACATTATCTACGATAAACATGTGGTACATGGCTATGTTAGGAAGAGGACAATCTTGATGTAACTGGATTTCATGTTGAATCTCCCTCTTAGGAGGTAAACCTGTCGGTTGCTGAAAAATATCATGATGTGCATCAACTACATCATATAAATCTGATTGAATCTTGGAATCAAAATTTTCAAATGACTCATGATTCACATCAACCTTGGGCTTAACCATAAGAAGTACCAAACCCTTACTAGAATTCACTAGCATTTTTACCTATCCTGCATTTACCATCGCTATATTTTCCTTCTTGCGATCTGCTCTGAAAATGAACTCCTTGCCATATTTAAAGAGATGATGCTTATTTCCATGGTGATAGAAGATCACTTTCCTATCAAATAAGTAAGGACTTCCCAAAACAATTCTTGATATATCAAGTGGTACTACATCAAGTTCAACTATGTCAATAAAGTCTGGGGTAATCGTGAAATGCAATATGCACTTTATTGAGACTTGTAAGTTTGCATCCTTGAATATCCACCAAGTGGATAAGTATTTGGATGTGGAATGGTCTCAAGTTTAATTTGTTTGACCAAGTCTTCTGATATGATATTTTCTTGTGATCCACTGTCAAACAGTGTGCCAATTTTTGTAAGTTTTGAGACTACCCTCACATGGAACAATTCAATTCTTTCTTCCTCATTTGGAGTTTGTACATGAAAATTTGAAGTACTAGTGCTTGGCTTAGTTTTAGTTTCCTTTCCCTTCATACTCTTCAAACCCATGGCTGCAATTTTGGTTTCATCACCTGAATCATCGCCTAAGTCTTGTGGTGTAGTTGTAGTAGTTGCAGTTTTCTTCTTTCCTCTGTTTTTGTTAAACTGAGTTCTTTCTTCAGGATGTAGTTTCCAACAGTTTTTCTCTTCATGGCCTTCTCTTGAACAGTGTTTACATATCACTTTCTCACCATCTTGTTTGACATATGCATTATTTTTTCCTTTTCCCTTAAAGGTTTTACCTTTGTTTTTTCCCTTAAAAGGCTTGTTTCTACCCTCATCAAAAGTATTTTCCCCTCTAGCCTCTAAATGCGTAGTGTTAGTATGAATATTTTGTCGAAGTGTACAAAACAATACCACTTTAGCTATGAATAAAAAATAGCCCTAAAACCAAATATGGCTGCCAATATCTTCAAATATGCAGTTAGTTGATCAAGATAAATGCTGCACAAATCCAGATCTATGCATAAAAAGACATTAAGCTGTAAAAATAAGATTTTTCTCTATGCATCTAATAGACAAGACAAGAACAATATTTTTGAAAGAATTTTTATATTAAGGGCACCAAATATTAAGAATTTTTATATTGAGTACGTTGTAAGAACTCAATCACCAGATATCAAAAGGGAAGTCAGAGAGAGAAATGTAAGGTAGTCTAAAGTGCTAAAAAACTAGACCCTGAGGAGATGAGAATTACAGGTGCAATAAGTCTCTTTTTATGAGATGGTACCTGTCCTACAGGTGGTGGGGGAGGCATACCTATGCTCGCCAAGACAAAGTACAAAAGAATAAAGCATCCAGTAAATAAGGAACTGAACTATAAAGTACATGCTGGCATAAACATGAGCCATATAAAATATATAATGAGGAATCCCACATACATGTTGTGCCTGGGATAATAGCCAGGAATTATACATTAATATTTGAGTACATGAGATACAAATACAACCCAAATGCCCCATATAAATGGGGAAGGGCTCACAAAATATGACTGATACATGCAAATCAAAGAAGCACTGCAAGTGGCTAAGGCCGACATCATCAAATCTATGGAGCTGCATCGAAGGCTGCAAGGAAGAGGTCATTCGGGCATGTGGGGGGTTACCTGCAGGGCCACCCCCTCATGAGGGTTGATACATCTCACACACACCAGGGAATCACAGAGGACAGTTGCTGCATCACTAGACCATCGAGTATACAGATCTCGATCATGTTGAAAGGATCTGAAGGTGAGAAACAACCAAGTCAAAGGGTAATAAGTAGTCCCTTTGCCTGATCCGGGGCGTCGAACAAGAATGGAAGCTAGAACCATGGTACATCGCCCTCTAGACCTGTATTCTAGAATGAATGAGCTTATGTCAACAGAAGGAGGTCCACCAAAGGTGAGGCAATAAGGAATCCTCAACTAAGGCAAGAGAGAAAATAGTAGAGTGACTGACAGACTGACACCAATGATGATGATGAAATGGGGGATACTGAGTAACGGATGGATGACTTCCCTTGTTAGAGCATAAAGGGAATGGATGATTTGGCAGCAACTGACACAATATCAGGAGGGATAGGGAATAGTGGGACTGAAGGCCATAATGTGTGACACGAGAGAGGGACCAAGCAATGAAGGATGCAAGACTATACTGGGATATAAAGGGACTCGGGATAGACTCCATGACTGTGATGATGACTCAACTTGGATGCTCTAAACAAGGGCGAATTGATGGTGCTGCCACACAGTAATGGTCTAATGGGGGACCATAAAAACATGAGTACAATAGGGTATCTCGTGATGAAAATCAACATGAACAAGGACAAGTAAGGCGGCAAAGTGGTGCCCCAAGTACAAGTATTGTAAGTGAGGAAATTAGATTTGGAGTAGAGGTGAATAGACCCTTCATGGACAAAATTTTCGCTGGTGAAGTATCAAATTACTAAAAATTAAGAGGTACCCAGAGCTCATGAACAAGCCAGTTCGCACTTTTTGAGGTCTGTTTTGTGACCTGGGTAGCAGGTACTGGGCAGAAAACTGCGACCTGTCCTAGGAAATGACCTGAAAAGTGTGACCTATCAGAGAAAGAGGGTTTCAGTGCTGTTTTTAGCTGAGATCTGGGATTTTTATGGTTGAGGGGCCTAGGTTCCCCCAAGAATGTTGTGGTCATGTGAAAATTTATTTAGGAAAAGGGGAATCTGAACACATTTTAATGATGTGGTGCGCCATTTGCTTTCATTATGGTTATGCAGCTTGAGAAAGGAAATGGAGGATTACCAATCTCTTTTAGTACTGCATATATGAATCAAATGGGCTTTAAGTTTCTGGGTTGGCATACCTGGTGTCACTATCCCAAAAAGATGATTTGGAGATAATGAACTGATGCTCACTTAGAAAAGCTATAGGTTGGTCAACAACAATGTCTAAGAGACTGGGTTGGTGATGTAAGATGAAGGAATGATAAGGCGTATCGTCCCTAGAGTGATCTGAAGCGATATGGGACTTTAGAGGTTCTTATAATTGTGGAAGAATAATGGTACTAGAGTTGACATGACCAGATACACTAGGAGAGTTGTGGAGAATTTCTTCTCTTAGTATCTCAAATATGGGTGCCCCCTTACCCAAACATTGGGTTTCAATGTAATGGCAACACGGTGTATGTGGTTCGAAAGCATGGGGTTGATCTATGGGGGAATAGATAAATTAAGTGGAGGTGATTCCTTCCATAATGTCGTCATCATGACAGAAGATGGGGTGGCTGGTGGAAGAAAGACCACCTGACGCAACGAATCTACCTAACTCATCATTATGAGAAGAGAGGGTCACATGCGCATCATCACAAGGGGTGACAGAAGAGTAAGAAGGTAAAGGATCTACCGATGTTGAGCCTAGGGTGATCGCTGAAGGGGGTTCGAGCAAAACATCAAGGGAAGTCTCCAAGGGGACTTCCACTGCGGGTCTCATGGATGATGATAGGTAGAGGATGGTGGCAGTAGGCTCTGTCATCTCGACATCGGGAGGGGGAATGTCAATGGGAGCAGGTAAATCCTCAAGTTGACCTGAAGCATACTATGCAAGTATGGGAGAGGCAGATTGATTTTGTTCAACATCATACTCTCGGACAACCTCTAAAGAGGTGCGGTAATGCGTTAGGTGGGGAAAATGCTGGAAATAATGGCCATGGACACCACACAGAGCACAGGGTTTGTTGGTGCGAATATTCTTTGGGTTCTTGGTTGCAGTTGAGGAAGAAACAGAGGTTTCAGGAACCGTAGACCTAGGGAGCACGACTTTAACTATGGGTTTAATATGGGGCAACTTGGGACAAGTATGAGTGGCACAACCGATGACATCACACAAGGCACAAGGCTTTGCGAGTGGAGGAGGGGCATGGTCAGTTGGGGTGGCCTTGTCTTTGGATGCCCCCTTGTGAGCTTTGCCTTTCCTTCCCGGAGCTGGCCCAATAGGAGAGGGGTCCTATTGAGGTGTGGAGGGCACTGTAGCAACAAAAGAAGCTAGGGGAATCGGTTGAACCGGTTTCAAAGCAAGGTAGGGCTTGGGGTGACCAGGGGGGGTAGAGGCTGGAGGATCAAGGTACTAGATGGGTATACGCAAGGTTAAGTTATGGAGAGAAAGGGTGGCCATGATGGGAACCGAATAGACTCCGGGAGCGGGAGCAAAGAAAGTGTTGAAGAGGTAAATCCCCTCTGCGGACGGAGACGATCCCTACTAGCCCAGATCGGGTCTAGCAACAATCACACACGTAATGGCGCAAGTTCCTAACTGCAATAAACCAGCTTGCGAAGAAGGCTTACCTTGAATCCAATGTTGTCGCTTGTAGAGAAAGTAGCACTCCCGTTCCTTAGCTCCGGCAGATCACGATCCTCACAATCTCTGTGATCGGACACCTGCACATGTGAGAAACAAAACGAACGCAAGTGTAAAATCCAATATATGCAACTATATGTCAGTCAAAGAAGACATAAATCATCATCATAATCAACAACAGGAGTGTAACCATAACTAATAGTATTTTATCATTAATCAATCAAAGGAGGATACAACCTGGCTCTGATGCTGAATTCTCCTTCGGAGGGTCGCCAGTGGAACACGTCTCGAAAAAGCTTGTCGGGGATGGGACAAGCCTCTCTCTTCGGATGTCTTGACAATAATCTCCTTGCCTAGATTTGGCCTTAAAGGAATGACTCAAGGCTCTTGCATAATAAGACTCTAATGGCTCTTGGGAAGTAGCTTGCAAAGGATATGAGCAAGCTTTTATAGATGGAGAAAGGGGATTTGGGATCCCTATAATCATGGGATTGGCCCTATTCTCAAGGAAGCTTCCATGAGAGGTAGCAAACCACTTCCTCTACATGGAGATCCGGAGCCAAACCACCCAACTCAAATTAGATACCATTTTATGGATTGGTTAGGATGAAACTTCCGCCATTTATTTTTTAAAAACACTCCTTAAAATGGCTGGCATGAGTGCGACTCTGAGACAAACTGCCAATTGGCGCACCCTATTTGAATGATTTCCCCCATTGGCGCGGGTACTGAACTGGCTTCCCTCGCCAATGCAAAAAGGGGTGCTTTTAGGGTTTTTTACAAGGAGTTGTCTTCAGGGCAATGAAAGCTCCTTTTCAGAGGGATGTCATGAAAGTGGTTTCAAGTCATTTCACTTCTCACAGGTCATGGAATGAGCCCTCCAATGTGCGGGATGGGGAATTGTAGGGATGATGAAAAATTGCTGTGTAATAGATGCCCCCTAAAGCATGAGGCCTGAAAGAGAGAGAGGGGTGAAATGCTTTACGAGAACGTGTCCAACTGAAAACACCACCGTCAGAAAACCTGCATAGAGAAATACAATTGATATCTCAGATACATGATATATATGTGGTATGGGTGCAACCATCCATAACAAAGTATATGATAATCTAGATCTAGGGCATGGACGTAGCCATCCAGTGAGGATCGATAAGTAGACTTAGGTATGGTCGCAGCCATCCAGTGAATGAGTCATGTAACCAATCATAATAATCCACAAAATCGTAGCCTAGATTCTAACAGACAAAATCCAGGGTCTTGCGCTCCATCTCGACCCGAACAAAGTACAAGTTCAAGCATGTCAATAAGTAAGATGAAGTTGAACATGCAAGAACATCGCCTAATTACCAGCCAATGATGAAAGTTGTTAACAGACGCAAGAGGTACCACCAATGATGACAATGGCCCTCAAGGTACTATAGGTACAATCTACGACATGTGAATCAATGAGCTGGCATCGAACACCAATAGAATCACTCGATCGAAGGCAAATGATGAAAATCTCACGTCAAATTCGAAAAACCTGCCATTGAGGCATGTAGACTCTAAGGTACCAAAAGGGAGTCTCTAGATCAGCTTCCTGGATAATGAGCTGAAGTCGACAAGAAGTGACTTTGATCGAAGGTGGGCCATAGTTTTTACCACATCATCGACACGAGACAGAGGAACATAATGTCTTTGTGAATCAAGATCAGATGAGAATCAGAGGAAGGTTGATAATGAAGTCAACTACTTGAAAAGGGAGTGTACCAGCGGTGAGTTTGTGTATTTCCCATTAGCAGTTAGAGGTCATGATGACGGGAAAAAAGTAGATGATCCGGTCAAGGGATCACCAAACCCAAGACAAGTAGAAAATGAATAGAGATGTCCCCAACCCGACACGAATGCAAACAAGTGCCATGTTCAAGAGCGACATACTGCCGACACGACAATGATGTTGGTTCCATTTTCCCCACCATTTCTGGCGAGTACCTCTTTATTTTTACATAAGCTTGAAGAGGATACCATATGCTTGTTGTATAAGTCCATCCTAGTACATTTAACGAGCCCTAGGAAGGAGGAAGGAGGATACCGTCATTACGACTGAATCCAATGTCATCAAGTTTTAATGAGTCTAACAAAGGAAGAACTCGGCATCTTTTCATGTTTAGAGAGTTTGAAAAGATAGCGGAAAATTAAACTCCAACGGTCCCTTTTCATAAATAGTCCCCCAGACCCGAAAAGGTATAAAACAAAATCTGAGAAAACCTCCTAGTCATAATAGACTAGGGTATTCCTTTTTCATAAATAATCTATCCCAGCCCGAAAAAGGGGTAAACGTATACTGGGTAGATGTCGTTTCGTGGCCACTTTAACAAGATCGAAACAACAAGGGCCTCGACAATATTTTCATGTTTAGAGAGTCAGAAAAGAGCTGAAAGATGACTCTAAAATGACTTTTTCGTGTATTTACCAAGTCCGAAAAAGTATAAAATACAACTCGTGTCACCATTTAAGTTGCGTAAAAACCTGTTGCTACACATAAAGGCAAGTGTAAAATCCATTTTTGACAAAATATATTAAAATATTAATAAAAAATGACTTTTAAAACCTAATTAGATTTCAAAAAGTTATAAATAAGTCTCAGATGGTAAAAACAAAATTACTTTTACTATTTACCTCATTGGAGAGCAACAGTGGTCCATTTGTGTACAAACTTCTAATGGCAACTGTGACTGATCTGGGCTATCATTGAGATCCCTGTTTGTTCCAGGTAAGGGGAGCTTCCTTGAACTCCATTTCGATCCATTTTTTAGAGATTTCCATCACGGATTAGACTTCTGTGGAAAATTTTTAAAATTTTAGGGCTCCGCCCATTGGCGCGGGTATCTGGCATGGAACCATGCCAATGGCCTTTTTCTTACAAAGGGGCCGCACCAACGGGCGTGACTGTTAGGGAAACAGTCACGCCAACGGTGAAACTCAATTTTCCGCTTTAAAATTTTGAATTGCGAATGATCCAAATGAAATTTCAAGCATAACAGAGATCTAATCGAGGCTTTTTGATCATGTTGATGCAGGTTACTCAGGAATAATGGTTATCGAATGGAAGGAGAGGGAGCATGGGGAAGAGGATGAATTGGCTATGGAGAATGAAGCCTGCATGAATGCACTTAAGAACTGTGGAGTCAAAAAGTTCTTCCTGACACCTTGCTTACGAGCTCAACCGGAGCTACTACAATACTTGGTCAGTATATGGGATGAAAATGAAGAAGTGTTTAAGGTTCGGGACCAAGTGTTGGAACTTGAGGTTTCTGACGTATATTTCATAACCGGACTGTCGCGTAGAGGTCCGGTGCCCATCTTGATAAGCAGCAGACCTTCTGGTGAAAATATGGAGCAAGTAATGGCGAGGGTGTGCCCAGGGGCATTAACCAGATCAGGAAACAGCAAGGTGGACGTCCACACTGTCGAGGATCTAGCACTCAGAGTAGTGCTACACACCATTACACGAGCTACAAGATCACAAGCTCCACATGAGGCAACAAAAGGCCAACTCATACTAGCCTCTGAGTGCATGAGTCCTACACTGTTCAATTGGGCTACAGCGGTGACAACCAATATCAAGAGGTAGCTGACAAGATGCAAGAAAGTCAAACTAAAGAAATTTGGCTACGGTTCCATTTTGGTATCGGTCATCCTGGAACAACTACCTATATTTTAGGGCCAAGGGGCCATTGTTGCTAAGATGGTACCAAGAGAGCTAAGGATGGCTCGCTGGGCAGTATTTATGCCCAAGTTAGGAGGAGGCCAACAGATGTCTTGGAGGCAGGATTTTTTTGGTTGGTTGCGTCGACAGTTGAACATGGTCAAGGACTAGCCCTATGCTGGGACTGATTTCACCGGAGATCTTGATATTCCACTCCTAGAGGGGGAGGATTGGGATGAGGAGTTGGGTATGATACTCTCTTTTTTATTTTTTATGTTTTATGATTTTTTGGTAATACATGTCTGTTCTAACAATAGTTTTATATGTATGTAGATGTCGGCCCAGGGAGACCTGCCGGTATGTCTCCTATTGCACGGAGAACTCAGCCCGCAGCTGATCCTCAGGCGGAGGGTGCCGAGGGAGGAGAGTTGATCCAAAACCTTGAGGGGATCGCCCGAGGGATTCCAGACTATGCTCGGCTGGCAGATGTCCCGATGGCATATCAAAGACATACGATGGGAGTGCCTAGTCACCTCCACCGACTTTTGAGATGCTTAGTGTGCGCGGTAGCATGTTACCACAAGCACCATGCGGATTAGACACCTAGGGCTTCTTTCATGCATATATTTTTGAGAGACATGTCGTCTCTGGCTAAATTAAGATGAACATATATATTTTTTGATCTAATGTGATGCACACTATGTAAACATTTCGACACATATATATATACATACCTATTTCCAGATGGATCTTTTTACATGTGATGATGTTTTTGTTTATAAGTTGCGCAAATGTCTATCTAGAACCAAATTAGCTATTGCATCTATTAGTGTATTCATATGTATGGGTATGTTTTGATATGTAATATAATCAAAATTTCTCTCCAGTAAACAAATACGTAGATACAGATGTAAAATGGATGGGTTTCTTACTGAATAATGACCATTAAGTTGTAACACTACAAGTTGTGAGTCTAGATACACAAGTAATTCATGAATGCCGAGGTTCACAACCTCAGTTAATAATTCCAATACAGCACTATATTCCGCGATATTATTTGTAGCAGGACCCAGACATACACCTTGCAGGTTAACCAATTCACCAGCAAGATCATAAATTACCCAGGCTGCCGAAGACAGATTCCTAGTACTGTGAGAGGTACCATCCGCGAAACCAACAAACAGAGTAATGGACATCTGCACAATCAGGAAGACCCGATCAGCAGAAAGATGCTTACATCGCACACCACACCACACATTCACACAAATTAATATATACACCTATGTACACACACCACACTAAAAATAAATTCAAGCGTAGTATTTCTTAAGGTACAACCCATTTCTAGGCTGCGCCAATGGAACTCCTTCATAATCAATGAGCTCATAAGCCCCATTTTTCAATACTCATTTCACACTGTAGGGCCCATGCCACATGGGTTGGAGCTTTTCTGCCCTGAGTTTATCGTGCGCTTGGTCATATAGGAGGACAAGGTCCCCTTTGACAAAGGAACGTGGAGAGACTGATTGATCAAAATGCTCTTTGACCCACTTTTTCTGTGCCTCAATAACTAAGGTAGCTAAGCGACGTGTTTCATCCAACCATTCCAAATACAAGAGATGATCTTCTTCAGGAGAAGTGTCGGGTAAAAGTTCCACAACCAACTTTAAGGAAGGAATTTTGCACTCAACAGGAAGAGTTGCTTCCACACCATACACCAATTGGAATGGTGTAAATCCAGTCGCACTCTTTGCTGACGTCCAGTATGCCCATAGAGCTGAGAACAATTGGAGGTGCCAATTGGACTTATGAATTCCAACTGTTTGTTAAAGCATTGTGACCAAAAATTTGTTCACAGCCTGAACCTGGCCATTTCCCTGGGGTAATATGGCATTGAGCTATCATGTCGTAAGCCCAATCTTGATGTCAGCTCACCCATCATGTAATCTCGAAAGTGAGTACCATGATCGGTAACAATGGCCTGAGGGACCCTAAAACGTGCAATAATGTTGTTGAAAATAAACTGGGTAGTTGTCTTACCATCGGTGGCTAGTGTAGGCATCGCTTTGGCCCACTTAGTAAAGTAGTCGACATCGACGATTATTTATGCATGCCCCCCGGTCAAATGAGGGTTACAGGTCATAAAATCTATGCCCCATTTTTCAAAAGGGCCGACAGTAATGACAGGGTGCAGAGGGAGGGGTGGCGTGTGCATCTTGCGCTGAAAAACCTGACACGGATGAAATTTTTGGACTGCAACAATGCAGTCTTTAAAGATTGATGGCTAGAAGTAACCCACACGCAGAATATTCTAGGCAGTGGCATATACAAACATGTGACCACCACAGGCACCACTGTGACAGTCATTTAAGACTTGTTCAGCCTCTTCCAGTGTCAAGTACCGGAGGAGCACTGAATCTACTCCAACTTGGTATAATGTATCTCCTACAATACGGTAGGGTTGAGACTGATGTCGAATCTGACATCGGGCATCTTTGGTCAACTCAGAGCAGAACGTTAACGTTTGAAGATACATAATAATATCGCCATACCATGGGTCACAGGTGCTGATAAGGAAGAGGGTTTCGTCTAGGATATGATCTTCAGAGTGAGAGGGTGTGGAGTCTGTCGGGAGGGAGCAAATGAGATCCAAAAAAACCAATGATTTGGTCGACTTAGCAGTGGTAAAATCTAAGTCGAACTCCTGAAGGATAACAATCCATTTGGAGTATTTTCCCCCCAGTAATTGTCGAGATATAATATATGTCATGGGGTTGCAATCCAAAACCACGGTTACAGAATGCAGTAGGATGTAGTGGCAAAAACACTGCACAGCTTGTACAGTTGCTAAAGCTAGCTTCTCGACGTGAGCGTAACGCGTTTCTGTGTCGAGAACATTTCGTGATAGATAGTAAACAACGTGTTCATTGCCATCATCGTCATCCTGCACCAGAACCATAGCTATAGTGCTAAACGCGGCAGCCAAATATAGAGTGAAATCACGATGATAGTTCAGAGGCCAAAGCAATGGAGCATTAACAAGTAACGTCTTAAGATTCTCAATGGATTGTTGAGAAATGTCATCCCAATGAAAGGGAACGTTCTACTTTAAAAGACGCGTGAATCCTTTGGCCACTTCCGCGTAGTTCAGTATAAAGCATTGTAGGAAGTTATCTTTTCCCTGCAGACTCTGCAATTGATGTAACGAAGAGGGTGATGGGATATTGACAATGGCCTCGACCTTTAGAGGGTCAAGGTGAATCCCGTCCTTGGAGAATATGAACCCCAAAAGACGGCCAGAATCCACTCAAAAGATGCATTTATGAGGGTTAAGCTGGATATTATAGCGTCGACAACGAAGGAAAATCTGGCGGAGGTGTTCAGGATGGTCCTCTCGCCAAATTGAGTGAGTTGGAAAATCGTCCAGATAAGGCTGAACGATATGGTTTATGTCATGGAACGCGTAAGACATAACACGCTGGAGAGTAGCTCCAGTGTTCTTCAAGCCGAACGGGAGCTTTTTATAAGCAAAAGTACCCCACGGAAAGATGAATGTAGTCTTGTGTTGATCAACAGGTAGAATATTTATCTGATTATACCCGGAAAAGCCATCCATTAGGGAATAAATCTCACTCCCAGCACATTCGTCAATGATTTCATCTATGAAAGGAGTGGGGTAGTTTTCCTTCGGACAGGCGCAATTAATATCACGGTAATCAACATAGACTCTTATAGTACCCTGTTTCTTATCTACATGGACAATATTTGAAACCCATTCTATGAGGGGAATTGGGTAAATGAAGCCCGCATTCAGAAGTTTTTCAACTTCTTCTTTAATGGAAGTGGATTTGCGAGGATGCACTGGGTGTAGGTGTTGGCGCATGGGTTTCGCACCAAGATAGGTAGGAATCTCATGCACTACTATGCTAGGATCAATCCCGGGCATTTCCTCATAGGACCAAGCGAACACGTCTCTGAATTCTCGAAAAAGATCAGTATAAACTCGTATCTCATCAGGAGAACAAGTTACTCCCATGTGTATGTTCTCAACTGTCCTCGGTTTAATGGAGATGGTGATCAGAATAGTTTGAGTAATGTTGCTCAGGTTTCCCTCTGAAAAGACCTCGTGTGTCAATATGGGTGTCTAGAGAGGTGGAGTGGGAATCTAAGATGCAAAACACTCTAGACAATTTGACATTGCCCCCAAGCTAGGCATAAAGGAGGAATGATGATGCGTATTGATCCAAGGCAGCTCCTCAAGAGACATGGTTTCAACAATGGCTTCGTCAGAAGGAAAATTCTCTTTAAGAGGATCAAGTGAGTCAGCCTCGCCGAGCCAGGGGGATTGAGAATAGATATCTAAAGCCATGCTCAAGGGAGCATGTTGAGGAGGGGGAGGATCAGATGCGGCAACGATTTCACAGTAATTAATATCTACTAGAGTTAAGGGCATCGATTCTCCAAAATCAGTCACCTGTTCAGGTGAAGGGATGATCCATGGGTCTTCAGACCTAGAAACCATATTAACTTGAATGGTGTGCGGTGGTGGCGCAGGAAAAATACCCATGAGGACGGGGTCCTTGAAGAGACCAGGTCCTACACTATCTGGGGGATTATGAATCTTATCCACATAAGGAACGTTGTTCTTAGAGGTGGAGGTGAAGAAATACAACTGATCCACAATAATGATTTTTCCCTCATAAGGGAACTTAAGAAGTTGAAAGAGGGTGGATGGTACGCATAGCATGGCGTGAGTCCAACTACGACTGAGAATTATGTTGTAGTTAAGCTTGGTGTCAACCACTTCTACTTCTACATTGAGTGTCTTCCCCTGTAAAATAATCAGTAAAATCTTGAGAACACCCAGGGGTTTCGATTCCCGACCATCGAATGCCTCTAAGGCATTAGGAGATGATGAAACAGTTGGAGAGCCAATGGCCTTATAGCAAGAGGACGACATGACACGGGTAGAAGCACCTTCATCTACAATGGCCCGATGGATATTTCAACCATTGATCCTGACCTGAATAATGAGAGCAATTTGATGCAGAAGCCGGGTGGTAAAATTTTCTAAGTCGAAGGTGAGAAGACTAGAGTCGGCGGGATCGATCCCACCGATTGTAGACAATAAAGCTTTCTATTGGGACAGAAAACTTTGAAGAACTTCCAATGCAGACATAGTAGAAGGCGCCTATGCCAAATCCTCAACAATACTGTAGTGCTGAGTGGCACGGGCATTTGGGTTGTAGGAAGACCTTCGTAGAACACCTTTAGAAGGTGGCCTCACAACAGGTTCAGTTGTAGGCTTCTCAATTTCTAAAGAACCGGAGATAGGTGGAGGAGGTGGGCCATCCACAACTTCCTTTCCAGCTACCTGACGCGATCCTATATAATCATTCGAACATGTAGCGATGGAGACAGGTGCAGAACCATTCATCATAAAGACTTGGGACCAAAATGGTGCAGATGGTGATGGTTGTTCAACCATCTGGGTCTGCTGAGACGGGAAAGGTTCTTTTAGAACTGTCGGAGTCCCTTTGGAGCCTTTGAGAATTTTACTAACTTCGGATCGTCGAGGAAAATCCTTGGTATAGTGATCTCCTTCACAAATAATGTAGGGGTACTTCGGTTTACGTTCAAAACCGTCCTCAGTCTGAGGTCTGGAAGACTCTGGCTTCGGAGCATCAGATCTGGATTTACCTTTGCCCTTATTTTTTCCTTTCGAGGTATTTTCTGTACGATTGGCCTGAATGGCATTGACCTTCATAGTTTTTCCAGAATCTGGAGTGGTGGGAGAAGTAGAATTTTTGGAAGAATTGGACTTCTTCTTCCCATTCGAAGATTTTCGAGAATTCTGTGATACAGAACCAATAACACCATCCACCGTAGGGGTAGGTGGAGCTTTAGAGGTTCCTGGGTGTGGAGCATCAGTCAATATATCATAAAGCGTGCCAGACTGAGAGTATACTAAATCAAGATACTAAGCACGCGCTATGGCTTGCTCTTCAGTCACACATGCCCCCATAGCAATATCTTGGGCGATTTTGTTAACGAAGGATGTGGTGAACCAATGAGTTAGTAGCTGATTAGGTATATCAAACTTGATCAGTCTACAACGACGTCGCCACTCATGAATGTGATTTGAGATGTGGGTGGCTTTATCCTGCTTCAACAAAGTCAGGAGATGCGTCTTGGCTTCATAGTGAACTGGTAACTCAAAGTGAGTCAGAAAAGCCATGGCTAACGTATTGAAATCTTGAAAGTTGCCACGGGGTAATTTGATATACCACTTGGCATCAGCGCCAGTAAGAGTATGCTGGAAGAGATGTAGAAGAATCGAATCGTCCACCCAAGAGTTGGACGAACACCAAAGATGGTAAGTCATTACATGTGCTTGGGGGTCCTCTCCAGCTTTACCCTCAAATTTAGGGAAATCACTGGGTACCTTGGTCGAAACCGAAGGCCAATAAGGATTGTGCAGAATCGGATCATTAGTTAATTTCAAAACATCCAGTAATTCCAAGGTAGCCAAGAATGGCAATTGCGGATTGAACGTCATGCCTAGCCCTCGATAAATACCAATACCTATACTCCATGCTAGTTGAGAATATCCCTGCCCCCATGGGTTCTGTCCAGTAGGATTCTGACTGTATGGGGTATAGGGTGTCTAACCAGTCTAATTCGGTTGCTGGTAACCAGGGTACGGAGCTTGATAACCAGAGTATGGAGCTTGATTATATGTCGGCCCCATTTGGGCAGCCTATGGATTTGGCTGCTGAGCATAGTTGTAGCTGAGTTGTTGAGAGTAATAGTTAGAACCTTGGGGCTGGCTATAATTTGGTTAGTATTGACCATGAGAATAGTAACCGCCTTGAGGTTGAGTGGGCTACTGATAGGTGGGACCCTGCTGAGCCTAATAATTAGGGTGCAGTGGTTGATTTGGCTGTGGCATTGAATAAGTCAGCTATTGGGCAGGGTTGACAGGATGTGTAGGCTGGCCTGGTTGGGCAGGCTCACCTGGTTGAACGGGCTGCCCTGGTTGAACAAGTTGACCTGGATAAACAGATTGTGCCGGTTGTCCAGGATGAGCTAGCTGTTGAGGAGCATCAGGTTGTGCCAGATGGGCCAGTTGGCCTGGTGGTTGGACACCAGGTTGTGTCGGATTGGCTGGTTGGCTTGGTGGAGGAATGGAGCCAGGTGGTGGCTGATAACTGGTTTGACCCGCAACAGGACCATAAGATGGTCCTGGCTGATGTGCAACGTTGAGACCAAGAGGATACTGAGGTTTCATGGGTTGAGAAGGTTGGAATTGCCCCCCAGGACCATATACCGGCTTTGGTTGGTACCCCGGTTGACCTGTGAGTCCTTGAGGTTGCCCAGGTGGGACTCCAGGGAGAGGCTGCATGAGTTGACCTGAAGGGTTGTAATACTGTCCTTGCGGACCATACAATGGCTCTTGCTAGCCTGGAGGGTAGCTCTGTATGGGTTGTCCCTGCGGGTCATAAGGATAGCCAGGTTGGCCCGAAGGTTGGCCTTGAGTTGTCCCTTATAGGGTTATAAGAACATCAGCTGATTTGTCTGATGTCTGAGCATGAAGTTGAGCCTTAGGACGGGTAAATGTAAAGTTCACCCATGCTATCGTCTGCTGAGAAGGTGTCTTAATACGTAGATATCCAACACTGTCTGAAAAATATGAGTGGTTGGGATCTTAAGAGGGTTGTCTGACCTCGGGGTTTGATTTTTGTAGCGACAATCGATACTCCTCAGGAGAGATGCTCTCCGGCATAGCAGATGCTATATAGACATCTTCGGGAAGGGATGTGGTTCTTACGAACTAAGTGGTAACAGCGGGTGCAGATGCGGCCACACAGATAGTGGGCCTGGAGGGCACAGAAGTGACCTGAGGGTATGATGTAATGGGTGTCTTAGGAGACATCCCCAATGAAGGAACAACTGGCCTCGTGGAAGGAGCTAATACCCCCATAGAGGCAACGGCGGCAATAATCTGACCCAAGGATCTATACCCTGCTGGTAGTGAGGGATCAGGTGATGACATAACAGATGGTTCAGGGTTGTCTTCTGGGAATAACTGTCGAGGGAATAACTGGTAATATTCACCAGACATGGGGATTTCCTTGCTAGGAGAATCACTCATATTTGAATCTACCGTTAAATCTCGTAACAGACGGCGAGGACTAGGAGGAATGACAATAGCTATAAAAGGCGAACCCGATGTAAGAGGAGGGAAATATTCCCCTACTCCAAATCCAGACCAAGGGTCAGATAAGGGCCAATTGAACTCAACTAGTCCTCCAAAGGGAAGCTCAGACAGAACTGGTCCCCCGTCAGGAAACTTGGAAACGATGGGCTGCTGTAACTCAGCAGAGGTTTGCAAGGCCTCTGATGAATCGTCCGTATAGGGACTACCAGTAGACGAAACGGAAGGTTCCGCCACTGTGACAACAATGAAAAAATATCAAGCACAACACACACGGGCTGAAAAAGAGTCAAGACACGCAATCAAATGACCTACAAGCAAAATCTAACAGGGCGTGTGATCGCGGGTGATTTATTTTACCACATTGAAACTTAGAAACTTCACCATTTCATGTTTTAGGAGTCAAGAAACAGATGAAAGGTGACTCTATCTCTTTCAATTTTGAAGCAAGCATGAAAGGACAAGCACTTGGTGATCTTTTCAAATTTAAAGAGTTAGAAGAGATCAAATGAATACTCTGGTAATCTAGGCAAAGGGTGTACCAAATAACCATGAACTACAATATACACCTTGGTTTCCAAAATGAAGGAGAAATCAACCAAGGACTTCATGTACATGCAGGCAATCTCCCCGAATGCTGTGTCCAGTGTATCACAGGTATACGGTGACAGAGTCAGCTTCCTATGGATAAAGGATAGAAACCTAGTGGGGTCTCCCTTCATATACGCGACGGTACGGGGAGCAGAAGTCCGTACTAGCGTTGTATAAAGCCAAGAGGCAAACGACAGCTACTAGGTTAAAAGACGTCGGAACACGTCTTTAGCCTAGACCACTAAATGTTTCATTAATGTTTCAACGCTGACTTAGTGTAAGTTGAATAAATTTTAATGTTTATCTTCAATTACCTTTCAGTTTTCAGGTCCTAGCGAGTGTTATGTCTCGAAATCTCCTAAATGCACACTATATGCCACAGTATATCGTTTCATTCGATGAAAGCTAATTACAAGAGAGTTAAGAGCTTTTCACACAATAATAAAATGATCAGAGAACAACCAGCAAAGTCTCTAATGCAGCTAAAGGAAACCAAAAAATTTTCTCTCAAAGTCACTAATCACTAATAACACCGAAAAGATTTTAATTTGCACTAACTAATCGAAAGCAAAAGATATTTTTTTTTTGTATTTTCAATGTTTAATAGCAAAGTGCACTAAACGAAATGAAAACTAATGAAAAGAGAAATTTGAGAAGTGATGAGGAAAGAGAAAAACAAAAAAAATTCACTCAATGCAAACACACAATTAGATCTTCAAATTGACAAAACAGTCCCTCAAAACCAAGAGAATCCCAAAGACTCAAATGGACCATGTAATCTAGGCCCAAAGCGAGAGAAAATGAAATTCAAATGAAGAAGAGAAAAATCACTCAAATAACGCAATAAAATGATAAACAACCATTAAACAAATGTAGAGGAGCAATCAAAATGTTGACTAAACAAATGGAAACCAAAAACTCCCAAGGGAGGCTCGACACACAAGAGCACCTAGATGCCCTAGGGATAAAATGTGAAATCGATGGAAACGGGAAAACAACCAAAGGATGAAGGTCACAACCAGCCAAACAAGGCTCCAGAACACTCAAGCAGTCGAAAAAACAAGACCAAACACACTGATCAAGCTCAGGAAGCTCAGAACAAAGCAAACCCTAGTACCTCACAGGATTGGCGCAACTGTGAGGCTCCAGAACACTCAAACAAGGCTCCATAACACTCAAGCAGTCGAAAAAACAAGACCAAACACACTGATCAAGCTCAGGAAGCTCAGAACAAAGAAAACCCTAGTACCTCACGGGATTGGCGCAACTGTGAGGCTGAAACTAGTGCCAGAAACGAATTGGCATGGGTAACACAGTAGCAACCTGCACCAATGGGTGCGACTGTCAGGCTGTAAAGCGTGCCAGTCGAGTTCGCTATGGAAAAATAAAAATAGGCAATCCAACAAGCAGACCAGTGATGATCAAGCTAACCAAAAGCCAAAATCACAAAAAGATCCAGTCAAAAGAGCCGATCAAGCAAGAAGAATCGAGAAACAACCGAAAAGATAAGAAAATACTCCGAGTGTTCAGTTCATAAACTAAAACGGAGATTGACTGAAGCAGCTTTGATCCACTTCACTAATGTAGAGCAATAGCATTTCGAAGGCTATCTGGCTAACTTTAGGCTCAGTAATTCTTCGTCAAGCAAAATAAAAGAACCACTTTAGCTACGCATAACTAATATCCCTAACAACAATAGAGGCTGCCAAACATCTTCAGATCTGCGATTAGTAGTTAAAATGCTGCAACAAACAGATCTATAAATGGAAAGACATTAAGCAGTAAAGTAAAGAGTTTGCTCCATGCATCCAACAGACAAGACAAGAACACGATTTTTGAATGAATTTTTATATTACAAGGCACCCGGGAGGAAACAAGAAGGTGTATCCAGATCTCCTCAATGGGATGGGTTCTTTGTAGTCCTCAGCACTTCAGATCTAAGCTTTCTCTCTCTTGTAGATGTAGAAAACCCAATGTAGGGCAAAGGAGATGGCAAAGGTAAAGACATGAGTAGCACCTAAACTATCCATAAGGCAAAAGAGACAGAGAGGTAGCAGAGGCAGCAGAAGAAACAAAGGAATTGAAGAAAAAGAAAAAGAGGAATTAGAGACAGAGTAGTGGAGTTGAAAAGGCCTGAAGGAGTGTAATACAGAGGTTTATTCATGAATTAGGGGTGTAATACAGTTTGCAGATGAATTATTGAACAATTATTCATTAATTGAGTTCATATGGCATAGACTTTGATTGAAGACTAAAACCCTGTGGTAAAGACTTAATATGCTTGAGGATGAGTTGGAGCATTGCTTAAATGATAGAAGAGGGCTGGAGAGGGAGCCTGAGATCTAGAGAGAGGCAGAGAACCTCTTCAGTAATAGAATAGGAGAATAATGGCCACCGAGTTGAATATCTAGCTGTTATGAAATTGAAAGAATTTGTTTGAGACCTACCACCTGTATATATACATATATCTGTTTGTGAAGAACTGTGTATTTAATGATGAGATTCCTGCATTAAGTTGCTTTATATTCTTGAAGGATATGGACTCTATAATTCGAGCTAAGAGTCTGTCTGTGTATTCAAGTCCGAGGATGCAAGAATGTGTAATTATTTTAATCTACAAATTGAGATTAATTGTGCCTGTATGTAGTTGGAAAACCCGGTGTTAATACTGTCGACAGAGGAGTGATTGTGTGACTATGTGTCTTCTTGGTTGAATCACATGAAACATTGAATTGATATTGTTGTGAAATGGTCAAATTAAATCTTGTGTGAACCATATTCTCTGTGAACGAGTGGCTGTGTGCACTCTGCATAAGAATAGACGGAACCGAGAAAAGGATCGGAACTCTGCGTTGGAGGCGGAATCATAGTCGAAACAAAAAATTATATATATATAATTGAAATGCGAAGGAATTAGCATTAAAACGGTGTATTGAACTATTAAATTAAAACCCTGAGCGGAACCTGGAGCGGAGGAGAGGAGTGGAACCGAGACTTGTGAACAGTAACGGTGGGTTGGAGTGAAACCATGCTTTTTTCCGCACCACCATCCGTCAGAAAGCAGTATTGGAGGAATGGGCAGTGATTCCATACAGGAATCGACACGTGGTCTGTGGACAATTTCAAAACCGCCCTTTAAAGTGCGCTTTCGCACGTTATACATCGACTGAAGACATAAAGCGAAATCGATACACACCGTTGATCTGGAGGCTCGATATCCGACGACGATCATTCGTAGAACTTGCTCAAAGTTTAACAAAGGCATGCGGAGGTTAGGCTAGGTACGATACGAACGTTTGATTGGTCAATTTATCGTAGAGGTAGGGCCCGGAGCCACGGGGTTATTCCAAGTCATTGGTTCGTAGAGTGTTGGCTGTTAATATAAAATCCCGTCGGTGATAACATTATTATAAAGGGTGGAGTATTAATATAAGTTTCAAAGATTAAACATTGGCTTAAGTTTGGTGGCATAACATAAGGTTAGGAGATATATTTATATATGTTTAAGTGGGGAACGTAATACAGTTTTTAAACACCGCCACAATTTATTAAAGCCATTGTTTATTGACAGTTTGTATCGGGAATATGCATACACGACGAGATATCTATACACTATACTAAAGTCATAAGCTTGGGTTTTATTTTTTATTCGATCATAGTTTTGAAGATTCCGAGAGTTGATTTTACAAAAGGTATATATATATGCAGTAGGATCACAAAAGCACAGTGAACAAGAGCTGAGTGAAATTCAGTTATATAACTGAAAAGGAGCTGAATGAAATTGAGTTATATAACTGAAAAATGTAAATGTTGTAATTATTTTTATTGTTTGTGATGCAAAGGCAAGTATCCTGAGGAAAAGGCAAAATCCCACTGTAGCAAGAAATTTTTGTATATATTATTATGATTTTAAATTGAGTTGGATAAAGAAATGAGGAGACAGAAGACCAAGTGGTATGAGCATCCATTTCGAATTCCTAGAGGAAAACAAACAGTCATCAAGAAATTCTATAAGTAATATCATTCTGATATGCAAAGAGAAAGTTAGAAGTGAAAGAGAGAGTGAGCGAAGAGAATGCAGAAATGAAGCAGTGAGGCAGAGAAGAAAGAGAAGCTGAGCAGAGAAGAAGGAGAAGCTGATAGAGAATCTGAAAAGATGCAGAGATGATAAAGGGCAGATATTAGAATAGATGAACAGCACAGCAGATGGAATAGAACAGAGCTGATATCCAAGGTAAATCAACAAGTATTTCTCTTTTGAAAGAGTAAGGAAGTTGGAGCTTCCCTATGAATTTGTAGCTTGATATATGTTAGTTGTAGCTGACTGAGGTAGGAGCCTCTTGTAGGTTGGTGCCTGCAGAAAATAGATGGGATTTGGTGCTTCCACATCAATTTGTAGCTTGATAAAATGTCAGTTGTAGCTGACTGAGGTTGGAGCCTCCTGTAGGTTGGTGCCTACAGAAAATTAATGGGAGTTGGAGCTTCCTTGCAAGTTGTAGCTTGTAGAAATGAGGCAAGAGCCTCCTGTAGGTTGGTGCCTACAGAAAATCAGTGGTGAGAGGGAGTTGGAGCTTGCCTTTGCATCACAACAATAATAAGATGTGGTTTTCTCCCTTCATGGGTTTCCACTTATATCTGGTGTCTCTGTGCATGATGTCTATGTGTTGATGTGGTTTATCTAATCTACTTAATACTTGTTGCTCACATATTAAGACTGCTGTTACATTAACAAATCTATTTGATACTTGCTTCTCACTAATAAAGATTGCCCACATATTAAGTTGATCATGAAGTGAAGGTGTAAATAATTTTTAAGAGAAAAAGTTTAAAAGTCCATGTATGTGTTAAACTGATTCACCCCCCCGCCTCTTAGTAACTAAGGGTTCAACAATTGGTATCAAAGCAGGTTCCTTTGGTGTAAGCTTAATAGCTTGAAGGAGATCTGGTTGAGTCATGGACGATCAAAATGTACCTGTGCTAAATACAACAAACTTTCCTAAATGGAGAGATAAGGTTAAGAGAGGTTTATTGGCTTATGAACCTGAGGTATGGAAGCTAGTATGTGATGGTTACTGCACAGACTCCCCCATAGTGAAAGAGCAACAGAGGAATGCCAAGGCAAAATGTGTGATATATAACAAACTTCATAACAAGGACCTTGAGTTAGTAATGGATTTAACCTCAGCAAAAGAAATCTGGGACACACTGCATTTCATGCATGGAGTAGACATTGAGGATTTCATTGTCAAGATGGAGAAGAGAATTAAGAAAAAGAGAAATTCATGTAAAAAAGAATATGTTCAATCAAATGAGGTACCTACTATTGTGAATGGTAGTAAGAGCCATGAAGAAATTGCAGCTGAAGAAAAAGCCAAACTTGACACAGCTCTGACTGAAATAGAAAAATTGAAGAATGAAAACAAAGACCTTAAGAGATTGGTACAAATATGTGATGAGAAAGAATATGAATACGGAAAAGAAAATATTTTCCTCGAGACATAGATTGAAGAGGAAAAGAAAGTAGAAGACACTCTGCTACAACAAATGAGAGAGAAAAGTCAGGAATGTGAAATATTGGAAGAAGAAGTAGTGAGCCTAAGAAATAACTTAGAAAAAGTTTAAAGAGAACTATTAATGAATACACCTCTCATAAAGGCCGGGATAGGATATGAAGGAAAAACTAGTAAGCCCAATGTAGAAAACAACAAGAAAATCATTTTTGTAAATGCTGTAAAGAATAGTGAAGCAGCTCAGCAAACTCCTATAGAAGCAGAAGCCAGCAGGAACATGAGCTGTAAAGAAATAAACATAATCAAGAAACAACATGAAAGAATAGATAATGAGAGGATGAAACAATCAGCTGCTAAAGGCTCACATGCTCCTAAATATGAAATGAAAAAATTCGGAAGATGTCAAAGGAGGTTTCTCCCTCCTATGAAAAATAGCACATGTTTTTCCTGCCACAAACAAGGACATAATGCAACATATTGCAAGACAAAGCCAATCCAATCCAATCAACAAAGGATGCAGCAAAAGAGAAGAATCCCTCAAGCAAGCAATTGGAAAGAACAATCTTTCACCAGGTACACAAATCATTTCCATGGCTATTGTTATGCATGCAATAATTTTGGACATAAAATTGTTGATTGTAAAATATATCCAAGAAGAGAAACAAAATATTATACATCAGCTCAAATGCATATTAGTCAAATAAGATGTTATGTATGCCTCAAACTTGGTCACAAAGCAAAAGACTGCAATCTGCCATATACATTAAAGAACTCTAGACAGATGATGGGATCAAAGAAAATCAAACAAAACTATGAATTTAAAAGAAGTGCAGACATTATGAAGAACCCCAATAAAGTATGGAAGGAAAAGAGAAAGGGGGAGCCTATTACCTCAATAACATAATGAATCCTTCATAGTCTCAGGGGGAGCTGCTTTAGGAAACAAAGCTCAAATCCATCTAGTGACAAATATGAAGCAACATCCCAGGGGGAGAGCAGTTCATATATAGACCCCATGAAAGTAGCCCGAGAAGAGCTCCTTGGAATGAAAACAATTATAATATTAGGAAGGGAAAGAAAATTTCTCTAAAAGAAGACTATAGAGGAAGAAGATCATCTGAAGTATTAAGTAGCAGACAAATTGATGAAAGAAGAGAAGACAGTAAGAAGCCTTGGTGGTAGAGAGAACATCAGCTATGAACATGTAAGCTTGGAAGACATCAGCACATTAAGTATTGATCACATTGTGTATCATTCTACTAGAATTAACTCGGTTATAGCATCATTTCTCACCTTCATATGATTCATGATTTCTTTTATGGCTTTGGGCACCCATTCCTACAGACTTGGACAAATTCACTTAAAAACAGTGTAAAAATCCCCATACGCGACTATGCCCGTACTTTTCCGCGTGTATACGCGAGTCCAGCTGCACTTTTCCGCGTATGCCATTAAAATTATGAAAAAATATATAAAAATTCTCTATTTTCGGGCTGGGTTGATGGTTACTCAGGTAGTTCAACCACCCCAGCACGTGGCCAACTGTTTCCAACTGTTGAAACTACTTGGAGGGAGTATAAAAACCCCTCATGTGTATGGCCTAAGGGAGAAAGAGAATTATTGATATTATACTCTGTTGGTATTCCCTATCCAAGTCTGATTCCCCGTGCCTCCTGCACTTTCCCAGTTCATTACAGGAAACCCTTGTTTCCTTGAGATGCTCATCTCCCTATATGTCATCTCATATGCACCAGTTTGGAAGGAATCTTAGCGAGGCAAGGGTGGGACGGATCCGGACGACGGTCTGCTCGAAGATCATGGAAGGATTCAGGTGATCTCTCCACTCGTTATTTCTATACATGCTATTTATAATACAGAAGTACCATCTTGTTCCCGAAATATACGTGTTAGTGTCTGCTTACATATATGAGAATATTGTTATTTAAGCATTCATTATGGTTTATCTGATGTTTTATATGGATTTCACTAATATTTAGAGTAGATATATGCTGTATAACCAGTTCTTCGTGCTTTTTTCTTCTTGTCTTTCAGGTTAAGAAAGAAGAAGGGTTGCTGGGGGTTTGGACCCCGTGGGATCTGCTTCAACCGTAGGACCTACGGGTAACTTCCTCGATCTACTCTATTTAGTTTTTCATGAACATGTATGGTTGTGTGAGTCATACTTAAGTAGCATTCCCTTCTCTGTGGAGGTTTAATCCCAACAAACCTCTAGGGTGATTTTCCCCGAAACATTAACAATGAATCACATTAAGAATATTAAGTAAGAAAAGAGTCTTCTATCTTGATGTCAGTACATAATTGATCTATGAAAAGTATCCTTGGAGGAATGAAGTCAAATAAGTGACAAATCTCTGAGTAATCAGCCCATGAAGACTCATAGTATAGAAATTGAAGATGTCCTTCTGAAGATCATCATGTCAGAACAGTTGAAGTGGTATATATAAAGAAATATAAAGAAGCAATGATTCTGGAATTGTCATAGCAAAGGAAAATGCAGTGACATTCCTTTGAACAGAATGACAGAATAAGAAAACAGTTAATGATGAAAAGATAAGATTGAGGATATTAATGATTGTTGAGGTGAAAAATGGAAAGCTCAATAGAATAATTTATGAAGGAAGTCTTAAATTATGGGTAAATGTGCAAGATAAATTGAAGTCCCTGCATATTTTATCAAAATAATATCAATTGATGGTTAGGTATGAGCAGCATGCTTATCAACAGATTACCAAGCATTATCAGTGGAGCAGCAGTATGATACAGGTCCACAGGATCAAAGGACTATGGCAAGATTGCATCAAGGTAAAATTCCCAGGGTTATCTTCATTTAGCATGAAAAGTTCAATAATAGAGCTAAAAGATCAGTGCTTTGTTTACACTTGAAACATTATATTAGACATTAAAGAAGTCTCTGTTTCTATATATATAACTGCATGCCTTCTTGAAGTCAATACATATATCTTCAAGGCCTCTATCTGAAGATTGTTCATAAATTGGATGAAGTTTGTTAGCTGAGTTTTCAATTAAACATATTGACTATGCTTTTGTGGAAGTTCATTTTGATAGAACAGTCAAAGTATCTGAAGAGTAAAGGACTAACTGTGATTACCATCTGAAGCTCAAATTTTTTTTTAAATCATCTAAATCCTACTTCAGCACAAAGGATTTACTGGTAATCCACCTTTAAAGAGAGATTGATTATTGACATACATACCATTATGTCATAAATAAAACTGCATAGTTGATAAGTGAAACTGACCAATGCATTGAAGGGTTTGTTTTGAAAGCACATTGTACAAGAAGGAAAGTCAGTTGGCCTCTAATATTGAAAGATATTGCCTATTCTTATAATAAGCTGTAAACTCTGGTTTGATTCATTGTTCACAACAACAACAAGGACCTTTCAGTCTTTAAAAGTAATATCCTTGTCAGCATCCTAGTTCATGTCATCAACAACAGGCAGGAAAGGTGTACCATAGCAATAAAAGATATATTGGCATCATTATTATAATTTTTTTTGTACAAACCTCTTAATCTCTAGTAAAATTCAAAACACATTTTATAATTAATTTATTCTAAAAAAATATTAAGATTTAACAAATATTTGAATAATAAAGTTATTTAAATTATAAAAATTAACACTTTTTATTAAAAGTAAAAATAAAATTTAATATCAAATAAACACTTCAATTTTTCAATTCATAAAATACATACCATCAAACCAAATCATGATTTGAAAAATATAACATTATAAATACTCCCACAAACTTTTGAATTTTTATGATAATATGAAAATGAATAATAATCAACCTTAAACTATTACAACTTTATTGGTGAATAAATCACATTAGTTACAAATGCTCTCATCTATGAAAACAACCATAAACTAAAACACACATACTCTAATAACAAATTAAAAACTCTCAAAAATTACTCATTAGGTGAAATAGCAATAAATAAAAAACTTGTACTATATACTAATTCTACACATAAAGTCCATAATCATTTTTATGCATAAGTAATGAATATAGTAAAAAAATATACTCTACAAATAAACTCTCTAATCATATACAAAAACAACTTTAAATAAAATAAAACAATTATCATGCATCATTAAACAAAACTTTAAATAAAACCTGGATATGAAAATAAAAAATCCAATACATAATAAAACATACCTAAAAGAAACTTATACCCATATATTTAAATTTAAAATAAAAAATATATCATGAATTTTTAACAAAATGAAAGAATCCAATACATACTAACTGATACCTAAAAAAACCTTGGGATTACTAACAGAAACCTAATATCATCCTTTTTTTTTTTTTTACTCTACGGGCTTCTTTTCATCCTTGATCTGCTCCTCTGCCTCGAAAGGTTTTTCTGGCCTTTCTTTATTCTTCATCTCCGAAATAGCTCGGCAGGCCATGTCAAAAAGATTTTTAATATCCAAATTGTGAGGGTTCGCCGTCCTCGCAACTTCGAGTAGACGGTTAGCGTCTAACTCATATCTGTCTTTCAGGTATTCCACATCCAACCTTTCTGCCTCATCTTTGGTCAGCCCATCCTGTGATTTAATGAGTGCGCAATGGTGAGTGCAATATTCGATTACCTGATATAAAATGATGCTGGGAACACGCGACAGATTAATGGGTCTCTCATTCCCATTCGTGTCCATCAACCTGTTTACAACCTCGGACTGCAATGCGACATCCCTTTTAACCTCGAATAGTTCGCCATCTGCGCTCTCCAAAGTAACTTTTACAGGCGGTCGTCTCATGCCCATTACCATGTCGGAGGAAAACATTATGACACACAGAGAAATTCAAGAGTGTCTATCGATTGTGATCACGGACTTGATGTAACTACCGCAATGTCTCTACTTTAAATAGATTGCATAACATGAATTTTTATTTTTTAAAATATAAAATTTCTAGGCCGACGATTTATGTATGGTGTTTTCTACAAAGGAAAATTTAATATTTAATATTATATTGGAGCATTGTGGTTAATTATTTAGAGTAATGTGGGTTATGACGAAATCAAATATCTTAACCTATTTTATGTGATTCCAAATTTACTTAGGTATCTCATCATGTTGGGTTAAAGTGTGGTTTTAACAATCAAATTATTTTTATCTCACAAATAACTGGTCCTAAACACCATTTTAATATTTCACTTTACAATTACATTATTATTATATATTTTTTTATACAAATCTGGTGTTTAGTATTTGAATTTATAATTACATTATTACTATATGTTTTTTGGTACAAACTTCTTAATCTCTACTAAAATTCAAAACAAATTGAATAATAAATTTATTTTAGAAAAGTATGAAAATTTAACAGATTATTGAATAATAAATTTATTTAAATTAAAAAAAAATTATAGTCTTTATTAAAAATAAAAATAAAATTTAATCTTTACAAGGAAGAGTGAGGCTAATTAAAATATTTGAACCACCAAGCTAGGCATCACTAAAGATATTAGCCCCAAATACATTAGTTAATTATCATTAATTTAAAAAATGTTATTTAAATTGTCTTTCAAAAAATAAAATAATAATTAAGATTGAAAAAAGAATTATCTTCCCTAATAAAAATTTGAATTCAAAAAATTATATTAAAATTACAATAACAATATTCTAGTAGTAAGGTGGAGGCATGAAAGAAAATAAATTGGTGATTATAATTGTGTATGAGACCTCCACTATCAAGTAAACAAGGAAAGCTTAATCATATTTTTAATTTTTAATTCATGGTTGTAATATCCCTAGGTTGTCGGGATGTTATTATAAATTTGAATACTTAAGAATAAAAGAATAAAGGTGATTTATATGTTTGAGAATGTGACAGTTAGGAATGTGATTAGCTAGATAAATATGCGAAGGGGGGGAAACTATAAAAGTGTTGACTAAGAAAAATGAGAGCTTTTATGGGATAAAAGCATAAAATCACTGTAGGAGAGAAAGGCATGATTTTATGGAAAAACCTAGGAAAGTGGATTAAGTAGCTCTACAAAAAGGAGGGAAGTTGCTAAAGGAAACCTTATCATGAAAAAATGTATTAAAAACCAAGGGTAGCCATTAACATAGGTAGTTGATGGATAGCAAGAAAATTCTCAACTCTGGGTCAAGTTAAGTAAATAAGTTCTATGTTGTGTGGTAAGGGGGTGAACTCGAGGAAGTAAGTTCTAGGTTGGGGACTAAATATGTCTCATTCCAATCTCCTGAGATTGTTGACTATTTTTCAATTTGTTTATTTGTAAAGTGTAAAACTAGACATAAATGTGATTTTCATTGGGAAAACTCTTCATATATCTTCATTCACTTTTTTTAGCGGTTAATAAAAATATATGAGTTGGGAATGTTGATAAATATAGTTACATGTATCAAATTCAAATCATGTGAAAGTAATATGTGATGAATGGAGCTCTATACAACTTATATGTGTTGTAATTTTGATGGGAACCAGTTTTTGTGTAATTGTTATGGAATAGAGTTTATCTAGAGATTTAAGTTAGGATCTCTTGAATAACTAGGGTGACTGTACAACTAAATTCATTCATTAGAAAAGAAAATTTATTAGGGAGTGAATATAAATATTTAATGGATTGTTTAGAAATAAAACTTAATTATAACAAGTATCTTTCTACTCATCTCTTCCAAGGAGCCTTGGTATAGATTCATTTGTTTCACAGAGAAGAAAGTCTGGTTATTGTATTGTTTATGTTATTTTAGTCCCATGAATATTCTCCTCAAGAACATAGGTTTCAGATTTATGAATACTATAGAGTGTGGTTGTGGGAAGCTATAATTAAATCCAAGAATGCTAGAAATTGAAAAATGAATCGGTGTACAAACGTGAGTAAGCTTATCTCTTGGTTATTGATGCACTAAAATTATCTTAAGAAAACTTATTCAACTATAATTCATGCCACCTTAAATCAATGTATTATCATAATTTGGTCGAAAAGAGGATGATGTTATCACTATGTCTACTATTATATAAAAATAAAAAATAAGCATAATTATATTTCATGATTGTGCATCATTCTACATTGAAAATTTAAAAATTACAAAAATAACCTAATAAGATTATCAATGTCAAATACTTAATTAAAAATCTATTCTACAAAGAGGAAATACTGTTGAAGACAAATAGAAAATGAAAAAAAACTATGGTAGATAGCTAGTGATATTATGTAGGAAAGAGACTCAAAACTAGTATCAACAGAGTGCACACTAAGTGAAAGTTAAATAAACTTATTATGTTATACCAAATTATTCATATCCCCATAAAAACAATATTACTTGATCATCTAAAACACAAAATTAAGGATACTTTGTTTACTCCAAGTTGATTAGCTTATAAAAATATAAAATTTCAATTCTTCAATTCATAAAACACTTATCATGAAATAAATCACAATTTGAAAAATACAATATTATAAAAATCCACATTATGATATTAATGATATGAGTTAGTTCTTATAATGCATGTTTACAAATTTAAATGAGTAAATCATTATCATTATGGTCATTCTTCAATCGCACAATTCTTCAATACATAGAAACCCGGCCATCAAACAAAATCACAAATTCAAAAATATAAGATTATAAAGACTCTCAAAAAGTTTATAATCATTATGGTAATCTTAAAATCAATAATAAAGAACCTTTAAAAACTGCGCAATGAACCCACTAGTTGTTAAATCAATCCCATCAAAATTTTCCAAAATTGAAGAGAATAATAACAAAATTACAATATACATAGAGATTTGATCACTCTTGGTGCTTGATATGTCCAAGGTAAAGATTGGTCTAGGAAGGTTGCGGTCGCATCATACAAATTTTTTTGAACATCTCATTATAATGATCATGTAACTACCACAATGTCTCTCCTTTAAATAGATTGTATAATATGAATTCTTATTTTTCAAAATATAAAAGTTGTATGCCGCTGATTTATGTATGGCATTTTCTATAAAGAAAAATTTAATATTTAATATTATATTGGGGTAATGTTGTTAATTACTTAGACTAATGTGGGTTAGGGCCAAATCAAATATCTTAACCTATTTTATGGGATTTGAAATTTACTTGAGGCATCTCGTCATGTTGGGTTAAAGTGTGGCTTTTACAATCAAATTATTTTTATCTCACAAACCGTTGGTCCTAAACACCAATTTAGTGTTTGAATTTATAATTACATTATTATTATAATTTTTTTTGTACAAACCTCTTAATCTCTAGTAAAATTCAAAACACATTTTATAATTAATTTATTCTAAAAAATATTAAGATTTAACAAATATTTGAATAATAAAGTTATTTAAATTATAAAAAAATAACACTTTTTATTAAAAATAAAAATAAAATTTAATATCAAATAAACACTTCAATTTTTCAATTCATAAAATACATACCATCAAACCAAATCATGATTTGAAAATTATAACATTATAAATACTCCCACAAACTTTTGAATTTTTATGATAATATGAAAATGAATAATAATCAACCTTAAACTATTACAACTTTATTGGTGAATAAATCACATTAGTTACAAATGCTCTCATCTATGAAAACAACCATAAACTAAAACATACATACTCTAATAACAAATTAAAAACTCTCAAAAATTACTCATTAAGTGAAATAGCAATAAATAAAAAACTTGTACTATATACTAATTCTACACATAAAGTCCATAATCATTTTTATGCATAAGTAATGAAGATAGTAAAAAAATATGCTCTACAAATAAACTCCCTAATCATAAACAAAAACAACTTTAAATAAAATAAAACAATTATCATGCATCATTAAACAAAACTTTAAATAAAACCTGGATATGAAAATAAAAAAATCCAATACATAATAAAACATACCTAAAAGAAACTTATAACCATATATAAAAACAAATTTAAATAAATTAAAAAATATATCATGAATTTTTAACAAAATGAAAGAATCCAAAACATACTAACAGATACCTAAAAAAACCTTGGGATTACTAACAGAAACCTAATGTCATCTTTTTTTTTACTCTACGGGCTTCTTTTCATCCTTGATCTGCTCCTCTGCCTCAAAAGGTTTTTCTGGCCTTTCTTTATTCTTCATCTCCGAAATAGCTTGGCACGCCATGTCAAAAAGATTTTTAATATCCAAATTGTGAGGGTTCGCCGTCCTCGCAACTTCGAGTAGACGGTTAGGGTCTAACTCATATCTGTCTTTCAGGTATTCCACATCCAACCTTTCTGCCTCATCTTTGGTCAGCCCATCCTGTGATTTAATGAGTGCGCAATGGTGAGTGCACTATTCGATTACCTGATATAAAATGATGCTGGGAACACGCGACAGATTAATGGGTCTCTCATTCCCATTCTTGTCCATCAACCTGTTTACAACCTCGGACTGCAATGCGACATCCCTTTTAACCTCGAATAGTTCGCCATCTGCGCTCTCCAAAGTAACTTTTACAGGCGGTCGTCTCATGCCCATTACCATGTCGGAGGAAAACATTATGACACACACAGAAATTCAAGAGTGTCTATCGATTGTGATCACGGACTTGATGTAACTACCGCAATGTCTCTACTTTAAATAGATTGCATAACATGAATTTTTATTTTTTAAATATTTTAATTCTAGCCTAACGATTTATTTATGGTGTTTTCTACAAAGGAAAATTTAATATTTAATATTATATTGGAGCATTGTGGTTAATTATTTTGAGTAATGTGGGTTATGACGAAATCAAATATCTTAACCTATTTTATGTGATTCGAAATTTACTTAGGTATCTCATCATGTTGGGTTAAAGTGTGGTTTTAACAATCAAATTATTTTTATCTCACAAATAACTGGTCCTAAACACCATTTTAATATTTCACTTTATAATTACATTATTATTATATTTTTTTTATACAAATATGGTGTTTAGTATTTGAATTTATAATTACATTATTACTATATGTTTTTTGGTACAAACTTCTTAATCTCTACTAAAATTCAAAACAAATTGAATAATAAATTTATTTTAGAAAAGTATGAAAATTTCACAGATTATTGAATAATAAATTTATTTAAATTAAAAAAATTTATAGTCTTTATTAAAAATAAAAATAAAATTTAATCTTTACAAGGAAGAGTGAGGCTAATTAAAATATTTGAACCACCAAGCTAGGCATCACTAAAGATATTAGCCCCAAATACATTAGTTAATTATCATTAATTTAAAAAATGTTATTTAAATTGTCTTTCAAAAAATAAAATAATAATTAAGATTGAAAAAAGAATTATCTTCCCTAATAAAAATTTTAATTCAAAAAATTATATTAAAATAACAATAACAATATTCTAGTAGTAAGGTGGAGGCATGAAAGAAAATAAATTGGTGATTATAATTGTGTATGAGACCTCCACTATCAAGTAAAAAAGGAAAGCTTAATCATATTTTTAATTTTTAGTTCATGGTTGTAATATCCCTAGGTTGTCGGATGTTATTATAAATTTGAATACTTAAGAATAAAAAAATAAAGGTGATTTATATGTTTGAGAATGTGACAGTTAGGAATGTGATTAGCTAGATAAATATGCGAAGGGGGGGAAACTATAAAAGTGTTGACTGAGAAAAATGAGAGCTTTTATGGGATAAAAACATAAAATCAGTGTAGGAGAGAAAGGCGTGATTTTATGGAAAAACCTAGGAAAGTGGATTAAGTAGCTCTACAAAAAGGAGGGAAGTTGCTAAAGGAAACCTTATCATGAAAAAAGGTATTAAAAACCAAGGGTAGCCATTAACATAGGTAGTTGATGGATAGCAAGAAAATTCTCAACTCTGGGTCAAGTTAAGTAAATAAGTTCTATGTTGTGTGGTAAGGGAGTGAACTCGAGGAAGTAAGTTCTAGGTTGGGGACTAAATATGTATCATTCCAATCTCCTGAGATTGTTGACTATTTTTCAATTTGTTTATTTGTAAAGTGTAAAACTAGACATAAATGTGATTTTCATTGGGAAAACTCTTGATATATCTTCATTCACTTTTTTTAGCCATTAATAAAAATATATGAGTTGGGAATGTTGATAAATATAGTTACATGTATCAAATTCAAATCATGTGAAAGTAATATGTGATGAATGGAGCTCTATACCACTTATATGTGTTGTAATTTTGATGGGAACCAGTTTTTATGTAATTGTTGTGGAATAGAGTTTATCTAGAGATTTAAGTTAGGATCTCTTGAATAACTAGGGTGATTGTACAAATAAATTCATTCATTAGAAAAGAAAATTTATTAGGAAGTGAATATAAATATTTAATGGATTGTTTAGAAATAAAACTTAATTATAACAAGTATCTTTCTACTCATCTCTTCCAAGGAGCCTTGGTATAGATTCATTTGTTTCACAAACAAGAAAGTCTAGTTATTGTATTGTTTATGTTATTTTAGTCCCATGAATATTCTCCTCAAGAACATAGGTTTCATATTTATGAATACTATAGAGTGTTGTTGTGGGAAGCTATAATTAAATCCAAGAATGCTAGAAATTGAAAAATGAATCGATGTACAAACGTGAGTAAGCTTATCTCTTGGTTATTGATGCACTAAAATTATCTTAAGAAAACTTATTCAACTATAATGCATGCCACCTTAAATCAATGTATTATCATAATTTGGTAGAAAAGAGGATGATGTTATCACTATGTCTACTATTATATAAAAATAAAAAATAAGCATAATTATATTTCATGATTGTGCATCATTCTACATTGAAAATTTAAAAATTACAAACATAACCTAATAAGATTATCAATGTCAAATACTTAATTAAAAATCTATTATACTTAATTAAAACTATGGTAGATAGCTAGTGATATTATGTAGGAAAGAGACTCAAAACTAGTATCAACAGAGTGCACACTAAGTGAAAGTTAAAGAAACTTATTATGTTATACCAAATTATTCATATCCCCATAAAAACAATATTACTTGATCATCTGGAACACAAAATTAGAAGGGATATGATAATAGGGAGAATTCTTATGGGAAAGGTGAGTTGCCTAGAGAATGGTTCTGAAGCCAAAGGTTGATGATATAATATAACTCAATAAGGAGTAGTAGTCAAGGAACCTCAATGAGGTATGATGAACACACTTGAGTGGGTTTACAAGACATATGTGATTACAAAGTGACAGGTTGAATGGAATGTAGAACTAGATTGTGGATGAGAAATAACCAAATGAACTAAATGGAAACCATATCATAAGGCCAATAAATGTGTCCAAATCATTAGGGGAGTATGAGAACCTAGTAGTGAGAATGGCACTACACAATAGCAAACTTGGCATTGTACCAACTCCGCCCCTTATTTTTCTTAAATACCCTTAGGTAACACCATAGTAGCTTGTTAATAATGGTTCAAGCCCACCTTGTAGTTAGCTTACTCATGGAGGAACAATAAGAATTAGAGGAAGTTGTCTTAACAATAGTGGAAGTTCAATATTAAGAGTAGCACAATTGTGAGTTTTAGTTATTTAGAGAAAAAAAAAAAGGTTTCAAGAGTTTTAGTACCTATGATGCTTTGAATTATAACCTAGGAGAATGTAAGAGAAATAAGACTAGATTGATGTACTATTTAAAAAATTTAATCATATTCAAAGGGTTTGGAAAAAAACATGATGATTCTCATACCTTGATATAAAAATAACCCAAAAATTTCATACTTAAACTCTATTATGTAATCAGGTGATAGCATTCAAGCAAAATATCACAATTACTTATGTGAGTTATCGTGCAATCATATTTTTTGTTCTCTTAAAGGAACTCTTTCTATACATGCACCCCATCAAGCATAAATCATCCTAGCAAATACGTTTGAAGTAATATAACTCATCCTATGATTATCCTCAAAAGAATTATCACAGATACCCTTGGTGATGGTGTGAGGATCGTATGAAAGTGGTATGAGCTTATTATGGAAGTTTTTCAACTATTATTTGTGCAAGTCCATCCATAATTTGTCAACAACATGAAACTTATGTGGAACCCAATGGGTTGTGTATCCTCTTGTACATGGAGTTGTAAACTTTACAAGAAATATCATTAACTCGGTGTTATGGGAATAATGAGTTTGTTGTTAAGGGGTTATGGATTGGGGGGTTAGGGGTTAAGGGATTTAGGTGCATTTACAGGTTAGGGGAATAATGAGGTAGTGGTTAAGGGATTAGGTATCAATGGCTTAGGGAATAGGGTTTCATGGGCTTAGGGGCTAGGGGATTTAGGTGCAATTAGCGGTTAGGTGAATAATGAGTTAATTGTTAAGGGATTAGGGATTAGGGCTTAGGGGATAGGGGATTTAGCAGTTAAGGATTTTAGGGTTTAGGGGTGAGGGGTTAATGGATTAAGCGTTAAATATTGACGATTTTAAGGGTTAAGGGGTTATGCCTTTAGGTGTTTCTGGTTTAGGGGTTTAAGGGTTTAGATGTTTAGGGTTTAGAGGTTCAATGGGTTAGAGTTTTAGTGGTTTAGGGGGTTAAATGTGTTAGGGGTTAAGGGTTTATAGATTTAGGGTTTAGGGGGTTAATGGGTTCAAGGTTTAGGGGTATAAGGGGTTAAGTGGGTTAGGGGTTGTGAATTAGGGTTGAAGGGGTTAGACGCTTTGTTTAGCGGGTTAAATGGGTTAGGGGTTTAAAGGATTATGGGTTAGGGGATGTAGTAGTTAAGGATTTTAGGGGTTAGGGGTTAGGGATTAAAATAAAAATAATAATATTCTAGTAGTAAGGTGGGGGAATGAAAGATAATAAATTGGTGTTGATAATTTAATATGAGACCTCCACTATCAAGTAAACAAGGAAATCTTAATCATATTTTTAATTTTTAATTCATCGCTGTAATATCCCTAGGTTTTGGGGATGATATTATAAATTTGAATACTTAGGAATAAAAAAATAAAGGTGATTTATATGTTTGGGAATGTGACACTTAGGAATGCGATTCTTGCCAAAATAAAATAAATTAATCTCATACTTGTATAATTTATGGTAATAATTCCAAAGAAATTCAAGATAAGCTTAATGGATAGTATACTAAAATTATCCTAAGCACTTATGCTACTATAATGCATGCCACCTTAAATTAGTGTATTATCATAATTTGCTGGAAAAGAGGATGATATTATCACTATGTCTACTATTACATGAAAATAAAAATAGCCATAATTATATTTCATGATTGTGCATAATTCTACATTGAAAATTTGCAAATTACAAACATAACGTAATATGATTATCAATGTAAAATACTTATTAAAAATCTATTCTAGAGAAAGGAAATACTATTGAAGACAGATAGAAAACGAAAATAAACTATCGTAGATAGCTAGTGATATTATTTAGGAAAAAGACTCAAAACTAGTATGAACAGAGTGCACACGAAGTCAAAGTTAAAGAAACGTATTCTGTTATATCAAATTATGCATATCCCCATTAAAAAAAAAATTAGAAGGTATAGGATAATAGGGAGAATTTGAATGGGAAAGGTCAGTTGGCTAGAGGATGGTTCTGAAACCAAAGGTTGATGATAAAATATAACTTAATAAGGAGTAGTAGTCAAGGAACCTCAACGAGGTATGATGAACACACTTGAGTGGGTTTACAAGAGGTATGTGATTACAAAGTGAGAGGTTGGATGGAATGTAGAATTAAACGGTGGATGAGAAATAATCAATTGAGCTAATGGTAAACCATATCATAAGGCCAACAAATGTGTCCAAATTATTAGGGGAGGATGGGAACCTAGTAGTGGGAATGGTAGTACACAATAGAAAAGTTGGCATTGTACCAACTCCACCACTTCTTAAATACAGTGAGGTAACACCATAGTAGCTTGTTAATGATGGTTCAAGCCCACCTAGTAGCTAGCTTACTCATGGAGGAACAATAAGAATTAGAGGAAGTTGTCTTAACAATAGTGGAAGTTGAATATTAAGAGTAGCACAATTGTGTGTTTTAGTTATTTAGAGAGAAAAAAAAATCATGAGTTTTAGTAACTATGATGCTTTGAATTATAACCTAGGAGCATGTAAGAGAAACAATATTAGATTGTTGTACTACTTAAAAAATTTAATCATATTTAAAGGCTTTGGCAAAAAACATAATGATTCTCATACCTCGATATAAAAATAACCCAAAATGTCATACTTAAACTCTCTTCTCTAGTTAGGTGACGCCATTCAAGCAGAATATCACAATAGGTTTCATTATGATATAATATAATAGGTTTCATTAACTTTGACTTCATGCACTCTGTTGATACTAGTTTTGAATCTATTTTCTACATAATATCACTAAGTATCTACCATAGTTTTTGGTCATTTCCTATGTGTCTTCAATATTATTTCCTCTCTCTAGAATATATTTTTAACTAAGTATTTTACCATGATAATCATATTTGGTTATATTTGTAATTTGTAAATTTTCAATGTAGAATTATGCACACTAATGAAATATAATTATGGTTATTTTAATTTTTATATAATAGTAGACATAGTGATAATATCATCCTCTTTTCTATCAAATTATTATAATACATTGATTTAAGGTGGCATGCATTATAGTGGCATAAGTTCACTTAAGGTGATTGTGCTACATCAATAAACAAGAGATAAGCTTACTCATTTTTTTACACCTATTCAATTTTAATCAAATCCTTTAAAAAAAAGTGGATGAAGATATATTAAGAGTCTTTCCAATAAAAATCACGTTTATGTCTATTTTTACACATTAAAAATAAAAAAACTGAAACATAGTCAACAATCTCATGAGATTAGTGCTACGAATGAGACACCTTTACTCCCCAACCTAGAACTGACTTCCTCGAGTTCACCCCCTTACCACCCAACCTAGAACTTCGTTACTCAACTTGACTGTGAGTTGAGAATTTTCTTGCTATCCTTCAACTACCTCTATTAGTGCCTACCCTTGGTATTTAATACATTTTTCATGATATGGTTTCCTTTAGCTACCTCCCTCTTTTTTGTAGAGCTACTTAATCCACCTTCCTAGGTTTTTCCATAAAATCATGCCTTTCTTTCCTAGAGTGTTTTTATGTTTTTTTCCATAAAAGCGCTCATTTCTGTCGAGGGACACTGTTATAGTTTCCCTCACTTAGCATATTTATCTAGCTAAGGATCTTAATGGATATTTATCTCTCATCCATTAATATTATCTTGAATTTCTTTATGGAATTATTACCATAAATCATTATCCAAGCATGAGATTAATTTCTTTTATCTTGGCAAGCATCCCATTCCTAAGTGTCACATTCGCAAACATATAAATAACTGTTATTTATTTATTCCTAAGTATTAAAATTTATAATAACATCCCCACAACAGAGGTATATTACAAGGATGAATTAAAATTTAAAAATATGATTAAGCTTTCTTTGTTTACTTAATAGTGGAGATCTCATACACAATTATGAACACCAATTTATTGTCTTT